>CAFUXE010000722.1:83021-172145 GCA_903364295.1 Serranus cabrilla
TTTTTGCTAATCACACTTTATTGTTGTTTTTATGATCTGCATATTAAAGGAAGTTTATACCTCATCATAATCTACACTCTATGCCCCTGCCAGGAAATGCAATAAGCAATAAAACCTCCTTAGATGGTAGCTAATCATACATCTAATTAGTCCGTTAGTCGACCATACCTGCAGCATGCAAAACAACTGACAATCAAGTCTTCAGGCTTTGTATTCATTTAAACATTTAGACATTTTCAGCTCGCTTACTTTAAAAGTCAATGCTAATTTATCTTTTAATCCTCTTCAATTACATAATTCTGCTCTATTCTGTTGTGCTGCACAAGTATAAAATTATAAATATATATATATATATATACTTATGATATCAGGAAACAGCACTATTGGTTTTGCACATATTTGCACACATAATCACACAGGTATAAGCATCATACCATACTTTATATAGCAATTGATTTCTATATTTGCTGATTATATTTGACTTGCATGATATGACCAAAATATGTTGAAGCTCATGGGATTTTGGACTATGGGGCTACATGCGGTGTAGTGGTAAGCACTTTCGAAAGAGGGTCGCAGGTTCGGATCCGACTAGCAGATGTTATTTTTGGAGTTAACAGGAGTTCTCTCTGGGTCCTATGGATTCCTCCATGCAGCGTAGGTTTACTTGGTGACTCTACATTGCCAGAAGGAGTGAATGAGAGTGTGAATGGCTGTCTGTCTCTATGTGTCTGCCCTGTCATAGTCTGGCAGCCGATGCAGGGTGTACCCCGCCCCTCGCCCAATGTCAGCTGGGATTGACTCCAGCCCTCAACAACCACAGTTTGGATAAGTGGTTAAAGACAATAAAGGATTTTGACTACAACTTTCAGATAGCAGGAGCTTGACATTGCATTTTTGGTAGCCTGCTGTCCGAAGAAACAATAAACTAAAAGCTTTCCGATGCAGTCAGTCTGAAGTCCTTTTATTAAAGAGGCTCCGCACAAAACCCCACTGTGTTTCTGCAGACCTTAGACCACATCTAAATCTAAAAAAAAATGCCATCTGGCTGGATGTTGATTGTAAACATAGCAGGTATATTGGTTTGAAGCTTTTTTGTTGGATTTGTCATTAAGTTGTCTGTGAGAAGGAGGAAAGCAAACATTTTTTTGTGCCAATGTTCTCCCTTCATGAGAGCCATGGGGATGTTGCATGTATTGACCTCCACATTGTGAAAGTCACACTCTGAGATTGAAATGTCAACCCTCACCATCAGCGCTCGACAATAACCGTACGGAAGACTTTGTTACCACAGCTGTTAAATCTTCATCAGCTGATGGAGTGTGCTAAAATCTTCCTTTGCCGATAGGAGGTGGGGGCGGTTCTGATAAGAGCCGTGAATGGTGATCGTTATTGATGATCAGGCCCCTGGATAAAAACCATCAACCTCCCTGTTTGATGGAGATTGTGCTTCATGAGACATTAGGCCATATGTGAGTGGGTTCACCGACAGGGCATTTGTTGACATCACAAAAGAAGCATAGATTTCTCCAAGGCATTCTTGCAATTACATTGCAGTAAGAGAGTAGAAAGGATTTCCAGCTAATCGGTTGCACACCTCATCAGTGATGGCATAAAACTCCAATGACATTAAATATTTGAATAATCTGTTAGAAGAAACAAATAGATAGATAGAAAGAAACAAATTAGTATTTACTCGGAGAGCACAGACCTCTCCCAAGGCCATATGCTATCTCACAATGATAATGAAAATGAAAAGTAACTAGTGTTTTGTCCCAGTGATTCAGGTCTGCTGCAGCTTTTACTATTTTCCTCCTTGGCCCCTGCTACACCCGTCCTCCAAGTTCAAAGAAAACAGGGCCATTCGTTTTTCTGTATTCCTGCCTACAAGGAAATTAAACAGAAAACAAAACCTAACCAAAACTCCAAGACACCAAGACCAATGGTTCATTCACATACTCATACACATACAAGCTTTAAGTTGCAATGTGGAAACAACATAGCCTCTACAAAAAAATCATGTGTTTTATTTTATTGCTCATGGCATCCAAACAACATATTGATAGATGTTTCCACGATACCACAAGAGCAAAGGAAACGGATCAAGTCACGCATTAAATATAAATGGGAACTAATCACATCCCAATGTTAACAAAAGAAAATTTTTATTTGTGTATCCACTGATTCAGAACTGCTACAGCTTTTCTTCCTTAGCCAATGCTACACCCTTCAACCAAGTTTTAATAGTGGGAAGCCAGTGAGGGTTCCCACTTCTGGCTGGTTATCTTGAATGCCTGCACAGTTGGTGGGGGTACTAGGGGAATAGCATGTGATAGCACAGCCCTCTCATAGCACGCTTATTGCTGGCAGGTAAAAGAGCCAACTGGTGGCACCTGTCAAAGCAGAAACACACATCTGTCTGCAGCCCGACTCAGGCAGTACAGTAAGATTAGCAGTAACTAGGGCTGCAGTGCATAGGGAACTGAGAATTCCATATTGTGAAAAAAGGAGCAAAAATGCACAAATCAAATGAAAAAGTACACAGAAAAAAAAAGTATAGAACAACGTAGGAGCTCTGACAGCAAAAATAATGATGCAGTGTTGATCCTGTCATTCAGTCACAATTATAATCAAAAGCATCAGGACTGTGCCATCAATTAAATCACAATGCTGTTCATTTCTCTATTGTTTCATCTGTCTCTGAATCGCAAACTACGGCACTGTAATAATATGATGTGCCATTCTAGCTATGAACACTTTTGCTGCATAACTAATGACCTTAGTTAAATAATATTTCATAGAAGAGAAATTAGGCACATCACAGGTTGACCAAAAAGGTTGGCTTCCTTCCACATCATTTCCTCTGTTATGTGGTAACAATAATGTGAAAAAGGTCTTTGCTCCTTGTCATTCACATCAAGTGCTTTGGGGTGGGGGTGCCCTCTCTGCTGGGATAAGGTTATCTTGAATGGAAGAAATCCTAGGAGAGGAAGTATTGATCCAGCCCACAATTTCACACAAAGCTCTACATTCACCATAAAAAATGTTGGCAGGAATACTGTCATTGCTTCTCATTTGGGGCTTAACACTGAGTTCTCAGGAGAAGCTGGCCAGTGGCTTTACTTATTCAGTATTCAGTCTCCCTTTGAGCCATATCATAAATGTCATATGCAAAGAGGAATTTCTGAATGCCTGGCTGTATGAATGGAGCTGAGAGGGCTGAACACTTACTTCTTTATCACTCAAAACAACTGTTGGATGGGTCCCCACAAAATTAGGTACACACATGTCAGCATTACCATGAACTTTAAAGCCCTTTGTGGTTATGTGAGGTCAAACAATCTATTTTTTTGTTCAATAATTTGAGTTATTACCAATAAATTAAAGACATTTCCATCATCCTCAGCTACACCCTGTTAGCTTATCAGCAAATGTTATGCTAATGATCGTGAACATGCTTAATGCTACCCGGCAAACATCAGCATTTTACCATATTGTCACTGTGGGGATATTAGAATACTCATGTTAGCATTTTAGCTCAAAGTACAACTGTGTCTAAGTACACCTTAATAGAATTACTATGAAGGCAGTAGACTCTTATTCTCTTTCCCTACAAACTGCACAGCTACAGAATAATGAAATATATCTAACTGATTTTCTGATCTAAACCAGCTAGATGGATTTATTACAACTCGCCCAAAAATATATAAAAATATGATCAAAAGAAACTGGCAAATATGACCCCAGTAATAAAATGTTCCAGCAAATGAAAACTAGGCCTCAACATCATTCTTTCATTGAAGGAATATTTATGTGACATTGACTTCAATTATACAATCAAAGATGCATTGCAAAAATCAAATAACTGAAAAAAGCATGGCTGGGTCCCAGGGAAAAAAGGCTGGAAAACACTGGGTTACTTTGAAGAAATACAATGACATCCTTTACAGTGGATTAATGTAGGCCTATGTATTTTAAAACCAAGATAAGAGAGAAAATGACATCCGATATGCCTTGCAAATAGGACAGATGAGCTAAATCTGCATTTATTATGTAGGAGCTATCACACAATGAGGCAACAAAGAATTATATGCCAATGCAGACCCTTAGTTCTGACTATGTGACTGTCTTCACTGCAGTAAAGCCACAGACCCTGGGTAATTTTTCAAGGATTTCCCCATGGTGATGGATCAAAGACTCAGGAGAATTTGGTATGGAAAGATGTATTCTACCTGACCTTGAGAATCAGAGTAATTTATTCTCAGCTTTCCAAGGAACTAGCTCATAGAATGACATTAACATCTGTCGGGTCAGGGATCACACTGAAGTGCATAATGCTGCCTGTGATTTTCCTGCATGAGATATATTAAATTGAGATAATCTGATAGGGTGAGTAAGACTAAGGTCAGATAGAATAAAGTGAAACTCAAAACTCCATAAGGTTTCCTGATCATAAAGTCTTGCATTTTGTGCGATATTCTACAGAATCTTAGTGATATGTACTTGTTTTTCAGCACTATTGTGAGTATTGCCTGTAGCAAATGTGCTGGTGTGGACAACAGTGTGGGTTGCTGGAATGATAAACAATACAGCTGCAGGTCATTTTCCAGTTTGACCAATAACTTTGAGATGATCTTATCAAACGAGAAAAACACAGACCCTTTCTTGACCTTCTCATCTGAGTATTGTAGGCTTTTATTAGAAATATTTTTTTTGCCAACTTGAAATTAAAGTCCGCTTTTTTTCCTCATTGACATAAAACAAGACATTCAGTCTAGTTTGAAATAAATATCACTGAAATATTTACATCCAAGTTAAAGGGCAAATGTCATTTTGAGAATTCTTCACATTGATCCATGTTTATATTTGGGTTATCAAAGTAGGCAGAAAGTAATTACATGGGGAAACTGTGGACTGCGGTGTAAGTCTTGTGAAAAAAATTCTGCTGCTTCTCGAAACATCTCCTGCAAAACAACATTGATGGTTTTATGGTTGCTGGCACCAGAATCAACAAAAGTGCTACTTGTTAGATGTGCAGAGAATACCTACAGCACACAAAACCACAAGAGTTTCAATCTGTAGTCTGGCCAATGCAAAGACATCAGGTGATACCACACAGATGATCTGATTTCTTACTGACAAATGATTTCAGCAGAAAAATAATTATTCATTCTGTACCTATTTTAAAATATCTGTTACTCCTTTCTTGAAGTATGGAGGCCCGGAGGGGCAAGTGATAAGAAATAATTAAATAAATGAATCTGGTGATCCGTTTTCTAAGTCTGATCTGATATTCTATGTTTGTTCTCTGTGTTAATGACCTATAAACAAGTGAAAAAAAGCTCTACTTGGCATGATTTTCTCTGTCAGCTAACTCCAGTCTGGCTAACGCTAAACAATGGTTAAAATGTATTTCTCACCAAAACACTTGACAGTATGTTTCATGCTAACACACAATATGCATGCATCATTATTAGAGTACATGAAGAACCATGAGAACTAAAGAGTGAGTAATGAAGTCATTTGAAGATAATGTAGATAATCAACCACCAATGCTAATTGCATAATCTTAAAGTACAATTATTTTTTAACATTTTGGTCTAAAATGTCTTTACTTAGGGTAAGGGAGAGAATAATTATTTTTAACTGATCTTGAGCCTTTCGGTTTTGATGTTTATAATTACCTCCCAGCAAAATGTAATTTTAATGCTTCTGAAAAAAATACACTCTTCTGCCAACTTCAGAAAACTCTGATGGCCAGTTAAAGGAGGCATGGTTGTCTGATTAATAAAATATTGTATTGACTATACACTGCAACTGGAATGTCCTTTTTGATATGCAATGAAGCTCAAGAAAAAAAATGTATGATACTGAAAATGCTACTTCAAAAGCGAGCAGCCGCCGGCAGTAACACTGTATTTACAGTAGATAAATTGTGACCTCCATTCCTGAAAGAATCAGGTGAACCAAGGTCATGCTGTGAGGCAGATCAGCTCCACCAGACTGTGTACTATTTGAACTGTTTTCTAAAGGCACACACTTCATTCCTCTACCATCAGTTCATGACTGCTCATGACAGATAAGTGTGAGCCAATGGAACTGTGTTTCCAAAGAAGCCAGTAAGCGTGCCTAATCCTATTTTAAAGAGCTCAACTGGGGGGAGCTGGCTAATATCCAGTCCAGCCAGAACCAAAGCCTGGAGATGCTGGTGCTCCACTAGACCCTGCAGATCTGGACCACAGAGATGAAGAGTAGCTGAACGGAAATCTGCAGATGGTCTCACGGGTTATTCAGTGGGTACCACAGCGGAGCTTCACTGGAGGCATCAACAGTCTAATTGTAAATACAATATGTGTGGCCAACACTGGAGGCTAGGATGGGATCATAGAAAGGCACAGACGGGGTGAAAGAAATGATAAACCGCACTTGAGGCAGAAGACGCAAAGAAAGGACACACAGCCAGGGCCAATTAGACTGAGACACCAGTGGTGGCTGCTGAGAAAGTTTGAGGCTGGTACTGTTTACCATCCAACATTACACTCACCATCCTAATCCTATTTACTGCAGTTACAGAAAACCACAACCAAAGATAGATCAATATTTAGCAATTATTTATTACAATGTGCAAGGGGTGAACAAAGCCTCAAATAAACTGCCATTAAAAATAATATCATTAATATGTCATACTAAAAAATGTTTCATATCAACATAGATCAAATGAAAATTTAATATGAAAGGAATCACACTTAGCGACAGAGAATTACCACTGGCCTTTACAGTTCCCCCAGCTCCATGGAGCAACTCAGTGGTTTCTCATTCTTTTGATTTTACAGCAGGAAACCTAATTATTTCTGTTTGGTCTCACTGCTCTCAACAACCTTGTTTTTGCAACAGAGCAGTCAACTTTTTTTTCAACAGAAATAGTTCAGATGCATCCACTGTACCAAACACAGTTGTTGGCATTGACCAAAAACAGAGCTTAATAAATATTATATTTATCAGGCAGCTAAAAACTTCAAAGCAGTGCCAATCTGTTAATGCTTGGTGTGTTAATGAAAAAGTATTTGCCAACATTTTCCAGCATAATAAGTTCATGAGTTGATATGAAGTTTAAATGTACATACCAATTTGTGTAAGCTGTAATTTCTGACTCAGTGTCTTTCTTTACATTATTTCATTTAACAAAATCAGTTGGTAAAACCAAACAATAGTTTGACTTCCACAAACGAACAGTAGAAGTAATTGAGTGAGGGATGGACGCAAATATATTAATATATATATAAAAAAACATACATAGGAAGTAAATTTGATTAATTTGAATTGGCATTGGACCTATGGCCACTTTGAAGTCCATACACTTGAGGATTTAATAAAAAGAAAAAATTAATACAAACTAAATTTGATTGACTTTTATAGACCTGACGGACGTACTTTCAATCATCAGTCATAGCAGGGCTTTATCAGTTATTCTTCAATGCCTGCATGTGATGAAAACTTTGTAATTACAATGTAGAACCGCCTTATGACAAGAATATGAAATAGTCTGTTCCCTTTGGTGACCAACCAATGACATGACTCTACACCCAACTGTTAAATTGCTTGAATCAGTCAGTTATCAGCTCAGCTTTTACGCTGAACCCTGTTACTAAGGGCAACAGCTCCAGAACACACAGAGAGCAGAGATGTCTGAAGCTTTTTCCTCAAATCATGCACATTTTGATATGAAGAGTTGAGAGTTTTCACAATTATCATTTTAGATAATGAATAGAAAAAATAAATCATGAAAAATAATTCAACAGTTGCTGACGGCCTTTGACGCTCTGAAGGGCATCGTGTGGTTCACTCTGACCTGAAGCCAGACAACATAATAATGGTAGACCACGCAGCAGAGCCCTACAGAGTGAAACTAATTGATTTCAGCGTGTCCTTCACCACCTCAGAGAAGCTACGTGGTTGTTCGATCCACCCTCTAGGATACAGGCACATTCAATTTGCAAGCTCATCTTTGAACATGTTTGCAGCTGTGTGTTTAAGAAGTAAATGATCTAACAGAGGTCTTGTCAATCTTAAGCACACATTTAAAATGTGAGAAAGCACTTAACAGCTTTTGTGATTCTTGTATGCAACACATAGCACCTGAAGTCACCCTTGGCCTTCCTGTTTGCGAGTCCATCGACATGCGGGGTCTAGGCTGTGTGCTTGTGTGGTTGTACATTGCCAACCACCCCATTAGATCTACTGCGAATACCAGATTGTCAGTATCGAAACAAATCTGTACTTAAATGTACACACTGTTGCATAATGCCACAGACACATGTCTGAACCCAAAAGGGGACTTGATGTTGGCTGATGTGATTCTTTATATTCTCTCTCCAGATGAAAGGCTTTGTTGCCATCCTGGGCCGACCAGCTGACCACCTGCTCAGTGCTGGTTACTTCAACCAAAAGGACTTCAAGGCAAGCTAGGACTTGGAAAATGCAAAATGGTGGTTGAAGGTATGTTAATCGGTTCTGCTACTGCATCCCAATTAAACAAAATCAAGAAATCATGAAATGGTAAACTGAACCGAGGAACAAGTATCTGACCTATCTTTTGTTCCTGCAGACTCCAGAGCAGTATACCAGCATGACAGCGGGATGGAGTCTAAACGTTGGGAGTGGTCTTGTGATAGCCTGGTGACCTGATCACAGTATTGACTTTACATTGGCATTGTTTCCGTACTGGCTGCACGTATTTTCCACCAGCATGTAATTCGGTGTTTAAAAAAAAGACAGTAATTTCACGTAATTTTGTGAGATTAGGTTGGTTTTGTCCTACCTCCTCATTAATAACCTTTTATATCTCAGGCACTAAAATGTCTTACAGTCAATCATCGATTTTTCCTGCTCTCCAAATGCCTCCCTAAATGTCCCTGTTCAAGAGCATCATGGAGATAGTGCAGCAAATGACTCAAAGTGTGGAGATAAGAGTTTTCTGATGGGATGAGATAATAACTGCAGGTAAACTGTATGCATATGTATGCACACCCATGCATCTGTATGAGGCCCTGAGCTATGAGCACGCCCTGCTATATATTTTTCTTCTTTCCATTAAAGATACAAGAAAACAACACCCACTGATGTTTAGAAAACAGGAAATGAGATTAAGACAAAATATTTACAGACCTTGTCAGCAGCTGAAATGCTACCACTATTTATGCTGCCAGGGATACAGGAAATCTGACTTTCTGCACAGCACTCTTCTCATAACACAATGCAAGGAATGCATTTGCATGTTTCAAGGGGTGACAATGTCATTTGCATAAATTTAATGAGTCTTTCCGCAAAAAAAAACTGTGGACACCTGCGGAAACAAGCTGACATTGTTCAAAGTCCCTTTTTCCTCCTTATTACTCACAATATTGGCCTTGGCTTGCAGACAAAGCACTGTTACACAGATAATCAGGAGGTTTGACATCTCCGTCACAGAAAGGTTGTTTTTTTTTGGAGGAAATTGTGCACAGGAGGTGGAATTTCATCCCCTGCTAAATGGATGACATAGATGGTTAGGATGATACAGGTATGAAGTCTTGTTTCTGTGGGAGGGGTTGGCAATTACCAGTTACCAAGGCTAGTGTGTTACTGCTGGCAACAAGAGGCAGCCTGTGGTATTTTGATGAAAGCAGTTCAACTGTCAGCAAACCAAATGGGCAAACTAATTACCAGTGTAAGCTGATTTCCTGGTTCAAGCTCTCCACAGCAGTGGCTGTCCCCCAGCACTGGGTTAGATTGTTAAACTGAGAAAAGGTACATGTTCTATGCAGATACTCCAGAGACTGTGTAAATGAATGGGATTGAGTGTATGGAAATGAAATAAATGTGCACCTCTTATTGGCAATAGCTCTGTGCATTCCAATAAGAGGAAGATGGTGTCTGTGGCAACAACAGCGAGGATTTACATCCTCTCTGTCAGTCAGGCTTCTAATGTGGATCAATGGCTCGCTGCCACACATGGCAGCATAGACCTTTTGTCTTTATATCAGCAGATATGAGATGAAAGCCTACGCCAGCACTTAAAGATGGTTTTGTGAAAATTGTGGCTCTACTTTGTCATGGGCATTTAAATTTTCAGCAGCTCCTCCTGTTTGTGCAGCTATAGTCAGCAGCATATTGTTCTCTCTCCTGAGTCATTTATTAAATACTGATGAAACAATGGTGACACATAAGCTCTCTTTTGTCGGGCCTGAGCTAAGTTAATTAATTAGCAATCCATGCCGCAGTGCCAGGAGGTTGTTGATTGTATCGTTCTAAGCCGTCATCCTGTGTAAATTGACTGAGATTGAGATCTAACAAGGCTTTGACCTGGATCCCTCCCTAACAACCTGATGTGTGAAACATTGATGAGGGGATTTAGCTGAGGAGGCTAGAGGACATGTTATCTTTAGCCATGCCATCAGCTCTATTAGCTCAGAGGAGCGGATGCAGCGGTGGTCAGTCACTTGTGTTTTTATAAGTAGAACTGGGATGCAACCTTGAAAACACTATTTACACTAGGGGCGCTGGGGACATGTCCCCACCACTTTTTTTGAAATGGCTGATTTTGTCGCTATAACTTTTAAAAGCATCATTTGTTGGAATTGTCTGAGAAATACCTTGCGTTACAAGATGCTAACTAACAAATGAAGACTATTTGAGGAAGCCTTGTGTACACATTAAGAAAACATACAATGCAAAGTAAATATAGATGAAAGATATATGCATTGTCCAAAAAAAGTTATATATAAGCAGCATACCAAGCAGTTGCAGCTGTGGATGTGGTGCATGTGAGGTTAAGCATTGACGTTGTTGTGCATTATATTCTAGGAATATTTGTGTTAATTGTTGCCGGTTCGTTTTTAAAAACTGAAAAAAAATTATGGCACAGCCGAAGAAACTCATGTTTGGTGGGTTTTTATTAACACCAAATGCAAACAGTGGAAGAATATGTACAGCGAGGCAAACCAAACATTCTCCCAGGAACCCAAAACAAAAACCAGGAACAGAAAAAAAAAATATTTACAGGGAAACTCACAATATAAACGGCAGTCATCAAATACCAACTCTACCTCGACCTCCAACACCAACTCCAGCTCCAACTCTCTCTCTGGCAGAGCTGAAATGCTTCCTTTTTATACCCCCAGGCATACCAATAATAATTAAATGGGGTTTTTACCAGCTGCTGGACGAATACACACCAAAATGACAAAATAAATACCACAACGTTGTACAAACGTACTAAAACAGACATGCCCAATGTATGGCTTCTTAATTAATTCACATCTCCTAAATAAGGAAGCAAACCAACATTCAATTAAAATGGATTAGTCCATGTCACCTGGTGGCTAAATAGCGCCACAATGCTTTATTCAAGCACCACCCAGGAAATGCCTCGGTTTGGCCCCTGCACCACAGGCGGACAACGGCAGCAACAACAGGTGAGCTGTCTTTAGCGCTCCGTCACATCAATACTTTTCAACATCATGTAATGGCCTTGTAGTAAAGTGTGTTATTTCTTACTTTATTGTTATGCATTCATAACCTAACACTGTAAGAACTATTTCAGTAGCTATCACTGAAAAGAACACCTGACAGGTGATTAGATGAACCATCTATCATGCTCACACCGTTAAGGCTCTCCAGCAGTATTTACGCAAACCTCTTTAGGAGCTGCCACTGTTGTTTGGTCACCTTTCACACCCGGAGCTGCCAGAAGCTCCTCACAGGATGCTAATTGCTTAATATTGTGAGAATCCAAATCCTGAAAAATCCCTGCAAATTGTAATATAAAAAGTGGTTTTGACTTTCATGTTTTGGTCCCAACTTTGTCCTCCACAATGTCTTTTACTTTTTTAATTTGTTCCCAATAGTAATAACCTCTTCTGAAATAATTCAGAGAGCACTACAATGGCTCTAAATGACTCTTTTAATTGTCATTCAACTGTAGTATGCAAGTAACAATATTCAGGAGGTGTCTTGTGACCTGCTCATTCTTTTAATGAAAACACAAGCACAGAAATGAATAGCAATTGGATCTATATCCTCCGCAGAAAAGTGACACTGGTGGTCACACTAAAGTGGTTTGTGATGCATTGCTACCTCCACGGGCCATCTACTGCTGTAAGGCACAGTGACTGTCGAGTGAGCAGCCCCCCTGGGCCCCAGAGAGAGGTTAGAAGTCTGTTCACTCTCATTTCACATGCTCTCGGACAGAATAACAAGCACAGCTGCTCCCTTCACACACCAATGCAACAGTCAGATGAAGAACTGTGGTCAAAATCATCCTACAATCAAAAACTATGTGTGATTCCAGAATAAAATTAACTTCTTCACAATCCATGGTCTGTTTTTTTGAATTACAAAGCAGTTGGCAGAAAGACAGCTTAATATGACATTGTCACCCATATATGCCTATACATGTATGTATACTCTGATAGAGACAAACTATAAGGTACTATACACCTCAACTGATGAATTATTAAAAGCTTTGCAATGGAATTACATGTTGTACGCTTTTCACATCATATTTTCCTCCTCTACAGAACAGCATATTGAGGTGGGAAAAAAGTTGATTCACTTAAGTATTTTGGAAATATTTGAAATACAGGCAAAAATTATTTTTTGGTCAATTTTGAGGTTTTGGACTATTTTTCTCCAATAACATGTCTTCTTTCAGAATAGTGGAAAGAAGACACCCATAACAATCATTTAGGTTTATATTTTACGATATTTTAAAGATTTCTCCAAAATGTAATTAAAAGTTAGCGCTAGTCTAAACCTTCATCAGGCTTTGTTAGAAACGCCCATTCTCCTGCACAGTATTGGGTGTATAACATGTTCTTTATAGTTGTTGCTATGAATAAGATTCATCTTTAAATAGTAATATCCATTGGGAATGTATGAAATCTAAACAGGCCCTTTTTTAAATAAAAAACTTTTCTCATGCTTTGATCCATAAAACTCAACTTTAGCTACACTTACATACACCAAACTTACCTGTTTTATTTCTAACAAAACTCTGAAGGTTTTTACATGAGGGTTTGTCTATATATCATTCATACCCTGATTTAAAGAACATTATAGAACACAAAACATTACAATTTATTTTGCTTTTGACAGTATTTCTGATTAATGAAATAATAAAAAGAGATATTCCAGTTTCCTTCTGTAAAAACCTTGAATATTATATTTCAACAAAATAAATGCTTTATCAGATTTTAATTAATTTTTTATGGTGATATCTATAAATTACCCTATTTCTCCCTTTATTGCATGAAACGACATAATGCGGAGGATATTATGGTGTCTGCCAGAATATACATATAGATTTATGTTTATTGCAATAAATCATAATATTGAATCACTATACTAAGTAAATTGTATAGAATTGTATTGGAGAATTGCAATACATATCAAGTATATGAGATGTCATCAGTATGTCATGAGTTTTGCAGTTGTTTGGTCAAAAACCCAAAATGTTGACCAGCTGGTGTGACTATAGAGGAAAAAATTGAGTTTCATCAAAATCAATACAATTCATCTTCTGGGGAACGTGAATGTATAAAACGTGTGTGGGAACAGTGGAAATAGACAGAAGATTAATGACACTTAAGTTACAAAATGGGAAATTGTTATAATTCAGAAAAAATGTATTCACTTGTTAGATCTCACATACACCCTTTGTAATGTATGTGAACTGTGCTATAAAGTTTTTAAAAAAAAAGAGCAAGAATAAATCAGCTTACTACATTTATAAACCAAGAAATAAGGATTTGAATTCATTATCATTGAGTTTCTGTTTTCTCTTTGGGCTTTTGAAAGGCTTTTCTTTCTTCAAATACCACCTTTACAAGTGTCTCTGATTTTCTTACATGATACAACTGCTAGTGTGTCTCTGAATATCCGTCACTGAAGTTGCCCACTAGGCTTCATTGTCTGAAGTTAATCATGTGCTCCCCTCATTCTTTATAGGTGGTCCACCTGAGTGATGAACATTTAACGAAATATGGATGCTGTTATTATTTAATAGGCTTGCCTGCCTCACTGAATGTCCTCATGCTGTATTATTTTAGTCTGTATGTGATTAGCCTCCCATAGGCTCTGATTTCTAGCTGAGCGGAGGAATTCCCTGTACTTCCCACTGAGAGACATCAAACTGAACTGGGCCTGATTAAACAGGCTGCTTGAAACTTCACGAAATAACTTGAACAGTTTAACCTCTGAGGAAGCTCCACTGGTGATTAATTCTTCCCCCCTTTACGCCATTGTAATTGTTCTCACCGGGGGGCAAGTTAATGGTACCAAAGACCACAATGCCAAGACCCTGTTCCATTCAAAATGATGAGTATGCCTCGAGGAAACTGGGCAATTATGTTAAATTGCTACTTAACAGCATCTGTATGTGGCATAATCCTCTTACAGTATTCCGTGTTAGAGTTGGGTCAATTTTCGGGCCATGCTGGTACAGTCTGGTGTACCAGCTTAAACCAGTTTGGTTTTGCTGAACCGCATTTGTCATTATGACATATTCTGGCAAATTAAAAAGCACCTGTGCCAATGGCAGAACAGTGCTAATTTCACTTCTACTAGAGTTTTCCACACATAGCATGGATGGGCCACCAAGGTATATTAATGGCCATCAAAGTACACCTTGTGATGGGCTACTCCCCTTTCTGTATTAAAATTAGTCAGAGCTGGTGACAGTGGGGTGAGTGGCCAGGTTTAATTGGGCCATGTCGGTGTGTCGGCTGCCGCTCCACATGTGGCTAATGTTAGCTCCATGCTAAGATGGTTTCACACTCCATTTATTTGCAGACAGGCTACTGTGGGATGTACCAAACTCAAAAACAACAAAAACAGTCATCTTTACTGTCTGATCTCCTGATCTCCTCTCCAGATCAGGGGGTAAACTTAGCAGCATGCTAGCCCTGGCTTCCTGCCATACTGTCAACAGCCCATATGGTGCAGGCAGCTATTACACAAAATCAGGAGTTTACAGAGGCACTTATGACAGGTTTGATTGTGAAATAAAAGCTTATGTGAAGATGACACTGTGCTGCAAGCAACAATGGCTTCAGTCCTGAAGAGTTAGTGACATGCAGAAAGCGACCTAGCACTTCATAGCACCACGTGCTCCATAAACGAGCACACCATGATGCTATGTTAAAAGAGGCCAGAAGAGAGAAATTAGAGTTGACATTTCCAGGATTTTAATCTCATTACATTAATGACCTTTTGCTAGTGTTGTCTAACCACATTATATTGATGTGTCAGCATTGCTGGGAAGAATCAATAAGATAAATAAGATAAATAAGTATATTGGCTTCTATGAGATGTTTTGGAAGCTGAAACTCAGGGATGCTTAAGATTGCAACTAAGACTGTGTATCATGGAAGAGCACTGCAATTTTATATACCAACACAACATAAAGATTTCAACCCAGCACATTTACATACTTGGCTATTGAGTGGAAAGTACACTTCCAGATGGACAGAGCTACCATAAATCAATCCCCAGTGCAGCAGCTTTCCCGTATTAGCAACAGGTGAGTGACAATGAGCTCCAGATTACACAGGCACTATTTGCATGTTGATGAGTGGCAGGTTACTAGAGTGTGAGGTAGATGAAGGCCTTCCAGCTGGATGCTGTCACATGTGAGAGGACTGTTAACACAGCGTGATATCAAACACTAACAAGTTGTAAATAAACAGCACAATGTGGAGGAGGGCAGTGCACATAACTGCAGATTTCTGCTAATCCACATAAACGTATGTATCATATTATTAGTAATGGTGAAATAAAACAGCATGAATCAACAACAGACCGAGACATGGTGCTGGCTGTGATGTGCATGTGAAATTTGTACTTGGTCCTGCTGGCTTCATTAGTGCTCATAGAGTTATTAATTCATTGTGTGTATTTTTAGCATTGGGGTTTCTGCTGCCAATATTTTTGAGATTCAAACAATATTTACTGTGGGTTATCCAGTTAACATGGTGTGGATGTTTGAATTTAAAAGAAAAGTGTAGAGAAGGAGCCCTACATTACCAGAGTGTTTTGGATATCAATAAAATGATAAACATTTATGTGTATTAATATATCTGTGGGAGTTATTTTGACATTTCTTTCAGTTAAATGTCTGAATGTTCTTTCAGCTAAATGTCTGAAGATTTAATTTTCCAGCGTGATGTGGAGTTTAAACAAGCAAATACAACTGTCTCCAGTTTGCTTGTCTGTTGACGTCATATGTCATTCGTTGACAACCTCAAATACAACCCACAGGGATGGAAATATCCGCGTAAAACAAGCCTGTAGTTTTGACGAATTCTTAACAAATGTCTTCCCCTGGATTACGGCAAAAAGCTTCCTTGTTACGCGTAGAAAAGATAGTTTAAAAAATGAAATAAAGATACGTATATCTTGGAAGTGAAGAGGACCTCTTCATGCCTTCCCTTTCAACGTTCCTAGCCTCACTTGTGCAATTATAAAATGTGTTTTACAATCTGATACAAATGTGTTTACAACATGAATGCATATGTACAGTTTTCAATCAGAGGGTAATTGTATAGAAGGCTGTACATCAATTTCACAAGACAGATTCCAAAGAAGTTGGGATGCTGTGTGAAATGTAAATAAAAAAAAGAATGCATGGAATACAAAGTTAGGGGTTTATATTTACAAAACAAGAGTGTATCAGTTTGAACATGAACTTCATATTAACTGCCTGTCCTGGTAGGTTTAGGCGTAGGGGAAGATTTAAGATTAGACTAAAAAAGCGTGAAGAAAAGTGAATGCTTATAACAGAGGAACTGTAAGGCCAAAATACATGTATGAGGTTTCATTTTAAAGACAATATCTGATAGTTGCCAATGACATCATCCTGTACAACCACATGGATAATTTGTTTCTAACACCACTCACAGGAGTGTTTACTAAATGAGTGCCCCTACTGGTGGCAGGAGATCAACACGTCCTCAATACATCAACATTACAGTTGCAGGCAACAAACTTCTTGTTTAGGGTGAGAAAAATGTCATAGTTTGGGTTAAAATAATTACATTCATAAGAATGTGATGCATTAATGTATTATGCCATAGAGTTTGACATACCTACAATGTATCATAACTCACGAGTTAACATTAAATAACTCAGTGGTGACTTGGAAGTGTTGTTTCACACATGACACTAACAGTGGTCTCCCTGTTTGATCAATCCATCCATCCAGACCTTTTCTACACACAGACTTTGTCACTCTTTATACAGTGTCGCCTGAAATCCTTTGTTCTCTTCGTAATCACTACGACCGCTAGATGTCACTGCCTAAAAAACATAAATGTGAGTTGTAAAAAGGCTGCTTTAACAAATGACTTACAAGGTTCTTTTGTGGGGAAACATAGCCAAAACTAAAGCATCCAAGCATTCACCGGGGCTACACACTGTTACACCTTATGTGCTTATATGGGTCTCATGGGTTTGTCCTTTTACTATAGGGTACATTATATGCAAATTTCAGTACACTGCTCTTCAGGGGAGAATCCTGAAGTCTATAAAACTTCTCAGTGTGAGTAAGGAAAAACAGTATGCATTCATTATGTCTGATCTGTTGGGAAGTATTAAATGTAGGTATTTCATGTTATCCTCTATTAACCAGAGCTAACCGTTTTCTTTCATAATGCATTACCTTTAAGGAAAGTGCTTGTCCCGACACATTTGAGGATGTATTTGATAGCCCTTGATATTCTTCAGTTGTGCTGACCTCAGGTTCAAAGATGAAACAGACTCTAGCTGGGATAATTTAAACCTGCTGCCCTGGAGAGTCCATCCCAAGACAGTCATTTGGACGATTTTCAAATGGTGGAGAGATGCCTCAGGTTAATTAAAAATTAACTACAGATGATTAATTGGCACCCGTTATAAGAGGAACCTAACAGGCTTCCATTTGTGTGAGTTGAAGACTAGTATTGGAGCCAATAATGATATCCATCAAAATAATTAAGTTTAGGGTTTATTACCATTTTAATTCTCATTTTTGCCCATGATTGATCACCCCCAACTGCTTTTTACTGTGATATGGGTCTTGCTGAAAGATTTTTCTATGTATGTACAGTATGTTAAATAAAAAGTGATTGCATGGACGTGACATCCACCCTGCTTATCTAGACCTACCCTAAGCCCTATCTTGGTGTTACGTTCTGTCACCAGAATTTGACTTAATCTTCTCAAATTTAGTAATAACTGCAAGTCTCTTATCTGCAGAAAACACAGAATCTGTAACATACTCACACATACTCATGTGGATAACCTTTTTACTGTTATTGCCTTTTATTAAACTGATATTAATATACTATTATCACAACTACATTAACTATTAGGCAGTGCATCCTCAGCATAACTCTAACAGCGTCTAAATAAGGCTGAATGTAATAGTTTTTTAACAATCTTCCCTTCCTCTTCCCCTCCCCAACCATATTCTGTGATTATTCTATCGCTCTCGTTCATTCCATCAGCTTTTAACTCTTCTCCCTCAAGGCTACATCTCTCCCATATGATACACTGATTATTTTTTAGCACCCAGTAGAACCCTAAAATCCCCTGATTTCCTCCCAGCTCATTACAGAAGTTTTCACTCAACTGTGAACTGTGGTGGATTTCAAAACATCAACAGCAAGCTCAGAGAACATTTCTGGCTGTTGCTCCCTCGCTTACAGTTCAGCGTTGATTGCTCTGTCAAAACAAGCATGGATTCAGCTGCAGCCACACTGGGTGTATAAAGCTGCATCAAGATCTACCCATAACAGTGCATTCACAGGAGCACAACATGATGAACATGATGATTGTGTCATTTAGCAGTTTTTTTATTCACCAAAATTGGCGAGATTTCAAATATATTTTATTTCATTTCTTTCTAAGAAAAGTCAGACACTCTTAATTTACAGTTGAACAGTGTAAATTAATGTTAATAGCTTATAATGTTCATTAAATAAAATTATGTTAATATTAAACAAAAGATTTACTTCACTCTACACTCTACTACGTTTATTAACAATCACTCCAACCTATAAAATGGCAGGACTTGTTAATTACCTCTCTTGAAAGCATCAGGTATTTAGGAAAATTAACACATGGTTCACAAACCTCTTAAACAAAAAGCCTGAAAAAACGTTCCCGTAACACACACGTTGATACACACGTGTATCTGCTAATACAGCGCTGCTATTAAACATCATTCATTTAGTTGCACTTCACAATGACGTGTGATAAAATATTCAGATGCAGAAATATTAAATGATTACTTGATACAGTAACTTCAGTTAGACAAAACACAGTAATATAATAACTTACCACTGTCCGCAAACGCAAATGCTTTTCACAACTTTTTATGACATGTCACACAGTGACATCACAATTAAAGGTTAGTAACAGAATAAAGACGTGCCACCTATCAGCAGTAATAATGTGGGGGACATCGACTTCACTGATATTCATTCTGACAACAAATAATGTAATACCTTCACTGCATTGGCACATAACACAAATGAGCACAGACACTGGTAACATATGTGAAATTCCAACCTTTTGCTGGCTGAATGAGCATGACACTAACTGCCATGTAGAAATGTATTATTAATGTCTGCAGCACACAACTGCCTTGTGTCACCGGAGTCAATACGAGACTCAAAAAGACAAAATCTTAAAGCAGCAGAAGCAAAAGAAGAGACTCCACAACTGCGTATCATTTCTTTTCACACATTTGTTTGTGGTTCTCTTAAACCCCATTATAAAGTGTGTTATATAACAAATCGCCACCCAAAGCCGCCCGTATCACAACAACCATGCAACTATAAACACTCAGGAATATATTGAGATCCTACCTTAATCCAGATTTTCTTTCCTCGACAGTTTTCAGTCAAAGGCAGACATCGTAGAATAAGAATACTGGAAACTGAAGAGATCTGAACATCCGGTTTTTCTGGAAGGAGAACAGAAATCCCTCAGACACTAGTATCCCTGCATAAACACACTTTCTCAAAGTAAATGATTCACTACTTTAAAAAAAATGATTGGACAAACATCCCCTTCTTCATTCAGCTCCAGAGAAAACCTGTGTCCCCATTTTTATCCACACAACTTGTACAACATCATATTATACAACTTGGAGAAAATAGAAAAGGCTGTCTCTCTGTTTTAAGAATGAGGAAAAGCCTTATTTTATATGCAAAACAACAAAAGACCAGGGATGTAGTGCTAAACAATACAAACAGTGGCGGTCTTTGTGCTAAATAATCAAAGCAATCAGTTTAAAACCAACTTACACACGATCAAAGTGTCTTTCACAAAGGGGGAAAAAGGCAGGAATTGAAAAATGACCCCATTATTGACATACATAACACTTGTACAAATTGTAGGAAGCCATTTATATCAGTGATTAGTAGGGGGGCTAGTCGAACATGTAGAGGGAGAACAGAAAAGCAGAAAAGGCACGGTCACATTAAGTTACATTTGAATGTCCACCTGGGATGTAAATTATATATAAAGTACATTTCTTGTACTAGGCTTTAATCAGCTGTTAGTTGCTGTAAACTAGGATCAAGTGGTGCTTGCTGCAGAGCGCAGCACCTCAAGGAGCATGGGAATTGCGTGTCACAAATACTTGAATAGTACTGCGGTGACTTAGAAGCCTGATGTTATTTTTCCACGTACACTCTAAACAATAAACAAAATAATGCCATTCATTTACAGTACACTTACATCTGCCATCATAAAGCGTGAAACACCCGGTATACATTGTGTTGAGATGGATGAGTGGATCAGTGGTGCAGAACTTGGGAGTCATTAAAATTTTTCAAGTCTCCATTATGGATCAGTTTCTGCTCATGCCATAGAAATTCCCCTGCATACACCTGACATTTGAGGCACTGCTGCAACTGGAATACATTTTTTTTTGTTATTATTGATAATTTAATGATTATTTTTATGTATTTCAGAAAGGAAAAATATGTGTAAGTAACACTCTGAATTATATATCATGGTAGCAGAGATATCCTGGCCAACAAATCACATTTTTCAGACATAAGAGGCCGTCAAACATGCATCCCAGTGCATACGGGGTTCCAGGTTTAAAAGCCAGATTAAACTGCATGTCGTCAGCATAACAGTGATAAGACGTTTTTTATAAGGTAGCTTGTGTACACCAATGTGTACTAATAGCCTCTGTCACATTCATTTTAAAATTACACAAAGATCCACCAAGATACAGCTGTGTATCCCAGTTATGTGTTTATCTCAGGTAAACAGCATAAACCCTACGTTTGCTGGTCTCTGAAACCCGCATTGTGGCATTACCCAGGTTTACAATCTCTGTTTGATTATAAGTGTACAGTAATCTCAGCCAAGATCAGAAACTGTAAACATAATTTTCTAAAACATCCTGAATTTCATCGAAATCAGGCAATGAGTCAAAACCAAGAAACTAATGTGCATGTAAAAATAATTGCTGATGCCACTTTGTGATTGAAACACACACAAATCTTGGAACTTCTTACTCAAAAACAAATCAGACAAGTTTCATGAATGAAACACTTCCCAGAAAAATACCTAAAAGCACTTCAGTTTGATGCAGATTGCCCTGAGCCAGTACTAATGACAACTCAAACTGCAGCCATAAGATATACTTTAATCATGTATCCACTGAAAAAAAACTATGAAAGTAAAAAAAAATATTAAAAGTAAAACATACCCTTACTTACAGAATCCAAAATTCATGTCACTTTGCTTGATGCAAGACAAATTGTCTATTTATTTAAATACCTTTTTCCTATTTTAACAAGCTTGTCTGTGATCAACATCAGACATTCCATATCAGAAGTAGAAGTATAGCTGTTTCAACAAGAAGATGGCATCTATGCTAAGAGAGTGGCAGGAGGGCAGAATCAAAAACATCTCATCCATCAGTCATTTGCTGTTAAAACCTTGCTCATCACTTTCTCCAAACCTATTGAAAGGTTTTGTTTGTTTCTGGAGGAAACAATAATTTTTTTACAGTAATGAGGGAAGTCATGGCCAAAAAGGCATATCTCCATGAAAAGTATGTATCCAACCCCCTCGATTCTGATTTAACAGTACATTGTGGCAAAGCTCATGACATTTATGGGAAATGCACTTTGCATGGGAGGTGTATCTGGCAGTCATCTTAAATAGATTTAAAATCAGGATGAGTCTTCAAGAAAAACAATATGTTATTGATGTGAAATGGTCATGCATTAACTTAGAAACATCTATAGCCTCTGTCTTTCACATTATGAGAACATGTGAGAAAAGCTTGTTAACTGTGATAACAATGAAATATTTATTACAAACCCTCATGATTCATACCTCTATATTCCCTTGTTAATGCAATAGAAATTTGAATCCTCATACAAAGTTTGTCAGTCCTCACATTTCGTTGGAATCCCGTGTTTTGCAAACCCTGTGCTCAGTGGTATCACCTCACTCCAGGGTGATTAAGCTTTGACATACAAAAACACAAAGCTCTCCAAAGTCCAGCCCAGTTTGAGGGGGGAATAGAAATAGAAGAAATTGTAGTGCACACAATACAAGCAGCAGGGAGCATGAGTACAATGACAGAGGTTATTGACAGTAAAAGGTTTGAAAAAATGCTGCATAATTAATGTCGTTGCCATGCTAGCTCCTGCAGGCCACATTTAAAACCCTATTCACTTTTTCCTTTCCCTGCCCACTTTTTGCCACATCAGGGGTACAATTGAGTTCAAATACTTACAGAGAACAGATCCAAAATTCTAACTTTTAAAAGCAGTAACTTAGCAGACCTTACCGAATGCAAGACTCCCACTGCAAACTGATAATACACAGTTTAGCCACTGGCTTAAAGACTGTCAGGTCAAGTCAATTTCATCTATATAGCTATATATTACAATAATCAATCTTAAAAACTTTTAAAAGGAGCAACAGAGGAGTGACTGCTCTTAAAGGATGGACAGACATGCAAATACAAAATGTACTGTATGTACAGAATAAAATAATAAGTAATATTAGTCTGAATGATCGATATTTCACTATTTCAAAACTGTTATACAAAAAAATGAAATGGGAGGGTTACAGCTACTTGGAACCTAAACAATAGCTGGTTGGCATCCAAGAATGCACTAAATAAACAAAACAGGGAATTATTCTCCAACAAAACTCTACTAAAGGTCTAAAACTCCACAGGGAACATTTGAAAATAGATAAACATGATTAAAACAAACTACATCAGCAGCTATGCTGTTTGAGGTTCCTCGTGAAGCAAGTGTATGAAGAGCAGGACAGTAATTTCTGCCAAACTGTGGAAATTAAGTCGCAGTTTAATATCTGATCAAAAGTTTCCTATTGTATGATTGGTTCAACTCATGAGTGACTTCCTTAAAGTGATGTAATCACTGCTGATCCGTCCTGGGATTCTGTAGTAAAACCTATTTATTTATGTTCCTCAAAAGACTACTTTATATTTCTTTCTCTCCCTTTGGTGATCCTGCATGGTGACCACCTCAAGCCTTATGGTCTCACAAACAGAACCAGTTGTGCATCTGCAGTCAAGTCATGTAACAAAATAAGATAAGATAAACCTTTATTGATCCTCAGAGGGAAAATTCTGTTGTTACAGCGACACAAGGACAGAACTAAGTAAGACATGGACAAAGCAACTAAACAAAATAAATAAAAGTTATAGAAAAACTAAAATAAGAATAAAAGTAGACTGAGTATAGAGAGCAATTACAGACAAAACAAAGGTGACAGTGACAGTGGTGCGGTTATAGCAGCATGATACTTACAATATGGTAATGTAATAAAACAGTAAAGCATATTAACATAATATAGTTTAAATACTCTACTTAATATGTTATACTGTTTTATTTAGTATTTTCTCATGACAGGTTGGTTTGTTTTCTTGTGAAAACATATGAAATGCGATTTGTATGATATCCTACAAAATAACAGTCACTGTTTTAAACACATTGATAAAATTGTGGTGGAGAAATACTTTGTTAGATTTATGTACTAAAATAACTTGGTTAAGTTTAGGGAACAACATTACTTGTGTAAAGTTAGGAAAAAAGGAACAGGGTTAGGTTTAAAATCATGAATTGATACAGGTGCGTCAGTGATGTAGAACATGAGTAAATGTAAAAAGTTTCTAAGTCCTGGGTTGATTTCTACCATGCTCTTCCCCTTCTCTTCCCTTGTGTCTGCCCTCTGTATGCTTCTACATTTTTTGGGATGTCCAGCCAATAATTCTGAGGTTCCAGTGTGGACAGAAGATGCCAGATAATGGAGAGATGCAGACTTCCTTTAGTGTACCCCAGTGATTGCCTGATTGGAAATGAGTCCAGAGAATGGAGTTACAGTTGAGAGGCAACGTCTACCAAAGATAGTTTCAGAAGTAGCACATTTGCTAAGTTAGCTCTGCTAATAAGAAGTTAAATTGTCACCAGACAATAGCTAAAAGGTTCAAAGACTGTTTTGCCAGAACGAATTCTACCTTGTTTTCTCTTCACACGGTTTATTGACCTTCAGTCAGGCAAAGAGAAATGTGATTGGTTGTGGCTGATACTCCTTGGACTACAAACAGAAACACATCCTATCTATCTATCTATCTATCTATCTATCTATCTATCGTGCTGAGGGATATGTTGCCCAACTGCAATTCTGCAACTGCAACTGCAAAAATGTGAAGAAACACTCAGGTAATCATTTCAGCTTCAGCAGCTTTACCTCATCACATTTACATATGTATTTATTTTTGTGTCATCCAGGTATTAAATTAAGCCTTCTTCTTCTATGTTGTTAACCACGTGAAATTTCAGGATAGTGCTGGAAAAGTATGGGTGCTGTCCATTAAGCTTAAATTGTTTCTCTCTTCCCTGACCAGCATTAGAGCAATTATTCAGTCTGACAGACACACGTTATTTTTGAATTGAGAGTGTGAATGCGTAGAAATAATGTATTAATGCTTCCAAACAGAGGTTCAAATTTTGTCCAAAAGCATCATTATAAGTTCAGAACAAACATGAGGCCACTTAAAGGTTACACATGCACTCACTTTATACATTCCTCAATGCCGTTACATAATACAGGACTAATGGCAGCCAACTGTGTCCGAAAAAATAAACTTTCTCTGCCTGAGAAAGTGGAGATTTAAAAAAAAGAAGAAGAAAAAGAAAGCCCTTTTACATACTGGACAAAAAAATGTTAATCTTTTATTTATCATTGCAACTGCACAGACTTCTAAACCATTTGCTCCATATAAAAAGTGGCATGAGTTCACTGCAGATGGCACTGTCTGTTCAATACACAGCAGACCCATTAGATCAGCTGCAGTGACCAATCAATAAACACACTCTTACTGTTCAGTAACAGTCCCAGGTAAGATACACCGGCCTCTCCTGACTCCTCTGGAGCTTTCCTCGCTCCTCAGTTTTCGTCTCCTCCAAGACACATCTCAAGGATTAGAACATTCTTGATGTCAAAACAATTTCTGGGCTGGATGACGGGGGGGTGGGGACAGGAGAAGGCAACTAAATCAAATTAGCTATGACCGCAAAGGATCCAAAAGGTGTCTTTTAAATGTGTTGGAGGAAAAAATGAACCAGCTTAGAGCTGCATGTGTATTAAAGAAGTACTGTGTGTGTTTCTTGGTAAAACTTAGAAAATCCCGAGCTTGCAACTAACAGCTAGTAACTAATAGTGCTGGGCTTAAATCTTACAATCTTTCTTATCTACAATCTATTTTAGCAAAAACATGCCACCATTTAGACATTAACAACAGATGAATGGTTAGAAGTGATATGCATAATTATCCGTCAGACTTCAACCCCAGATTTCATCTTTTGTACTGAATGTGTTGTTTTTTTTTTATCATTATTTGTTATTTAGAAGGACACACCTAGCACAGCAAGGCCAAATTGTCCATATTTGCTTCAGAAATTATTGATAAGTGACTTAATCAAGGCCCTGCAAAAAAAAATGGTAACTGAAACATGTGCTTTTCTGCAATTCAATTTTAAACTCTGAGCCAGTAAGATAAAGATGAAAGGAGGATTAATTTATAACATTGTGTCAGTATGCTGTCATGAATATTCATCAGATATTCATCAAAAAAGCCTTGAAAGCTCAATGAACAATCTCAAATTCACTTGTTAGAAATAGCCAGATGAAACAGAAGTTTCTGAATGAAAGGCCTGAGTGATAAACACTGTCTCTTTGCCCCTTTGATTCACATCTTCAGCAGCAGGCTCTGAAAAATAATACCAATGAATTTGTTCTGTCTATGGGCCTGTCCTCTTCCTCTCTCGTTTACTGATGACTAGTCATTGCTGCCCTGTCATAGTCTCCAAACGGCACAGGACATTAACATTTAGATGCTTGACCCATCCTTGTACACAACTGTAGGGGGTCCTGACCCCCCCAAGCATAAAGATTCTGAAGGGAGCCATCTTTCTACCTTTTTGTCAACAACACTTCAGCTGGGCTCAGAATGCAAGATGCTGAGGTCAGTTTACCAATTATTTTCTACAAAAACAACACCAACACAGTAAAGCCTTGTGGACAGAGTTAACTCACAGACGGTCAGTCCATCCAGAATTGGAAGGGAGTTTTGATATTGCTGCTCAAACACTGAAAAGTTACATCAGAAACAAACACCAACCTGTTTTTCTTTCATGGGTGAAAAGTTGCTTAAAATGTAGAAAAGAAACATTTTCACTACTACTTATGTCAACTGCCAATTTTACACAATAACAATAATAATACTACAGTATGCTATGATAACGCTAAATGTACTTTATTTGTCCTCTTGGGGGAAATTCCGTTTTTTTAACCTGCTGCCTGCTACACTGAACCTGTTCCCAAGCCAACCAAATACCTGCATACTGAGCTGCCCCAGTCAGCACCGTGCTTGCTTACAACATTACTTACATCACACTTGAAAACATCATTTTATCAAACAGAATCTCAAACATAAAGTATTTTATAATGTACGAGAAGCTTGCTGGACTGTTTATTCCCCCAAATCTAAAACAGGATGATTTTCAACCATTACAGCTTGGTCCTGCAGGGATTTTGATTTCTCTCACCAATGTGTTTCCTATTGAAAATCTGCTTGTCCCATCCTGTGGGGAAAATAGGCAACATGTAGCGCTTATGGATTTTGCTCTGCCCTAGAGGAAATTAAAAGCAGATAAAACTGTTAGAAATCATGTCCCTGTTTCTGTGATTGTTTATGTTGTTTTCCATAGTAACATAAACTATCTAAAGGCAGCAGATATTTCAGGGTGGTGACAGTAGTGTTAGTGTGTACAAATCAAATTGAGATCTGGTAGGGTCCATTTTTTTTTTTTACTGTAGATAAAGTTATTTGTGGCACAAGCGTCACATCATGATTTCCTGTGGTTTCCTTAATTGTTCACCTGTAAATCCCTAGACGCTTCACAATTTGACTCATATTATTATATATTATTTCCCATTTCGTTGGGTGGTGCCCCTAAAGAGTGTTCATTTTAATTTGAAATGTTGCCACTGTATAAATGTATACTATGAATAAATCTTGATGCATCAAAATTTGGGATTAAAATGGAGCCGTCAAGCTTTTAAAGACAGTCATGTCAGCTGAGATCTAGTTAAGTATATATTCCACATACACTGAATCTGGATCCCGATCCAACGGAAGCCCTTTAAACACAAAAACCTCTCAGATTTACTGACCCCACCTGAAGCAGGACTTTCTATAATAGCAATAAGAAGTAAATGAAAGTAAAAAATATACCGAACCTCAAAATAGAATTTTCTGATTCCAATAAAATCATAGGCCACAGCTGCAAATACAACAATTGTAGTCGTCAAAGTGATATGGTACTGCTCTGCTTCAACATCTACAAACAAACAAACAAACAAAGCCAGAGATGAAGGGAAAGAAATGGAACAGAAAGCTGCTTCCCACTGACTTATTGTTAAACTTAGTCTCCAAATGACCACAGACATGAATCAGTGAACAGTGTAGAAACATGACACTTTCCTCCTACTGTGCCACATGCTCGGTTTCATTAAATCCCATCTTTCTTTAGCATCTCCAATTACACAGGAAGTTCCAACCTGAGCGCTTTCAGAGGCCCTGCTGAGCCACTGCTCTAAGCCACTGATGCATGGCAGAAATGCAAAGGTACAGCACGATTTCCTGTTGTACACTCAGCTATGTAATGGCTTTCCCCTGCTTTGGTCCTTCCCTCCTTCAACATCAGTAGACTATCGAAGTAATTATGCATGAGTCTAAGAAGAGAAGAGTCAAGAAACAACTATGCAGTAGCACAAAATGTTTTTTCTTTCCAGATTAGAGTGAAAACAACACTACAGTGTTATTATAAAATGGATAGGTGGCTTGTCAATCACAGGGCTAACACAAAGAGACATGCAGACTCACACCTACAGGCAATTTAGAGTCACCAATTAACCTAACCCGCAGGTTTTTGGACAGCTCCTGTTGTGCCTTCTGTAACAATAAATATGCAGCCTAATCAGTCTAAGTTTTTACTTTTTCTGTGTTGTACCCCAAACCTTGCCCAGTGTGTGCTGGGTTAGCCTCCCTGAAACTGCTGAATGGATGCAGAACCTTGAAATGAGCAGTGAGTGTATATCAAGGGCATAGCTTTGCATGTGGGTAGTAGAGATAGATCCCGACCCATATCTCGGGAGCACAGATTTCTCCATGCCAATATTTAAGCAGACTTGTTGGCATTATGAAGTTTGAAGTGAAGTGACATTATATAATTCCAATGTGCCCTCCCGGGGCTTCATGTCCAAGATATCTATAGGCTTACATCACATGCAAATACTCTGCCAGACACGGAGAATGTAAGAGCTGATCGGTGTGCTGCAGTTATTTTGACTTGTCAAAAGTTGGGACTGCTGTGTGATGTCCCACTTGTTTAGAGACAGCTTTGCTCTGTTTGGGATCATCTCTCTACCCCAGTATGCTTCCCACTGAATAGCTTTAAGAAGAAGCCCTGACCTTCACTTCATTGGAGGTGATGGAGCTAACATTTGTGTGGACACTCAGTCACACAATGATAAGACATATGCCTAATCACATATTTTTTCAGTTAGTTTGGTGTGAACATCTGCAGGAACCTTCCTGAAACACATGAGTTATAAAAGTTAAAAGGTTTATGAATTAATAAAAAAAGAACCCATTTATTATTGATGTCAATATGTGCTACATGATCATTAAATTACTTCCCCTAAACAAAACAAAACAAAAAAACAGGGCAAAGTCGTGTTGACCTTGGCGTACATTGTTCAATATGTTCATGTTCAAGTAATGAAAAAAAATGTTCTCTCCCATTCTGAGTGTGTATTTGTGTGTGTGTGTGCTTCCTACATAGTGAGGACCAGAATGTATTTTTATCTGGCAAAGTGAGGACTTTTTTGGGTAAGTGAGGACACTTTCTGATCTCACATCTCCAAAGACCTGTTTGATGGTTCAAATATACTTGTTTTTGATTGAACTGTACGCATAGACAACCAGCTGCCTCTTGAATGTAAATGTTCACATACTTGCCCATGTACAACGCATGTTACTGGAGCATTCCTCTACAGGGGGCACCACATTAATCAGACCCTGTAAGGGCTCAAATGAAACACAGAAAGAAATAGACCTTCCGAACGTGCATGGTGTAATGTAAACAAATATGGTGTTGATTGATAAAATTGCTAAGCCAGCTCAGCGGTCCAATGACTGGTGGACAAAACATGCCACGGGCACCGTTTTCCATCATTTGTCACAGTGCATGCATGTACTGGTACATACATCCCTGCACTGCTCTTAGCGGTTATATGCATATTACATCTTGTGGACGCGTATTGTTAATTTCTGAGGATGTGCACAACCAACCCGCATTTGCATACACATAGATAAAAGCAAGTATATTTGAGTCTCTGAGGTTAAGCTAACAATTGGGTTTATGTTAGGGTAAGGGGCTAGGGAATGCATCATGTCAATCAAGTGTCCTCACTAAGGTAGAAGTAAAAGGATGTGTGTGTGGCTGTGTGTGTATGAGAGAGTGGGAACACTTGCTCTATTCAGGTGATGTAGGGACAAGCAGAGGTGCATGAGAACATCACAATTCAGATATTGAAACGCCCTCTATTCCCTCCTCAGATACGACATGTGATGTTTTTGGTCACCTGTGGAGGAATATGTAAAGTGGCAGATACAAGAAGTCCTGCTGTGAAATTGATGCCAGATTCCAGCCGCAATTTCATATTAATTTTTGTCTCCGCAGGTACTGTACCCTGAAGCTGATATGCTAATGGGATTATACTTGTCTGTTCAGATTTGATGTTTGGAGTGTGATCTGAATCTGAATTGGAACTTCATTATAATGCCACTATTGAAGAAGCCTCACATTGCATCTGGAATATTATTTCTACTGACGCTGTGTATAATCATTCATGCAATTTAATTAATTCCCAAATCCAAGTAATTGTTAAGGTTGATATTGAACCATTGAACAATCCTCAAATAAACATGGACATGAAAAAGCCTGTCTGTGTGGTTTAAGGGTAGTGCAAATATTTGATCAGTTATTACTAATATCACATTCAAAGAACAAACTGAAGTCTGAAACATACATGTTGTAAAAAGTACAATTCACAATAAGAGTCCTTTAAAAAAAAATGAGATTGAGAAAATATGAGTAAAAAAGTCCTTTGTTTCTCTGACAAAAATCAATAAATTATTTTGTTGAAATACCATTTTTTTTTTATCAATACCAAATTATAAAGATAACTAGCTAACAGGTCAGATAGAAAAGATAATACTTCTGCTATATGTTATATAAAATTAACATAATAACGTTCTGCCTTGAGTTGCTGGCACAAATGATGTAGCATGTCATTTAATGCCACAGATTTGAATTGTCATATATTTGAATTCGTCAACTTGCGAAGTTGCGTTTTTTCCCTACAAATAACAGAGAGAAATTAAGGGGCATTTTAATTTTTCTACCCAATGTGTATTAAAAGGACTTTTTCAGAAGCCAATCAAAGAGGTTTACTGATTTTTCATTAATTAGCAGACTCACATCTAAAATCAAAGCAGCAGATGACTTTTAGTATTATGTGTCATATTCTTAAAACGCTGGATCCAATAGGCTGTTTTCATTAGACTCCACCTTGCTCAAATTCATTTTATCTGTCGTAAATATGTGGTTGTTAAGGCAAAGCAGAAGAAAACCTTGTGGCACCATTAGGAATGATTTTTTGCAGATTTTTCAAAGCTCCTTCAGAGCCACAGAGGACATTACCCCGTACAACTGTTTTCACAGGCTGAGTATTACTCCACTCGACTATAGTAAACTGACCTTTATGAGTTACATTGGTTTTAAAGCCTTTCTGTAAAATGTTACAAGTCAAAAAAGAGGAGTAAATGGACAGAAGACAACAACATTTAACATAATAAATATTTCTGCAGAGCTTTAAGTCCCACTGCAAAGCAGGTTTCAGGAGTTGTCCTTTCTGGAAGCATTAAAGACTTATATGCTATAAAAAATGCTTTTTGTGGGGGTGGTACATGCCCATTTCATGGAGGGGAATTCAATTTGAGTTTGCTCTAACCCAATGAATGTTTAAATGGGTTTAATTTCCTTTGTCAAATAGATTTTAAATCCGACTCCAGCACAAGGATGTCTTCGCAGAAACACTGTACCCAATGATGCCAACTGATCATTTGCCACTTCATATGATATTGTTTCATTCCATGTGATTATCTCAGAGGAGCAATCTGAACAACATAAATTATTTTCTGCAATTCAATACAACAATCAGACATGGCAATCAAGAACAATCAGCTTCTTTCAATTTTTAAGAAATGGCTCTTTAATTAAAAATAAAAATCTAGGATCAGCCAATCACTTTATCAAATCAGACATTACTGAGAAGGACATTTGTTGAAATGACTATTTGGCTAACAAGAATATACCTCTCTTTTTCTTTAGAAAACAAGCACAAATTGTTCCGAAGCAGATCAACTGCAGACTGTGAAGGTCAATGGTACTTTTATATTTGACTAAAATATGACTGGATTACTTCTGACGGACTCAAAGCTATTATCCAAACTGAATTGCCTGTATATCAGATCCTTTCAAGATCAAGTGCGTCACACTGTTGGTAAATACATACATAATTGTACACATATCTATATTTCCATATTTCTATTTTATTGTATTTCTACATATCTCTATTTACTTCAAATGTATTCTATATCTCATATTTCTATTCGTTGATATCTTTTTACTTAAGATTTGCATTTGTATATATATTGTTGTATATTTAGCATGCTTTTTACCTTAATTTTATTACAAAGTACTTTTTATTCTATTATTATTATACGACAGCAGTTGTAACAAAGCAATTTCCCCCTGTGATCAATAAAGTATTTCTGATTCTGATTTCCAAACATGAAACAACAAATGATTAGTAACTCCAGAACTGAAATTCATGCTTTTGCAATTAAATTCAAATGTATTTGTTCTGCTCATACTAAAGTTTACTGTATGCTCTCTTTGTGAATACTTCGTCAACTGCAGTCCTTTTCAGACATAGTTTGCTGTTACAGTACAAAACACAGTTTGTGTCACTGACATGACGATATTCCCACTCTTTTCAAGTAACATTCCTAATTGGTTGGATGTCGACTGAATGAAGCAAGCTATAGGCAATAAGACACTTAGGGATTTAATGTGGAGAGGAGAACACAGCCCACCACCATTTCTTCTTCATTTGAAATACTACAATTCTCAGATGGATTGAATGGAGTGACTGTACACCCACAAGGCAAAGAAGGCATGTATCTTTCAAAGCTTAGTGTAAAATGATGGATTGTGAAACAAATTGGTTTAACCAAAGAGAGACAAGTAAACATTATTTTTTCTGCATACATCTTCTACAGTGTAACCAGACATAATGCATGTAGTGAAATGAATAAAGACAAGGCTCTAAAATTATTACTAAAAGCATTATACAAATCTCATTTTATAAGGTGTACAGGCAAACCACCATCGTAGTAGTAACCTGTTTTGATGGTAAACAGTCCAATAAATGGCCTTTTTAATTTGTATAAGCCTCATACATGAGATGGCTGTAGATGTCTTGGTTATGTTTATTTCTCCAACTACACTGTTAAATTGGGGCAAAGAAAAAAAATCACGCCGTAAGTTTTAGTAAAGACAGATAATGGATGGATAAGTGGCCTAAATTTCTGACATTACAATTACATGATATAAAAAGTTGGATCTCCTGGGTGGGAATTCTGTGTTTAAGGAGCCATCCACTACAGCAACCTCCCTCTTTGTGCAAACCCTTTTGCTCCATACTCTATGTCACTTCCTCCTTTGCTCCTATAACAATGACTTGGGCTACTAGAAGTCCACACCTAACAATAAATGATAATATAGCGGCCCATTTAAGGCTGAAAACAACCTTCTAGACCTACTAGAAGGTGAAGCAGGCCCTTAATAACCCAAACATATACCGATTACCTCCTATGATGACCATTCAATCATGCAACATTCTGACTGGATGCAGTAGTCCACATCTTTCTGAATACACAATTTTTTTAATAAATCAGGAAAAAAATATTGGTATGATAAATGCAATTTCTGCATTACTATTTTTCATTGTTGTATTTGTATCTTGGCATCCCTGATCATACAGGTCTTACAAGACCTACCAATATGCAAATAATACAAGTCTTAACAGGGGTCAAAGAAGAGGTTTACATTCTACATATGAATGTAAGTAGCATATGATGTCTACGGAGAAAATATTGAGCTGGGCAGAATTTTCAATCACATAGCGATCAGGAAATAGATTTTAAAACATACCCTTGAGCCTCAGAAAACCCTTGGTTACTGTTAATTTTATGTCCAATGTTTTATGTATGCTGTTTGAAAAATATTTTCCTCATCCCCTGAGATTAATCTCAGTCCTGTTATGGTATCAGAAGCTTTGTGATATGCTCAGTCATTAATTATTTTCAAGTTCTCCATCATGTTTATTACATGCAATTCCATAAAACAATACAAATCTGTTTAAATTGCAAAACAGCTAATTCAATCTTGTTTTAAGTGCAAACATAGATTAATTAGCATTGAGGCCAACTTGTTATTAGCTTTAGCAGTTTAGAAACCTTTGAGAAAGTACACATGGGCTCCAGCAGCCCTCAGGCAAACGAGGGCTCTTACCCAAGGCACTACTAAATATCTAAGTGACCTTCTCCATTTATATTCTTCAAACCTACCAGAGATGTTTTGGACCTGAGGCCATCAGCTTACTTTTATACCATGGCCTCAGTGAATACTCATCTCTGATTGGCTACAGGGTGTCCATGAATTCTTGACAATGGACACCAACTAAGAAGTTCCAATTAAAGTGTCTGCTCACCTTTCTAAATTAATGCGCTAACTGGTGGTATCATAGCAACAGGAATAAAATGTATTTCAATTATATCCAACATTACATGTAGTCCTTCAGTTCCCTATCCACTGAATACTGTAGGGGGACTGAAGTCATATCCAGTGTTTGGAATAACGTTATGTAACGCTGTAATTTTTTCAGTAACGGGGTAATCTAACTAATTACTGTTTCCGCCGTTACCGTTACTGAACATTAAATGCGGAGCGTTACTATGCATTGATTGAATAAACTGTATGATCTCAACGCACCCCGACACACAGCAAGTGAGGAGACCAGAAGATTCTGATGCAGTCCGATGAAAAGTTGCCATTTTCAAGGTGAATATATAAGCACTACTTCAAATTCATTGAGGTCAAAGGCAAGAACGTGCATGTAATGTGCACATTGTAAACAACTCTACTTTAATGAAGCATCTCATAATGACTTTAGCTGTAAAGATAATACTTGTGTAGGATAAACCTCTTGCTGTCTGTTTTTGTGCATAAACATTGAAGGTTATGTACAAGCACCTGTCTGATCTACTCATTTCAACTGACTTGTGAAAACTGCTCAGAAAAATCAAAATTCTTTGACATATAGCAACTTTTTTTTACGAGTAACGCAAATAATAGAAACAGTGGGATGCTGTTTGCGAAAAAGCAAATATAATTGCAAAATTCTAGAAGTCTAGTCAATGCCCTCGTGGTGCATATTATTAGGAATGACAAGAGAAAAGAAGGCCAGAACCATCCAACACGCAGCAGACTGTACCTTCAATGATTGAACCGATGCACTTAAAATGTATTCTTAACCTGACTGGAAGCCAGTGTACAGTGTTAGAAAACTGACAGCAGCATTTTTATGCCGTAGTATAATCAGATTCTCTCTTCAGAAATATCAAACAAGACCTCTGTAATAGTCCCGCCCGCTGGAGATTAAAGCATTAATGGGTTTCTTTAAATATTGCACAGACATGAAACCCAGTAATTCTTGCTATTCGTTTTAAATGATGAAAGGCAGATTTAGTTATTGCCTTGATGTGTTACTCAGGCTAAGTCTGTCATGGCCTTTGGTCTTTTGTCTCACACATTTGCAATAACTTTGAGTATTTCTTCCTGTCGCATACTTATTTATGAAAAGAAAATATGGTTGAATATTGTTGTTTACTTTCTCCAAGGACTAACCGTGGGAGTCTATACTGCCCTACAAAGCCAAAGTGCAATACTTACAGTCTGAAAGTTAGGATTGATTTGGCAAAAATATACTATTGCAGGCAAGAAACCCACATCTCGTCAGAGATGTAACAGCCTTTTTGTCTAGCTATGCTAAACTATGTTTAAATCCATCAGAGACACAATCGGGCATATCGTTTCAGCAAAGCAACAACTTGTTATGTCTCCATCCAACATTTGTGAGGTTTTCAAACTGAGCAGTTCTAGGCCTCCAGAGACTGAATTGAAGTTAACACTGACCCATTTCCAAATCCTTTGAAAAGACACATACAGAAATTGACTAAGAGTAAGAAATGATCACCATCATCTCCTCAAGAGTGGGTGCTACATTTTTGAAAATGTGTAATTTCCAGTAGAAAATACCTGTTTTGCCAATTTCACTTTACTTTGAAAGCACATAAAAGCCAAGACTCATTTCCACTACAGTCATGATTTGAAATGAATGGGATTGGCAAATGACAGCAAAATTGACAGATATAAAAGGTTTCCTGTCAGTAATGCATACTGTACTGTGTATGATTTCCTATGAAAAATAACGCTCTAGAATTCATGTTCATGTTCCCAACGAAATCTTGTTCAGGAGGAAAAAAGGTAATGTTAGAAGCTATACACGTGCCTGTTGTGAAACTGGCCTTTCTACCAGGAGACAGGTGTTCTAATCTTAGCATAGTGGTTTTGGAGCCTAAAACCAACCACTTTAAAGCATTAGTGTGTTTAAAACAATGGCTGTGATATAGGGTACAACACTGGTCATCACATCCCAACAAGTTGTGGTCATGTATTGAAAATGTATTTAGTTAGACATAATAAAATATAATTGTTAAATAAAAATATAATTTTAAAATAAAAAATCATAGAGGTAAGAACGAAAATGATATGTTAAATACATAGAGAGCCAACTCTGAAAAGATTTTTCAGAGTAAAAAACATAACAGCAAGTCCTCTTTCCAATGATGGGTAAAAGCTGTGAACCTCTTCTGGACCCTTATGCTTTTAAGTGTGTGTTACTTTCCTGTCTTGAAATGTGTAAACAGACATATTTCTCTTTCTGCTGCCTCTATATTAACATGGTAGTCTACTAATCCTCAAAGGATGATGGGATGAGTTTTATTTATTTTACCAAGAACTTCATTTTCAAGGTTATGGGCACATAACATTATGATCCAGCCTATCCACTCTACAACAGTGCACTTTCTGGATTGTCATCTCCTTCCTGCAAATTAGCGCCATCCAACCATATTGTACCTTTTCAGTGCTTTGCCCTCTGGAGTATTGAACACCCTTGATAATTAGTCTTCATTTTTAGACAGAATATTTTACAGGTTTGAGGATGGCATTCTTAATACCAGTGGACTGTTAAGATTCAGTTTTATTGCGTGGCTAGTAGAGTCAGAAGTGGGCAGACGTGTGAATTGGATACCAAGTGTCAATGCTCAAAGGAGAAAATGACTTCAATTTTGAGGTTTCTTGCTGGAACAATTGGTTTGTTTTAAGCTTTAACCAACAGGCACTTCCCAAACCACTGTGGACCAGCCAAATCTGCAGCTTCCACCACAAAGTACATTTCCATCCACCTGTTTTCTGTACATTTTCAATATGTGCACAGTCTAAGGACAACAGTAATTAAACTTGATTATTGCAAAAATGTTTGACCCTTAGCTGAACTAAATGAAAATACAGCAGGCTTAAACCACTTTAACACTAAGGCATCATCCAGGTTTGACTAAATATTTTAAAGGGTTAACCCAACTTTCAATTTGGCCTCACAACCCAGAGCAAGAGGTTGGTTGGACAAAGGCTGATTGCACTGTGAATATCACACAACCAGGGTTACTAACAATGTGGGTGGAATGGGAATGTTCTCAGCTACATTAAAGGTGAACCACTTAGGATTTGAAACATAAGGATATGTGGCTATAGGTACATCTGGTAGTTTATATGAACCTGACACTATAAGGTTATTTTCTACTGGTGGTCCTTACGGACCTCCATGCTGCTGACACAGCAGAGCACTCCCCATGGTCATGGGGCACTTGTCAGTCTATTTACATGAGAAGGACCCAATTGGCTCAAAAGTGTGTAATGTAGCTGTTGGTTTGCAATGGAGTTGGATCATTCGAAGAGAGGATGAACCAAGACAGGAGGCAGCCAAGGAGTCATGTAGCTGATGCCATTTTCATATCTTACAATAAGAAAGTAGCAATAGAACTTGTAAGATTTAAGGGGTTTGGGAGACTACGTCTTGTTCTAGCCATCATCAGTATAATCAGTCACATCGAGGATCCGGTGACTTATACATTGAGCTCAAGAGGTAGTCACCGTGCTGTCAACCAAGCATCAGCTTTAGTTTCCTAAAATAATTGCCGTTTTTGCCCTGCTGGTGACCAGCCAGGCTGTCTTCCAACCCTCTGTGGATGAGTGTTAAACTGTGGGTAGCTGCCACATGCAGTGGTGACACACTATCTCCAAACAGCCTAAGTGCCAGAGACACTGTTTGTTGACAATAAACACATGCATAATGCCAAAACACAAGGGAAGAATGGATTAGTACATTAACTGGTCCAAGCTTTCAAAAGATTTTGATGGAGCGACATTATCAAGTACAAAAGTGCTAAAACCATGTATAAAGCAAAGGTAATTTAAAACGTTATTACGTAAAGAGCAGTAAGTGCAGGCCTAATAGCACCTCAGTACAGGCTACCTATTTGAATCAGTCAACTTTTATCCACTGAGCAAAAGAGAACACCTTTTATTTCCTGCACTATTCTTCCATAAAGCATGGTCAACATACAGCTGGGAACAACATCTCACAAAGGCTTAAAAGCTGTGTTTTTTTCCCCCACGACTTCTCTATTGCCTTGAAATACACGGGTGTCTTGATTAGCTTGTAGCTCTCAGATTCGTGAATCACACACAAGAGAACATCACGTAACTGGTGCTTTGTTCTTTCCTAATTTATTCGAAATCTGCAAAGTAGAGCTACTTATTCCTTTTTCAACATGGTATTGAATTGAGCTTTTGTTTCCAAGAGGGACACATTAGGTCGGATAAATGATCTGGATTGCCTGACTGCCTTGTTGCCTTCTTCGTCTTCTTGATTTTACATTAATATGATTTGGCATTTCTTCCTGAGGGTAAGGTTTTCACTTCAAGTTCACTGGAAACCAAAATTGTGAATTTTCTTTTGATGATGCTGCCAATGTAAGATGCTTTGAACGAAATTCTCCTTCTTGGAACAGGACAGACAACGTTATAACGTTAACAATGTTTACTGTATTAGTCTTGCAGGGTAACATAGCTTAAAATGTATTAAATTTGGATGATTTGGGGAATTTAATGCACGCACCTATGGTTAGAACTCATCTACTGTACATTTAGGCAGCTTGAGGTTTACATTTAACAAACACAGAGTAACATTTGCGTTTGTCACACAGACTTTCGATCATATTTAAACAAACACAGCAGTTCTCCCGTTCATATACAGTTTGAGTTGCGAGCTAAAACAAACCTTACCTTTTTATTTTCTCTGTATATTAGTTTTTAGCCCAGAGGAGGAACACATCTTATTTTGGGGGTTATTTGTTTGGTGTTGTCTTTTTGTCGTCTGTGTTGTTTTGGTGTTGTCCTTTTGTTGTCTCTAGGCTTTCCAGATGGGGTGTTTGAACAACTTTGAATCAAAAATCTAACAAGAACTAGATCATGTGAGAGGAGAGGATGGATTTTGGAAGGAACACGGAGCTGACTTTTGAAAAAAGATGGAAGATCTGCGTAATGTGCACCAACTATATTTTCTGTCAAATTGGCTGTTGCAAGCTGGACAATTGAGTTTTTGGAGTGAATAGTGAGTGATTTGGTTGAAGCAGGGTGCAATCTGAGTGGAGCGCGAAGCATTATTGATCTGGGGAGCGAAGGGAACGAACAGTTCCATAAGCGAGGGGCAGAAATTCTCTCTGCTCCACTTCACTCACACGCTGAACCAAGAGAACAGACCATATTACCTCCGTTTTTAAATCTTTGTACCAGCTTCCCGTTACTTATAAAAAAGATTTTTAAAAGACTACTGCTACTTTATAAATCACTTAGCAATCATGTGCAACATTGCACTTATGAACTAAAATAATAAAAAACCCAGTTGAAACGCTTGTTTTTGCTTCACTTTTACTCAACACAAAGTCAGTGTTTCTATGTTGTTAAAATAAATTAAACATTAAGTGAATCTATCTTCATCCATAGAAGTCAACAATTTTCATTGCATAATGATCATGTTCACACCAAAGTTATATCAATAGAATTCAGAATACATCCAAAAGATAGGATTGTTTTGGTGTGCTCATTTGACCAACCTTTAAACGCCTTGAAATTCGGCCCTCTTATTGAGAATTGGGAGTTGTCGGCAGTAAACTTTTAGGGGGAGATAGCAGGTAAACAATAAATGCCACATATCAGTGATGTACATCATCTGGAAGCGATGAACCTGAAGATTCATTTATGATTAAGCAGCTGTGTCAAGTTGTTCTGGCCATAAATCTCTAATAGAAATCAACTGACTAAGGGTTCAGAACACGACTATATTGCTTCCTGGAGTCCAATTCCATGCTCAACTATGTCCCATAAGCTGTTGCAAAAATGTTTGAGGTCATACCTCTTGAGGGGCCCCAGAATGCAGTAATATTCAAATACTGTAGGTGAAAATATCATGAAATAAACTATGTGGCTTTGCCTTAAACTGCATGTTATCAGCATAATGACCTATAAAAAGGAGAATTGTTGGAACCCATAGAACCCATTTATATTCAAATATCATGACATCAGAGGTCAGAGGACTGCTTTGAAAATCGGCCCGCCCAATCGCTGAGCAAATAAAATAGCCTCTCTTTTTTCACCAACTGTCTGACAACATATCCTGACTGCTTAGTACCAGTGAAAATGATATAAAGCTCTTTGAGCCTGCTGGTGGGCAGATCACCCCATGTCTTAATGTGGTACATCAGAACGCCTAGGGGTTGTTGAACTAAGCGTGATTGCCATCGCAGGTTGCAATGTTTGTACTGCATATATATGCAGTACACTACATGTCTGGACGTCATTGTGCAGAATCTATAAAGAAGCTACATGCTCTGTGTATAAACATGCTTGTATTATTTAAGCCAATAATGCAATAGAGCATCTTTCCCTGGCTGGGAATGTTCACTTACTGTACTCATGATTGCTACTCTTAACAAGAGCTGAGGAAATAAACAGCAAAAGACATTTTTTTCATTCAGGTCCCATTCATATCTCAAATTATATCCCAGCAAGTGATTTCTAATTCAAATCCAGATTTTTGATCCCACTGACTGGTGCTAGATGTGAGTAAAATGTAGTGCCAAGTCAAATACAACAAGACATGCATGTTTTTCTTCCTGTCTTTGAACATGTGACTGAGGAGCCGCCCATATGGTGCCTGCAGGGAGATGAAATATGCCATTCATCCAGATGATTGCCTAATGTCTCTTTGCCACCATATGCCTTGGTTGTCATGGTTGCTGAATTAATTGCACTAAGTCTTGTCCACTCTCTGTCTGTGCAGTGGGGTGCTGGAGATATTAAGTTAGGTTTTAATATGGATGAATATTTGGTTCCGAAGTGGACTCGTAAATTAGCTCATATTATGATTAATTAGGGAGTTAAAGGTTAAACTCGAGCATAATTAAAGGTTAAAGTCTAATAGAAAATCATCTTCCTGGAAAGAAGTTCATTTGACCTTCAACAGATGTTTGTTTCTGGTTAAGAGGCCCCCACTGATCGGACTATTCATGTTTTTTTTTTTATCAAATTACCCTGTTGCTGGCATCAGATTGATTGATAACTCACATTGAAAATGTAATTAATTTATTTACAGTAGACCTTGATGCATCAGTTTACCCCTGCATGGTTTCAAAGTCCACTTTCAAATCAGCTTGTTTATCGAGCACAAAACAGCACTTTGTCTCTGTTTTTCTTTTAGACGTGTCCTATGATAAAGTACAGTTCTGGCTGTAGCCAGGCTGAGGATGTGAACTGTCACAAGGACAGATCACTGTGGGAATGCAGAAAAAAAGGAATAACATCTTCTATGTCAGGAAACTGGGAAAGTCTGGACAAAGAACCCCATCCTCAGATCATCAGTGAAGAGTTCGCTGCATGGTATAGGAACTACACTGCTGTCAGCCACAAACCTCCACAGAGGCTGATGTCCCAGTGCATCACTGAGTGTGAGCTTCCTCCTTTACAACATTTATTCCATGCAGTGCTCGAGGAAGACCCAGAGGATCAAAGATTCCAGACACCCGAGCTACAGACAATTGGAGCATAGTCCAGGTCAGCTGCCCAGTGGACCAGTCTATAGAGCTCCTCCCAAGGAATCACTAACATCCACATTAATTCAGTTCATATTTACCACAACAATTATCTACCACTGAGATTCAACCCTGTTGTTCTTTAATATTCCATTGTATTTTAACTGCATTCCCAATCAGAGGTACTGGGATTTGGTATATTTAAAATGTATCATTTCCATTCACACACTATTGTATGTTACTATGTTACTCTGTGCATCCATAGCAGTTTAGCTGGACCATCTATAATTTGCATATAAATACATACAAATAGACGGACGACATCATACTCGCCATGATGAACATGATCACCCGCCATTTACTTTTCATTTATACTCTTTTTCATTTCCCTTCACTTTACGTATTTTTTAACCTTTAGATCTGCTTACAATGCAAGGCAGATACTTGTCCAAAGACTACGGTTTGCTTTAACGATTATAATTTTGTTTACATCTGTGAAATACAAATACAGGACAGGGCGTCCAAATGTGCAAAATATTATAGCCATAGTTTCATAGGAAGATTCTGTCCTGGCTACATGATTGGAAGAATGCTGCCAAAGGTAGTAATGTCAAGCCATATAATCTATGGAATTAACAGTTAACAAGTAGAAATACATACATTGTCCAGTTAACTACATTTTACAGTTAGTGGGAGAATGCAGTTTATTCCCTCAAGCCATTGCATTCTTGAGCCAATACAAAGGTTATGCTTTGTTTGTTTTTTGTCTGTCTGTCAGCACAGTTAAGGTGACAACTGGTCCAACTATTATTTAACTTGGTGAAGGTTTAAAGGATGGGCCAAAGAAGATGTCTTTTCTTTCTAGTGCAGCTGTACAGATGGAAAGTGAACTCACACATTTAACCAGCCAAGTAAGTAGCCATGACCTTGATCAAACCAATGAGATGATGTGGATCCTACTTGCTGGGTGGAATGGATTGGTGACAAACGAGAAGCCTAGATATCTGCTATTTCCATTTAGTTGAGTTCAACTTCATGCCTTGTTTTTATAAAAATGTAAAAGCCTCGGGCAGCTCAATGTCTGCCTTTTTGAAAATGAAAATGCAACATCCATTTCATTCAATCTTATAATATAAATATGGAAGGATTACAGAATGCTTTGGTGTACAATCACAATTATTTGTTGGCGGAGTGTAAATTTGGATCCTTCTTCAAACGAAAAAGAAAATTAAATTTTGTCTTGCTGTGTAACATGCACACTCTAATGGAAAATGGAAATTGAATTTGATTGATTCATATAATAATATTTCTGCTTCTGAAGATCAATACATATTTTTGCTAAAGTAACAAGTCAGTTATGCCAATTTAATCACAGAAACAAACCCCAATACATTATGTAAGAAGAAGAATCTGGTTATTGTAATCATTACCATTTAAACATGGTGTGGCTGTCTCACACTGAAGAGTTAGAAGACAAAAGTGAATAAGTGGAGACATGTGGTGTGGCTAAATGAGTTAATGTTTTAAATAAAAACATAACCTGTTGATACCAGGATCAATATAAACCCATGAAATACCTGCAACTTCAGAGATCATTCTGTCCATCTTAAATTAAAAAGAGTTACCTGACAGAGTAAATTGACACATTTTGAAGTGATGCAATTCAAAGCTTCTCAACCAAAAAAATATTCTGTCCAGGAACCTATTGTGCATGCAGTATGTACAATAATGAGATAATGACATGTTCCAAAGTTCTCAATATTTAGCAACCACAGGCTTCTGCTGTCATTTTAGTGATCCTACTGATTGCAAGGATCTAATTTAGGATATCAAGCCATGCACACTAATCTGAGTTAACAAGACCATCAAGAGTCCAAAAAGAACTGTTGACATTCTACAAGAGTAACTAACAGAATCAGAAGCCATCAGCGCACTATGCAGGGAGACATAAACAGCCATTATACCTCAATGTGCAATTTGACACCTATTCTTTCCAAACACTATGTGGCTTCTGAAACTTGTTTGTTGTTTGCTCAATCCATTTAGAGGAACAAAATAGTGCACAAGCTTGGAAAGGTGGCAACAGCAAACATGCACACAATCCAATGCTGCAAATGAAAGAATAATAGTAGGCAACATTGATTTGTCAGCAGATTTTGTCAGCTCATGTCAGCAGTCAAACATGTCTCCTGTCTCCCACTGTATGTCTACATGCTGCTGCAACACTGCACAACTACAGATAAAAAAAAAAAAAAAATACAACAAGAATAGTAATACTTCATAAGTAAAAGTAATATTGTGTGTGATTAAAAAACTAAGTAAAAGTGCAGTTCTTCTATAGGCTATGTTGACATGAACTGAACATTTGGTGGAAATGACTTTTTCAGCAATGCTTTCTTAGGAAAAGTGAGCATATCTGCAGGATAATGGCAGAGCAATATGAAAGAAAACAATACAGGCCGTCACTCTAAAAAATACCCTTCCATATTTATTCCAGTCATCACATTGGTTGGGGATTAAAAAGTAGAATACACACTAATCTTTTGTACGAATCTATTCAATGAACTGATTCTTTTGAATCAGTACAATGAAATCAAAATATGGTTACCCTATTGTGGAGTTACACTTACATTACTACAGTTGATCTTATTCATTTTTAATTATTATAGGCTTTTATCTTGTATATAATTCAAAAATATTAATAACATTCATATAATATTTTTGTAGTCTAATTATATTAAATGTACCTCATTCAAGAACACATTTTTTACATAAATGTCTGATGTTTCACATGAAGACAAATCATATTAAACAACAGACTTCACCACACAGCGCCATCTGTTGGCCAGAGGATGTATATGCAGCAGACACACAGACAGGCAGGCAGACAGACAGACAGACAGAAACCGCCGCCCAAAACAATAATCATGGTTATGACTTCTGCCTTACATCCATGCCTTTGTTGGTGCATTTCTACACTGAGCTGCATGTGAACACCTTCAACTGTCAACAAGTGGAACTTGTGAAGTAGAGAGTGCTACAAAAGAGACCAAAATGGATGCAGTGAACAAATCCAAACAGACAACCTGCACACAGCAGGTTGGACTGACTCAAACCACACAAGTAGGCATGAATTCAAACTGGCTTCTGTCCTGATGAGCCCTGTTTGACATTCAAAATAAAAAAGGTATTCGGAAACCTGATGACAAAAGGGGGAAAACAGCAGTTGGCCATTTTAGCAGTTTAGGCCCTGGCTGTTTGGAACCAGAGCTGTACTAGAAAACAGTTACACACAGACCATGTGCCTGAGCAATCATTCCAGGTTATTGTCCCTCACCAAGCATGATAAACCAAACCAAGTCTTACCAAACAAAAGCTGCTCTCTCTCAAGTGGGTTGCATAGCAGGAAGAAAGGCCAAGGTAAGTTTTCAGCCCCTTTTTATCCTCTCTGCTTGGTTTCTGGGTCCTAGTGCTCAACTGACCACTCCCTTCCTTTTACATCTTTCTGTCTTTCCTTCTTAATCTTTAGTGGAGCAAATTAAGATATATCTCTTTGAAGCTTGTAGCCATGACAATAGAGGCAGCATATAGGAAACTACACCACGAACAGCCCAGAACAAGATAGACATCAAAACTCTGTGGGCTTTAAAAGAAAAATGTTCACATCCACACTGACAGATCCCAAAAGATCAGAAGAAGAATCCAGAGTTTTACCTGTTCATTTAAGCCCACAGCTCCAGAGACAGATACGTGCATCAAGTTCTGTGAATTTGTGGAGTCATGGAGAGGAATCACAATTATCTAGTAACCACGCTGGCAGGCCACAAAATTGAAGTGAACTTCTTCTGACCGTCACCCCTCATTCCTCTCACAGCAGAAAGGGTCAGGAGCTCAGGCGCTTCCTACCATGCTGTGGAGCTGAAATAACACAGACTCCATGAAAAAAAAAGCCAACATATCATTTCCTCAACATCTGCTACCACAGCAGGTTTTTGCCTCCTGTAAGCTGGCAGGGCCTTGTGCGACTGACATGAAGTGGATTTAAACCAATAGTGCGATTATTGCTGCAGCCAGGCCGAGCTCGGACTTGCCAACTGTGACTATGGCGCACAGAGACAGCCAGCTATTATGATCAACCAGACGCTTTGAATGCTCTCCTGCTTTAGTCCACCTTACATGGTTCCAGATCAGGCAGCAAATGACCAATTTGGCACTAAGGAATAGAGAGATAAAGGCGAGCCCTGAGCTATTTTTGGGGTGTTAACATTATTTTACTTTTCACTGTTTGGATGAATTTGTTTGCAGAGAGGAGTAGACCACACACCAGATCCTGCTCGTATATATCCATCACACGTAATGGTCCATGGAGGTGGTCAGTCTGTGACTAATAGGTCAGATGTGTATGAGTACAATCCCTCCAGCCATGCATAACTGGCTATATCAGAACAAATAAGGTATACTGACTCCTCTGTTCCAGTCCACCTCTTTCATTTCCCACCCATACACTATATTGCTGAGGTAAGGAACAATTGCTCTGCTACATACCTCCCTCCGCTCTCCACTTTCCCCTCTCTTATTTTGTACATTTGAGAGACAATCTACAGGGAGTGAAAGAATTGATATAGAGGTTGAAATAGATGTAATTTTGAAATGCACACCATGGCTAATGGCTGCAGGTAAGATCCTATTGTCAACATTTCAAATCGCCGTCGCCAAAAATAGATCATAAACGGCTAGCTAAGTGATCTGACAGAGCGAGGTATCCTGATAATTGTAGAGGTAGAGTACTCCACCACTATTTTTCTCCTCACTCATGTTTATCGTGCAGGAATCTGAATGAGTCATACTTTAGTGCGTTTCATGGATCAAAATCAGAATGTATGCTCCACATGTTGTTACTTTTCTTTTGATATGCTACAACAAAAAAGACAAGAGAAAAAGAGAGTGTAGCCTATATAGTGCAGGGGTTGCATAAATTAAATATTGTTCTTTTATCGTGGACACAAATTAATTTTGTGTTACACTATAATCCCTGATTACTGTAGAAGCTTTCAATTGACTCCATATCACAAATGACTCCAGGATGTTTCGGAGCTCCCTCGCTGGAAAAGTCCATTGACATCCGGCGACGGCACCTTTCATGCACTACCTGAGCCCCGGTGACACAGAGACGGCCAACATAGGCAAAGCTTCCCCTGAATGAATTGCACCTCAACTACATTGTTGCTCAAATCATTTGCAAGATATGTGATGATTTCGATGATGATTAAATGCCAGAAGTGACGTAGTTACGAGGGTTACGTGACTAATAATGTGCTTCACAAAACATGACATTTTCATGCTTTATTAGATAGCAGCAGAGATCATGTAAAGGGGAAACAGAAGGGAAGACATGCGCGAAGGATCCTTGGGCTGGATTCAAACCCTGGTCCACCCAGGCAAGGACTTACATGGTATGCACTCTACCACTGTGAGCTACCGGGAAACCCCCTATGTGATTGTTTTTAAAGGGAGATCAGTCTCTTGAAATACATTTTTACTAATAGGGTAGTACTAACTTTAACCTAAACCATGATCTTTTGCTAGTTTTTCCAGTGCTGGTCCTAACCTAAGCAAGTGATAAAGTTTCAAAACATTAATCACATGTTTGAACTGCAACCCCTCATATTTCGTAAGTTATCATCATTGAAAGAATTTAAATTAACGTTAAAGCATTTGTATGTTCAAGTATGCATATCTGAATGATCCATCATTTATATGGAAATCGGCAGAGAAAAGAGCGTAACTTCTCCAGCTCTCATAATCATTTTCACCACTTTTGCATAAAAGGTTCAATAATTCAAAGATTCTACCTAATTGCCAGGAAACACAGCCACCTGAGACTTTCCCAGCGTTCCTTAGGTAACTCCAGAGCAATGCAGTCAATGTGAGAGTCCATAGCAGAGCATTCGTTTATACCAGGGGAAGCTGTCCTTATCAGAAGCTTTATCACCAAGCACACAATACTTAAAAATAACCCTTCATGTGATATTAAATTGCATTTTTAAATCACAAATGGTATCCTGTTTGAGTTAACATTGTACTGTAGGGTAGAGATACAATACTTTACTGGTGGACTTTGCACACTAAGGACCTTCACAATAAGCTTGAATAGGCAACTGTTGTATGTTTTATCTTACATATGTGTGTATGTGTCCGTAGTGTATGTGTAACTGTGGTATGTCCCTCCTTATAAGCTTTGAAACAAAACAAAATTAAATGACTTACACAAAACATGTACACCTATACTGCTCCATATTGGAGATATTGTAGGGGCACTATGTCAGTAAGTAACAGTGATACAACAGTGATGACAAATCTTGGAATGTGTTTTCTTTCTTTACTTATTATTTGAGGCCATGAGGCTGCTATATAGCACACAGGAACTGGGTCTGTATTTGTGAGGAAAATTGATGTCGAACCTGTGTTGGTATGATTTCATTTTCCAAGGATGGAGATATACTGTATGTACATGTCTGTGCATTTGTGTATCATATACCTTTCTAGATGTTTTATTATGCATTGCATACTCTCTGTATGAATCCTTTCAGATCACATTTTTTTTAGTCTTCATGTCCATGAAAAAAAGAGACCAGAATGTCACATATGTTTTTGTGATGATTGTTGAAAAAAAATCCCATTTTGTATTGTTGGTATGAGGAACTGTGGAGCGTCTTTCTGTGGTCACAGTGTACATACTCTACATACAAGAATTGTGTTGAGGTATTAAAAAGGCAATTTTTTGCAATTTCTTTTTTTTTTACATCAAAATACTCTATATCCATAAAGGCGTGAAGTCCACCGGTTCAGTGAATAATGGGAGTTAAAACATCAAAGAAGACCTTCAGAATCAACTCTAGCTGCTTTTATGCAAATATGATATTTTATTATTGCTCTGACATTTCTGTGTTGAATCAGGCTACTGGAGTGAATTTCTCATGTATGTAAATGAAGTTGGAAAGAGTGCAGGTTGGAGTCTTGTTTGTCTTTTATAATCTTGTCTTGTTTGTTTTCCACTACTTGTCTGTTGTTCCTTTTCTTCTGCTCCCTAGAAAGCACTTTGTAATCTCCTTTTAAGAAAAGTGCCCGATTGTCAATAGACGTGTCAAAGTGTCAGAATTAAAAGGGAAAAATGTGCAGTACCCAATCAGCATGCCGTCTTTAGCGCTGTATGCTGCTGTGATCAAGAAACCGAGAACAGAAACACAAAAGCTGCCAAAGAAAGAGTGGACCCTCCTACAGATTTATTGGCCGAGCTTACTCAAAGTGCAGCTTTCACCGTGGGGATTACAATTCAGCCCCATTTCCCCCCTTAATCCGGTCATTAGTCAAGGTTTGCGAGGACATGGAACATCCTCCACTCCGGGCCGCCTGTGCTGCATGTAAATACGACGACTTGTTGACCAACATTTTGTGAACAAAAAGATCCATTCTTCAGTAAACAGCTCTTAGATATGAAAAAGATGCGAGTGGGTAGTAAAGCTTCACAATGCATTACACAGGTCTTTTTAGGACGGAGCAGACTCCAAAACGCTTGCGAATAAAAGTGATTCATGAGCCATGTCAATGATGTAATTTGTTACCTGTGATTTCTAAATTCTTTCTACAAGGTCAGCACGTCTACCTTCCACACCCAACACCCTGATATATGCTGTTGGCCAAATGTAACTCTTGGTTCTTCCTGTTTGCAGTGTACTCTAATATTGAACATTATGGAAGATATAATGGCAACATTCATGGCCCTAGAAAACATTTGGGCTCAGTAGCGCTATTCATGAATTGCCTTAATGCATAATAAAACAACGGAAGAGGTTTGATGAATGATGGTTGACATTAGTGCTGAAAAAAGTATTTCAGGCAAAGACCCAACTTTTCTTAATAAGGATTAAGCCTGAAGGCAGGCGGGCCCCAATCTTTTCTCTAAGACATACCTCAGCAAGTACCGCATCAACAACGCCACCAATCAGATTTCAAACAGGTTTATTTTAATGTAAATATATATGGATAATATTATTGCAATACTTTTCTATACAATCAAAGTGCTATTGTGGGGTTAATTTGAGTGTGTACGACAGTAATGCAGTTTTATTTTTGCTACAGCAGATGTGTCTGGTCCCTCCTATTCAGACAGACTTTCAGCCATTATGGTCCTGGACGGGCTAATCACAACCTTTTTATCTCATGTCGGGCAGGTTTGATTCAATGGCTGGCATCCATCAAAGCACCAGACTCATGAACCTCCGATCAAACTGTCAAACTTGGAAGATTCTGTTCCCACATGCCCTATTTCTCCTTTCAGATTTAATGTACTGCTTAGCTGCAACTTGAGAAAGTTTGAGAACAGGCCACCATTTTTTTAATGCATGAAAACAAACCAAGCACCATCCCAACTTGAACAGATCTATCCAGAGGCACCTTCTGATAGTGCCTCCTGGAAATTTAATTTAAACTGAGAGGGTAACAATTAATATGCATTTGCAAATGAGTCCAGCAATGCAGGCTATTGTGCTGTTGGGAGAAAAAGATATTTAGCTATTTTAACCACTAAAACTACAACTGCAATTTTTTCCCCAGTCATTTATCTGTACAGTATGTTTGGCATTTTTAGCCTTTTTTTAAACAATTACATTTCTAATGAAATTTATAATGAAATTCGTATTTGTATTTTCAATTTAGATAAACTACACTGCAATATTTCCCATGTTGCCCCTGGTAACTACCAGTACCCCTGGTCAGGAGTCACAGTCCAACACCATTGTCGGTGTTTGGGATGTGATTAGCGATGTTAACTGGGAGTGAGTTTCCATCACCCCATCCTTCCTCTCTTAGTTACTCTTAACAGTCTTCCACACAAACAGAGAAACAAGCAGCTCTCCTTGGCGCAGGCTGTTGCATGAGTATGCAGGAGCCGTTGTTTATAATGTGAATACGACTCCTGCTGTTATTGATTCTGTCCGAGAGATGAGCCCTCTGGGTTTTTCTGATGTTTATGCAGGAGAATGGTGATGCTTGCTAAGTGGAAAAGAGACAATAAATCAATAGGCAAGGTGAGGGGAGGGGAGAGCCAGGCAGCTCTTAGTTCAGTACGAGTTTTCAAATTTCAGTTTTTCTTTTCTTTTGATACACTTTAGGGGCTGAGTGAGTGGGCAGCAGCCCTTTCTTCACGTCTCCCACTGCAGCTGAGTTCTATCAGCGCTGAGCTGGAGGTCTCCATTAGCTGAAGAGTGTTGTATGGAGAGAGCCTGAGGTGAATTACAATGCATTGTACATGTACTCTTTATAATAGCCTGAGGATGGCAGAACACTTTACCTCATCTACACTGCAAGTTCAATCGCTTTTTACTGATTTAGCCACTGTGAACAATGAATTGAGTTGAGTTATTTGGTCATCTGAAAGTTTGTGATCCAATACAGTTAACCAGTTTTATGTAATTAAAAAAAAAACATGAATGAAGCATTTTAGCACTGAAGTTTATTCCTGACCTTATGTGTGATAAGGTAATCTTCAAATTGTACTTATATTAGCTAAGACAAGGACTTAAAGTTAAATGGACCTTATGTAACATTTCAGATTATAATTTTTTTTCTTCCTTGAAATGAAGCTTGTGCTCAATGAGTGTTCCAACTTGGATTCTCCAAACTCTCTCAACTGCACAAACTTCCTAATTCCCACCTGTTGAATGTTACCTGCTCAGGAGGAGGTGTGCTTTTATCAGCACTTTTTGTCATATTTTGTAAACAGAACAATAAACATCCTGCCAAAGCAGGCTGTCTATTCTGCTCTGTTTGTGGGAAAGTTTCATTTGCAAAAGTGCCTGATTGTTGGAGATCGGTAGATGAAAACAAACCAATTTAGCATTTATCTGGTAGTCACATTGGACTCTATTTGTTTTCACAAGTAACTTAAAAAAAATACAATGCTGGGGAAAACTTTTCCTACCTGTTCTGAAGTCAAAAATACATAAGAGACAACTATTTAGATTTGGAATTTTGTCTTTCTGGGCTTCAGTACAACATTGTGTCACTGGGCAGAATTGTGCTGTGACAGATATAATAAAAGAATAGTTTGATATTAAGATAGGTCTTTAAAAAGCAAAGAGGACCAACACTGCTTGCAGAGAGGCAACCTGAACATTAACATTAGCAATCAGTGCATTGTAAGTTAAAGAAGTCCCTTTTCCACACGATTTTAAATGCCATCTACCAGTGAGTGGTAGGACACACCGAGTCCCTGGTGATGGTCTGCAATTAGTACAAATCAAAGGCAGAAATTGTGGACTATAATCAAATCATATTATTATGACAGTAAAAAGTGAGACGGGTGATTATTATAAGTATTAGCATCAATAACACCTCTCGAGCAGGTCATTTTGTGTTTACAGAAGTAAAAACATTATTTAGTGTACCTTCCCTTGACCCATTTCAAAATGAAAGTCCTGATGTGGGCGTAAGTTAATAGAAACATATTGCTTGTAATAATAATAAGAACAAAGTGTCTATCTATCTTAGAAAAGGCTTTAAGCTTGGCATATACAATATTAAAGAACTAGTGGGAACATTTGATACATCAGAGTTTGCTGCTAAGCAACCAGATCTTCAGTGCTACTAAAACCAGATGCTCATTATAATTTTCATACCCATTCCTCTGTATTCGATTCTTTAGACTAGTTTGTGAATGTAAAGCTCTTAGGCAGCCAACACAGCTTTAAGATTGGATGTTGAGCTTTGTACAGGCTTTCAGCAGAATGACTTTGATATGAATGATCTGAACATGAAGTTCAGTAATGGATTTTAAATGCATAATACCAATATGGTCCTTCAATTATATGGAGGCTTTATCTGTATTATTAAGGCCATGTGTATACATTGCAATGCTCTAGTTCTCAAACTTTAATGATGCCAATGAACACTTTGCTTACATATCTACTGTAAAGAGGGATTTTTCTTAAAGTGCCAGTTCAAATATATTTTTTAAAGAGGGTTTCAGAATTTTGCTCAAAACAGAACCATCAGAGTCTCCTGCATAGTTATTATAACTGATTGCTATGACATACATTTATGTCAAAGCAATCAGTTATAATAACTTTGACGTTATTCATGAGACAACATGATTCTTTTAATCACTTTGGAATAGCAGATGTCTCCTAATACTCATGATATCCAGCAGCCTTGCTGTTATAGAGAAGACAGTTGGGTCGGTGAAACAGAGCTGGAAACAAGACCCAGTTGTTGAACATTGACCCAAAGTCCAAAAGTGAATTTAATGAAACTTCTGTTTCATCACATCTCTGTTAGTGAAACACACAGCATCATTTTAAACTGAGTGCTTCTCCCAGAAAGGCTCTTGGGGAATCATAGTTTACTTTTCTCCTTGTGTTTTTATGAACAGAGACTTTTGACTTTTTAAAAGAAGCACCACATATTCTTCCCTTCTGTACTGATGATTCAACCAGAATAATTTCACCAAATACCAGTGACCTAACATTGGCTCTTCTGTAAATGGATATTTTTCAGATGCCTGAACTCAGTCTTTACAACTCTATTAAGAAAACTGGATGTGGGCAAACAGGGTCAACTGGTTGACCTTTTATCCCTCGTGACAAACCACAGTGTTGTATAAAAGAATCCCCTTGAGCCACTATAGACCACTGTTATAGAAGAGATGACATGAACTTTGCAACAAGATGGAAACACACAAAACATCAATCAGCTCAGACAAATCAAATATTTGATCAGATTGAAGTAGTTTGCATTTAAATTCTCAGCTACAGTTCAGAGCCTGCAGAACTTTCCACAGTGGAGTTGAGATTGCTCTTCTTGCCAGCACATCGAAGTGTTTGTATTCAAAGAAACCTGTCTGAGTACAACCACAAAGGGTTTTGTTTTTTAGAAAATTAACTAATCTATCCATCCATCCATTATCCTGAACTCGGGTCGCGGGGGGTGGGAGTTGATCCCAACTGGCAAGAGGCTGGGTACATGCTGGACAGGTCACCAGACTATCACAGAGCTGACACACAGAGACAGAAATCCATCCACGCTCTCATTCACTCCTACAGACAATTTAGAGTCACCAGTTAAACCTAAGCTGCATGTTTTTGGACTGTGGGAGGAAGCTGGAGGACCCAGAGAGAACCCACACTGACCGAGATCAGGCAAACTCCACACAGAACAGCCACAAGCTAGGAGTGGAAGTGAAACCAGCAAGTTGGCTTAATCTATTAAAACATTAATATCGACATTTTGGAAATATCCTTTGTCAACAGAGCAGATTTCACCAGCGATCCCGGTGCTACACAGATTTACTGTGGAGGACAATTAAGGACGCTGGAAACGGTGGCATCTATTAGTACCATCATCAAAATGTGGTGGGCTGTGTGTGCTGGCAGTTCCCACCGATAGCACAGACAGATGGAGAAAGGGCAGGAGTGCCGCTTCCTCCTCTGGTTGCCATGGTGAGGGAGGAGGTGAAGTGTGTTGAGAGACAGCCATTGTAAGTAAAGTAAAAGGAGACTGAATTATCATTCAGCAGGTGGCACTGGTGCTGTGTCACCACCAGCAGGTAATGAATGGTGTTGGCCTCCCTGCACACACAGGGAGGGCAATAATCTCCCATCAGCCACCTCACTCTGCACTGCAAGTGAAAGACCTCACACTGTTGATTGACTTGTCAGGTCAGTGTCCATGTGACCGCGGATATACCGAATAACTCTGCCAGTTTGATCCATGTTGAGTAGGCTGTGCTGTGATCTGCATGGGGACATGCAAGAATGACACATAAAGTGGAAATAAGCCCCCTTTATTCAATATCGATTTACATTTTATATAAAAATTACTTACATTTAATACATTTCTTCAAAATACAAGCAGCCAAACAACATACAAATCAAATACAAAATTATAAAATTTCTTATATTTATCATCTTCCTTTTCCGAAGTAACAGATGTGTTTATAATAACTCTTAATAACCTTTTTGTAGCCGTGGTAAATCTCTTCCTTGTCTACATCTTTAATCCATCTGTTGATATATGAGACCTAGAAAAATATGGTATTCAGTATCTGTCTTTTCAGTGTACAGTACAGGATCTGGGAATCTGATCGGAGAACATTCAAGGTGGGCTTCAATCTCTTTCACCAAAAGATATGTTATATGTGGTATATTACTGTAGAAACAGGGTGGATGGAGCTGGAAATCCACGGAAATGAAAAAGACAGAAGACCTATGGAATAACATATTGTGAGAACAGATCATGTTGATAGTATGGCCTTCACTGGAAATCCAGTCAGTAGATCTGTCAGGTACTGAGGAGAAAGAAGAAAGACAAAACCTCAAAAATATCAAGCTTCACTGCTCAGTTGTGTAGCTTTGTGGTCCATATGTCATATGACATGTTAAAATAAAAAAGCCTTAGAAACACTCCACTTTACTCCTACTTTAGTCTTACATTTGTTCAGAAAAATTGAGCCAACCTGCGTTCGTTACCTTCACTAAACGACACACTGTCCGTATTCCACTGAAACTAGAAACATTATGGGTACAAATTTCAGCACTGCATTTTAAGGTTTAAACTGTGCACACGTGTGGCTTATGGTGTTAATAAAGTTTTTGCAAATCAGCAGCTTTACTTCAGTGTCATACAGTATACAGTATAGCGCTGAATAACTTATGTTTGACAAACATTAGAAAGCAAACAGTAAATGGAAAATAAATCTCTTCAGCACACCAACAAGGACATTATGCTGATGCTAAACCAGTAAAACCTAAGAGCCTCATAGGAAATAGAAAAAAATCTTGTTTCCTCCTTCCATATAATACATTGTACACTGTGGTAAAAAAGAAGTACAAAGTGTAAAGTTAGGCTATGCGGCGGTTTCATGAATTGTCCCTTCTAGTTTCTTTGGGAGTAGCTCTCTCCTCTCATCAATACTGATGACTGGCTTCCGGCAGTTTTGCCCGTCGATATAGATCTTTGCATACACTGGGTTGGAGTAGTTCATGGGCTGTAAAGAAAGGAAAGGAATGACAAAAATAAACATTTGCTTATATAATTAATTTCAGAACAGTGGGGGTCTTAAAGCTGCATTAATGAGATTGTTATATAGGTTTTGGAACAAACTGAGAGCACAGCATCTGTCAGATAATCTTAAATTGTGTTTCCACTGCATCATGTAGCTCTGCTCCACTCAACTCTCATCTGGTACCAGATCCTTTTTCTCAGTTTTGTTTTCCACTGCAGATAGAATATGTGGCATTCTCAACTTATTGCCGTAGCAAGACTGTGAAAGGGACATCAACTTAAATGTGACACTCACTTACTTCTTTCATTTGAACCCAAACAGAGGAATGTCTGCACTTTGACATTTGTAAATCTAGGCGAGTGAATCACAAAAATGGCAGTCGGTATTGATGGTAGCTCTGCTAAGGACAGGTTTGTGCACATTGTCCAATATTGCACTTGTGAGGATTCTTTCTGACCTATCAGTGTTTTAATTCCACCTTCTACTATTGTCTCTGATCTCTTGGAACCTTGGTACTAAAGAATAAACTAGATGCCAGGGATTATCATAACAGGTAGCTTTTACTCAATGAAATCCAAAAAAGAGCAAGTTGATTGGGGTCAAGTTGAGCTCCACCACTCAGTGAAAATACTGGAAAATGTTTTTGACAAAAAAGAAAAGAAAGAAAAACATTTTATTAAAAGGCAGCAGATAAGAAACAGCATTGTCGTTCATCAGAAGTCGCACTTTGTACGACCAAACACTCAAAGTCCAATTTGTAATCATTTTTGTTACTCTGTTTTGGTCTCCACCAACGCAGAAGAAACACTTCTTGGCTCTTGTGCTGCAAACTACTTTACTCTGTGTACTACTGTTGCTGCTTTATCTGTTTGCTGTTTATGCAATTATCAAACATACAGTTGGTTTAAAAGAGCTGCTCGTTGCTTCTGCAGACAATGTTGACAAAGCAGATTTTGCAGACCAGTTTGCAAAAAAACAAAGCAAAAACAAAAAAACAAGCAAACAATGAGCTAAACAGACTAAAAGAATCTGAAAGGATAAGGGGACGTTTTTTTAATGTGGGTTCATCACTACATGCAACCTCCTGTTTCAAATTACACTGGGCCACCGGAGCTAATGTTAATATAAGGAAAACATTGATTAGTGCAGCTTTAAGGAAAGTCCACTGTGATTCAAAGGTGGATTAAACATCTGAGTTGAACTATATTGGAAACAGTACAAAGACAAGCACAAGACAACACTCATGCATTGTGTGTTAGTGGGATGGATTCAGTTAACGATAGTACAAGTAACAGACAGCAACATGCAGGAAGAAGCTAATTTAATCACATATCCATGCACTGTCTACATTCTAAAGTATATCAGTAGCTTTAAACCCATTTTTAACATTAGGAGTATATTTAGATTGATCTTGCAAAAATGATCTAATAAACAGCTATAGATGTTACCTAGACCAACTGTGGCCTGATTTACATTTGCTACAGGTCATTGTATGCAAGCATGTGGACATTTTTGCGAGGTTACTGCACTGTGCACAATTCTTGCCTACATGAGGATGATTTTGTTTTCTGGAGACACACAAAGTGAAGTCTGTAAAATTCACCTGTCCAGGGATTACCTCCTTGGGCACAGAATTCATGCCCAAGGTGTGAGGGTCACTGGATTTTACACACCAGCCCTGCAACACAACAAGCACCACCTCTGTTTACAGTGCACGCTTGAATTCACTGACACAGTGAGCATATTAATACATGGACATCTACTTTTGTATACACACTTTTAATAAGTCTGACTGTGGGTTATTTGCTTCACTAAAAAATAAAACCGTAAAAAGAAATATGGAATAACAGAGGGCCAAGAGAGTGTAGTGGAGTACAAAAGCTTGTTTAGATTCAAGCCAGCGTGCCTCTGTTGAAAAAAAAACCCAGCCAGATTGGACTGACAATAGCAGATGTCAAAGTTGGCAGAGGAAGAAGCAATAGCATTAGGCTTGAAGCTCGAGCAGGTGAGCTAGATAACAACATCAGAGAAGGTGTTATGATTCATTTGATATGCTGAGTGTTAGTCTGGGGTTGAGGGCCATGAAAAGAATAAATCACTAGTCCTCGTGGTTCATGGCACCTGTACATTCCTGCACACTACTTCAGACGGCTTTCACCAAATCTCTAGACAAGCTGATATACCTCAGTCTGATTTATTCCAACACTAGGTATCGCATTATCACAGTTATTGGAGCAGAGACAAAGAACACAACACACAATTATTTTATCAAGGTGAAGAAAGTGTTTTGTGTCCCTGCTTCTTTCTGTCATTCAATAAAGTTGCATGAAGTTTGTTATACCATATACACTCATGAACATACAACAATGCATATATATGGATGCATATGTAATGAGTTAAAGTGCTGGCAATTATGCAGGTTCAGTTAGGTGTGACAGTGTGTAACTAATTTCATCACTTAAGTTGCAGGTGCTAAACTGATGTTCCTGCAACAACTTAAATAATTAGCAGGTGTGATAAGCACTTGCATCAATCAAGACTAATCACTCTTAAAGATATGTAAAGATGTGTTCAGACCAAATGCAAAGTGATTTTTTCATAGCATGACGATATATAAAGAAAATCCAAAGGCACAAATAGACGCAAATTCATAGTCACAAATCCATGTGTGTTACATGTTTCAATTTGGCCAGAAATGTAGTTTGCGAAACCCTATTGTACTGAGATTATCCCGACGTAACAGAGAATAAGAAATACAACGCAGACTTCTGTCTGTTTGTTGGCAACGGTACCCGTACAGCTAAACTTCAGGAATGTACAGAGACCAACTTTCTTTTTTACTCCACCATTACACACATTAGCACTTATGTTAGCATACTCTGCCTTCCCCAGTTAGTTAGCACATCTTGCTTTCTGCGCATATTTGTTATGTTCAGGGGGTTAGCTTGTCTTCCTTTTGGAAGAAGTATTTACATTGGCTGTTAATATTTACGAGTTGCAAAACCCTCCAATGCATGTATAGACCCCTTATCAGAACATGTCACTCTCGTGTCACACATGATTGAGCATGCACGTCGGTTGCAGAAGGAATCCGAAGTAGGCTCAAATAAACAAGAACACTGACAGGAAGAGTTGTAATCTGTTTTGAACACGTTGTGCAGTGGTCTTAATTTTTATGCATATACATTCAATTATCATTTTATTCATTTACAGTCCTGGGAGAAAGTAGTCTTTTTTGCCAGCTAGTTTTCTTCACAATTGCAGTTTTTTTGGCGATCTGTTTTTTTTTTTTGTTGCAACTTGCATGCGCTCCCATTGTCAATGTTATACAATAAACTGGTCTATTCGCACAAGTAACATTCAGCAAAATTAGCCTCCTGTTTGGTCTGAACACATCTTAATAGGAGATAATTGCATAAGGCTACTCAAAAAACATAACCCTACGAAGTTAACAGACATCATTTGGAAATGCTCCTTTAATTAAAAAGAATTTCTGGAAATAGAAGAAAGAAAGGTTTCTTGTTAAAGTGAACACTGAATATAGTAATAATGAAAACAACATAAAAAATAACCAAAATGATGTTGTGAAAACAAGGAACTTAAAAATGAGACACTTAGCACATATTTTTGTCATATTGGCAGCAATATGCTGCTGTAATATTGCACTGCATAAAACAACCAAAGATCTAGGACAAAAACCATTAAATCTACTTATCAGGCTGATGTAAAACTCTAGTTTGCTGTTGGCACTGTGGTTAGTGTAAAATTGAGCTCATAAAGCCGACCTTGTGAGGGTCCAGCGTGAAGTTGGGTCGCAGCAGGCTGCCTGCATCAGCATGGTTGTCATGGTCCACTTCATACATGTTGTATGACGGGTTCCCAATCTCCACGTTAATCCCTCCGTTTGTCATGGGCTGCCTCTGCACACGTTTTCCCCTGAGGTGTGCCGAGCCAGGAGTCATTAACATGATACACAACATGCAGGTCAACATGCTGCACAGCTTCACACGGCTCCACACAACAAATCACATCATACTGCTTGGCACACTTGGAGTACATAACTTTGCTGGGCAGATCTAAAACCTGAATGATAATCAGAGGCTCAGTGCAAAGATCAGGTGCACTGTGTTGGAACAAACAACAAACTTTTCATTTATAAAGAAACGATTTCTATTCATCCTCCAAGCTGTTGGATCTCTTATCATCTGTTGCTGTTTAAAAGCCTCTTTGTTATTTATTTTTCTTATTTTTTGATTTATTTACTTACCTTTGCCTCCGTCTGCAGATGTAAACACCTGCTACCACAGCCACAATCAAGATTACCAGCAGGACCAGGGGCACAATGATAGCTATGCTCCCTGAGAGACACACAGAGGGGAGATGGTGTGGAGAGATGAGTTAGAACTGAAAGGGGACGAGATGGGCTCAGATAGTGACACATTGCATGTGACCATGCCTGACTTTTGCTTCAAAAAATTCCTCTATTTTTCTGGGGTTCGGCTGACTGCACATTTCATTCTATTTACAGAGCATCTGTCTGTACGTTCAGAGCTATATGTATGTAAAGGCATAGATTCCAAAAAGACAAGAATAGCTTTGAACACCTGCAAAGGTCCCACATGTAACATGGTATGGAGCGTTTCCTTAATAGATTTAACTATATTGCCTAAAAGTAATTTGAAGACGGAGCCGTCACATAACTGAAGTGTGATGAGCTGACAACAGCAGCTCGGCTAATTCAAATGAGGTAAACCTGCTGAGTGAAGGCTTTTCTGTTCAAACATTGCAAACTGGCTAGGTTGGATGGAGTTCAGTTATTCTTCAGTTAGGGTGCCAATCAGGAACAAGTCCAATTGTGCGGCACGAGTTGGAGAAAGTATAAACCTGCTTGCAAAAAATGTGTGGGCGTATTAAAAAATGTGATAAGTAAGACAAGTAATCATTCAACTGAAAGGGAATGGGGGCACTGCAGAAATTACATGTATATTAATTCATACAGGAAATTATAAGGTTTTATAATAACTTGTGAACGCCCAGTACTCACCTCCGCTGGTATTGTCTGATCTGCTGCTTTTAGGGGCGGGTCTCTCACACTGTGTTCCTGCCCAATTGGCTGAACACCTGAAGGAGGTCAAAAGAAAGTAAAAATAAACTACCATTAGAAGAGGTTTCATAGCAGATACAAACTGCTGAGAAAACACCTTTACAAAAATGAACTACATTATGATGTGACTGTGGCTTACATATACAACACATTATGATTCAGTCTCGCTATGAAGTGCTTTGATCCAACACAAACAAAACACCACCTGGAGAGAGAGCACTATGTATATACATGTCGTGTCCATAAACAGTGTGTGTGAATTAACAGGTTGAATATTCAGTGTGGAAGAATATAAAAAGGATGACAGCAGGACAACAAGTCGTCATCTCATTTGTGTTCCAATGGGATTCAATGGGCGTGATGTATGACCCTTGTTAGAGGAGGTGATATCTAATTTCACACGACTGACGCAGATGGGTCTGTAAAGCATGAGTGATCTGGTGGGTGCGACTGCATGATGACAGAATGAAATTACTCTAAATTACATGCACTTTAAGAATCAGAACATCAGGCTATCGAAAATAAGAATGCAGCCCCATACATACGGGAAATGAATCACACCCTCGTTGAACGAAATGTCACAGCGACATGAATTTTAATGGGAAACTGGGAGCAACGGGGAGTTTGATCTCCTTCGGGAAGCGTAAACCATGAAAAGACTAATTTATTAAGAACTGAAGAAATTATCATAACCTGTGTTGGAGGCAGAGATAAACACCAATCACTGATGAGATGTTCAGCCGAGTAATATACGCACATGTGATGACTGGTCAGTAACGAACATATTCAACTTGCCATCATGCACAGGTTGCAAATGCACATACTGATGCCCACACCACACAAACAGTGTCTTTTTTTTAGTCCCCCACGGATTCCTGTGTGCTGGGTGACGACTGCATGGGATGGGTGGATGGGTGGCAGTGAGGGCCAGCAAAGGTACAGAGTCAAGCAGCAACTGATAATGTAATAAGTGCCACAACTTATAACTGCCCCGAATGTTATCTAATGTGCCTTCCAACTACCGTACAACTCATTATATTAGAACGTTTTGTATGAAAGTAAACTTTCTTGACGATACTTTAATAAAAGGATTTATAATGATTGAGGATGATAAAAGGACCTTGGAAAGATCCTGGAAAAATCATTGTCTTAAATCAACACAGAAATTAGGAAAATATCACGTAGACATTTTTTTCTTACTTGCCTCTCAGGGCTTCTGTACAACAGACACAATAAGGCGTCCAAAAACATCTTCTCTCCTGTTCAAATGCGAAGCTGTGAGTATTGCTGGTAAAGAAATGAGCGAAAGCTCAAACAGCAACACAGTGTTTATTTTACAAGTTTAATTATCTTTGTCACTAGAACCAGGGCTGTGGCATAGCAATAATTCATCTAAGGACACACTCCAGATGGCCAAAAGTAATTTAAATACAAACACAGAGCTGTATATAAAGAAGTACATTTGAAAGAATAATGTTGTTTTAGTTTACTAATTAAACCCCCCCATATCTTGGGTTACTTTTGACATGTCAATACTTTATTGCACTTATTACATGATCAGTTGCTACATGGCGGCACTGTGACAAAGAGCCCATATGCTGGACTGAGTCTGAGATGGAGCCAGATGGAGTTGGGGTGTGGACAAAAGGGGTGAGTGGGCTCTGAATACAGCTGGAGAGGTGAGAAGGACCTACTTGCAGCGTGGTTTGTTAAGAGCTGTTAATGTGCACATCCCCTCATTCTGACAGAAGTAATCGCAGGGGTTGGCCAGCTCATCACAACGTTGGTTCTTGAACCCTGACGTGCAGCTGCAAAACATTGTGTTGGGAGTGATAAAAGGGCCCAGAGAATGGATACTGTTGAACCGTTTGCTGCTAGATGAATGGAGACTTACACTCAAATCCCTATCAGCAGCTTCACTCATAAAAATGGAGTAAGTCAATGTTGTGTCTGCATCAAACTAATTAGCCAAAATAAATAAAATAAGCTTGAATACATTTTACTTTTCACCAAGTGAGGGGAACATCTGCAGGAAAAGAAACTGTTACAGTGGTCATACCTGTGTGATGTGTATTTCTTTTTTTGGTTTGGTATGTGGTTGTAACAAGAAGACTAATTAAAGAGATGTTTGCTCAATTAATTACCAAAAAACAAAACAAAATATTACAATGAAAAAAAACAAGAATATATATTACTGAAGTTCTAGCTGAATTTTTCTTTCCAAAAATCTGTAAAATATTAATATATAGTTGTGTCAGATGATTTAAAAAATACAAACATACATTATACATTGTAGAAGTTACTGTATTGTGAATATCAAATCCTTCCATAACTATAGAAAACACAAAATGCAGTCATGCTTTAGCGTCAACAGTCCGTCAACCTTACTACCTTGTGCTTAAAATATTCCATAAACAAAGTCACAAGCCTGTTTTTAAATAGAGAGCTGAAATAAAACCAGAACTTCCAGGTTCTGCTCCAGAAACATAAAAAGTCCTTTCAAAATGCCATTTACATTTGTAACAATGCGAATGACCTGGAATCTTTTTCAGAAAGAACAATACAAGAAATATACATTTTTAAAAAAAGCCAGTGGAGGTTAAGAGGCTAACACGGAAGTGATGTCATGATTTCAGCTCTCTATAATCCTCTTGCATCAGGGTAGAAAACGTTTGCAATATTTCAAAGTGGAGGATTGGGGAAAAAAAGTGCAGTAGAAGCAGAAGTAGTTTTGGACTTCTGTGTTAAAGATGGGAAATTATAGGAAAAATGATCCATACAGTAAGAGTGCAAAACCCTGTATGTCTTCTAAACTGAAATAAACTCTCACAATAAAGTCATATCGCAGCATTTAAAATAAGAAAAATAGGTTTGAACTGAAATAACCTGTTTGCCAAACCTGCAAAGAAATCCTTAAAATGTATTACTGTACCATAGTTTGTCTGGAAAGAATGCTTTTCAGGAATAGAATAACAGGAAAAATCAAAGTGACTCATAAACATTGTGAACATCTTTTCATGTGAAATAAAGTCCTACTATTGTGCAAAAAAAGATGGTTCTACTTCAGATGAAAATACTGTTGTGGTTTACTAGTAACTGAATGGACACAATTGCTGAAGTGAGATGTTTTTTTGCATTGTAAGAAAAAGGGAGCTATTGTATAGCTGAAATGCTTTTCAAGAAGAATATTTAAACAATTTTCAGTGAATAATGGTAAGGGCTTGGACCTTCACTATAGCTGCCTTGACTCGTGCATTGTGAGAATCTCTTCACCCTTTTTCAATGTTTAATGCAAGAATTATCTTTGCAATTGAAGCAGTTCTGCCCTGCAAAGGTTTTCGCTTTGGGAAGGCTTGATGAAATATGCATTTACTCAGAGTATTAAGGGCAAACATTATGATTTCTTGACACAGACATATCCATCATCTCACATAATCTCTGTTCTCTCCAGCAAATAATAAACCACATTATCAAGATCTGTTAACCTCATCGAATAAGATGGGATCATTTGCATACAAATTGATTCTATCCCCTGGAATTCGTGAGTGATGACCACGAATTTCAATTTAACTACAGTGGACAATGGGCAGTTAAAAAATAGAGGGTTTGGCTTTTGAAATGGATTTCCAATTTCCTCCTAGGAGAGATTTTTTAACATAGTACTGCATGCGATTATAGTTGAGGTGGTATTAATCTATGGCCAGCACTTTGAGACATATTTCACCATAATTCCCTCGTGTCTGCCAGTCAAGCTTTTGTCTGTTACAAGTTTATGCCACTGGATTTCATGGCATGTTCCAACACTGACACATACCTCAGCTTCTTTTTTTAGAACTTCTAAAACCTACTACTGAAGAGAGTCAGAGATGCCTGACATCAGCTCTTAACTGCAAGGAGGAACACTGTGATATGTTCAGAATGGCAAGCTTTGAAACCATTTTTATCTGCCTAAAAACCTTAAGCCACAGTGAGGTGTCACTGGCACTGGCACTCAGCCCCCTGCTGTGCCATGGCCTCCACATAGTGACATCAAACCTTCCCTCAACTTAAGGATTTCTTTCCAGAGGAAGACATCTATCTTGTTCTCCAAGCAGGGAAATGGTACCCCTTGGTGATTTTCAGTTTTGCTTCTAAGGCCTGGCTTTCTGGGGCACGGAGCCAGCATTTGAATGGAAACAGTGTGAGTGTGAATAATAGTGGAGAACATTCATTTTTTTCCCCCACTTTCCTTCACCCATTAAGCAGTGACTTACTGACAGAAAGGCAGGTTGGTGTCGGGGTCCAGGTGACAGGTGCCTCCATTGTAGCAATATCCGTCACACAGCTGACAGCTCGGTGCTATTCTGCCATTTGTGCAACTGGAGGGTGAAGAAATAATGGATGCTAGCAACAGGCAGCAAACTACACTTTTACAAGAGGCAAAAATGAGTCAGCAGTGGTTTTGTCAAACATATGCATAATTCATCTAAAGCAGGACAGATCACCAGGCTACTAATTCTCCAACATTACCACAACCTAAATTACCGTGGCTTGTGTATTTTCCATATTTAATCAAATCAATTCATTGAGCCTGCAACCTGCAGAGCCACTGAGTCCTGAGGATACACAATATAACTAATGCTCTACCTTAAATAGAGATAACAAGGCTTTTGGTAAAAAGGATGAGGGACAAAAGAAAAGTGAGCAGATACCAAGCACTCACTTGCAAACCACATCTCCTGTCTCCTCATTAATGAGGCACGGAGCTCCATGGCATCGAAGACACTTGTCCACCTCGCACTTGTTTCCCTCAAACCTGGCAGGACACACACATTCCACATAGCCGCTACTGGACAGTGTGCAGGCCTTGGAGTTCACACAGTAGTGATGACAGATGTCTGTTCCACAGACACAGAGAGATAAAGACAGATAGGGTAGTGTGTAATGAGCAACTGGGAACACAGTTTAAGCTGGTTTGACTGGAATTGTACAGGGCTTTAATGGGACTTAATTATCCACATCGAATGACATCTTAGCCACAGATGAAAACATATCACCCCTAGGGCAAGCAATTGTACTAAAATACTAATGATGTGCTGTTGAAATTGTTTTCCCACAACTCATTATGACAAAGCAACGCAAAAGAAAATATATTATCACATCAGCGCAGAAACAGCCAAAGGTTGTTTGATGGGAGTATTTTGATTTTGTTTATCTGCTAATAGAAGCAAATGTGGTGTGTGTGGAAAGGAAATACTTAAGGGGGTTGTTTTTGTTCCACACTGTACGTGTGAACTTTGAAATGCTTAGTTCTATAGATTTTACGCAGCATAACTGAATTCAAATCGATGCTTTGTTGTGGCTGTTCTTGCGGCTAGACTTGAAAGCCTAATGTCAATCACATGGAGGCCAAGTGCATGCCAATAATCTGTTTGTTATTGTGGTTGCCACTGTCAAGCGATGGGTGCAGGACTCACGGAAAAGACAACGGTCCCCAGTATATTCGGCCATACAGCGGCACACTGGCTGGTTCCCCTGAGTGACGTCGCATGTTCCCCCATTTAAACAGTAGTTGTCACAAATCCTCCTCTCACAGAAAGGCCCCGAGAAACCAACAGGACAGCGGCACGTAGGCTTACCTGGAAAAAGACAGAATAGGAAAGATTAGGAGGGCATGAAAAGACCAAACCTGACAATACACTGATCCTACTGACAAGTACTGTCTGTTTATCCAAATCCCGGTGGTGTTTATTCTTCTGTGTCACAAGTGTTTTTTCAAAAACGATTAAATACTTTCAACACATCGGTGCACACACTGTTGCACTGGACAGCTTGTTCCATTTTGTGTTCATCTCAAATACACTAGGGCTTATGGCGGAAAATCATTGCCAACAAATGCACTTCCTGTTTGAGTGTCATTAGCTAAAAGCTAAAGTCTATGGACCAAGTGGACCCAGTGTATGTTTTTTTTAAAGAGCTATACACAAAAGAAAATAAATAAAGAAAACAATAGTAAAGAAAAAAACCCACACCATTTCATGAACAGGCTTGATTATGCTCCCTAATCCTATTAGCAAGACCTGTCTTGTGCAGCATCCTGTATGACACAAAGCACTTAGTTTTTCCTATTGGTCAAAGTACAGGACCTTAACAAATCAGGTACCGGTACCTTGTGCAAGCATGCAAACCTAGCAAATCCGACTGCTCAAATGCTACGCAGGGAGGGCCTTACCAAGGAAAGCAGTGGGATCCACAATAACATGATGGCGCCAGTCTAAAAACACTTCACAGTTTGTGGTCAACTCCAGTGCACAAGTCAGTCTTAGCTACATGTTGTATGAATATGTAAAAAGTCCCATAGCCACAACGACATGTGCAAAATAGAAGCAGTAAAAAGCATCCAGTATTCAGTGAGAGTAAGGCAAAGATCCATCCTTCCATCAATCATTTGTAGACACAAATTCATGTATGGGTCAAGGTGACCACAGATTGGCACCTATGGAGAGAAGCTGAGGTGCCCTTTGTCCCAGTTATGTCCTTCAAGTCCATCTGGGGATCCCAAATTGTTCTCATGCCAGGCATATTATGCATAAAATTCCTTCAGCATGTTCTGGGTCTGCCCACAGGTTTCCGTCCTTGTCAGACATGTCTAGAATATCTCTAACAAGGAGGCGGCTAAGAGGCATGCTAATCAGATGTCCAAAAGACCTCAAGTGACTGAATGAGCAGAGGTTCTTTGCCTTTTTTTTTAAGGATTTTTAATTTTCCAACACGTTCTTATAACCTTTTCCATCTTATATTCTGCACTTGAGAGAAAAGGCTCCCTCATCCCTCAAATGATTTCTAGAAGCAATTCTAAAACCTTGTAACAATTTTATCGAATCTTTCATGCTTTTAAATTTGCATTCTGTAAATGATTGAAGGTCTTCCAATTAAGGTTTTAGCTAGCTGTTTTGGTCTCCACCAACTCCTGAAGCATTCTCTGACTATTGGCTGATCACCGTCTAGCTGCTAACTTTGTCTGTGGGCCATTCAGTGATGGGTTGGTCGTGTGCAGGGGGTTTATCCAAACTTTTAAGCAGAAAACAGCCGTGTGCTGCTGCTGGGAAAGAGGTTGATAGAGGGGTGACAGTGAACTAGACCAGAAGTCAAAACCAAATCAATGGATTGAAACAGACCTGATGTGGATCTTCAGGGTCGGATAATAATTTTCTGTGTCCATCACTATGAACAACACCATTTATATACACATTGATTAGCCTCTAAGTGAGTGTTGCAACGGGCTGATATATAGATCAGTACATAGATACAGAGTATTAGCTTCAGCTTCAGCTCTGCATTGGTCTGAAACAACACCTTGATGCTGACAAAATTCTTTTCTCCATCCTATGCTCAATTTTTAGCCCAAGTTCCAAACGGAAAAATAAGTACAAATGCAAACCTTGTGCAAAGCTTGTGCCAAAGCCACGTTCAGTATGTCCCACTTATATTTGCAGTTTTGGTGACCAGAGTATTGAGCACTCTCAAAGCTCTACTTTTACTATTGAAGTGGAATAATGGGATTTCTTTTTAGTAGAAGTAACATAGGAAAGGTAGAAAAGAACTGTAATAATAGACGGACTAGTATCAAGTCTAGTTCAAGAACAACAACTATTACTTTCCAGATGCCACTGCTTGCATTGTACACAAGCAAGTTGCCATACATGTCTTGTCATGTAGGTCCCACTATGATGTTTGGTAATTTCACACTCCACAACTCTGTGGCTGGGATAATCTGGGTTTGAAATGTCCACAAGACAATCATTCTGCTTCCAGTTACTTCTCTCTTAAGTCAACGGCTGCTGCAGTTTTACAATTTCTAAACATGCACTGTTTTTAATTTCAAAACTATCTGTGACCTAACAACAAATACTTTCAGGTGGACAGGTCAGAACTGGTCAGACAATTATAGGCCCAATTGTTAGAAACAATATAATGGCATCAAAGTGGTAACATGTTATTATTATTAGTTTTTAATTTTACTATTGTGGACTATGGCTTTATTTACTTTGAGGCATGGCTTTTCTATGTTTCATCATACACATAGTACAAAAACTTTTCTTTCAGTCATTAACATCATAAAAGCATGAGAAAATTAGAACATTTGCGTGTCTATGGTTTTAGTATGTGTTTTGTTGCCAAAAAATCCATTAGAGTGTAAATCAGTTAACGGGACAGGGAAGCAGGAATGCAATGACACCTTGTGGTTTTATAGACAAAACTGGAAAATTTCCAGCCTCCATCCCCTAATTGATCGTGAAGTTGCTTTCAGTCCCTTTTTATCACCAAAGCGGGGACCTTAGGAAACCCACTTGGCCATATTCACTCCCTCACTCATCTTTGGTCGCTCATTTAAGACCAATATTTTTATGCCTCAAAGACAATGCAGCAAGACCTATTCCTATAAGAAAAAAACAAATTGCCTGGCATGAATGAAACAAAAGGCTATGCATCCCCAGCAGCACAACACATATCACAACACTTTAATTTCCCTCTCAGCTGTCCACCCTAAACAGGAATACAATTTATCATCCAGTGTAGCATGTTGGATATTAACTGCTGAGCTGGTGAATGAGGAACAAAAAGGGACTGACTGTTGCCAGTAGGAGCCCAGCCTTCTTTTATTCAGTCCTGAACCCCTCCAGCAGTGATCCCACAGCACGTCACATGCTTTCTTGATAGACAGACTCCATTCACTTTAATGAGCAGCACTGATTATCCTGGCTTCTGTTTATGTCACGTAGAGCTGTTTTATGAATCTAAACAGAATTTGGAAACAAATTAAAAGCACTGATTTTTTATCTTAAAATATATCTGTTTACTTCCTGTTGGTGGACATGTTTTCCAAAGACCAAAGGAATCATAAACAGCTTTTATTCTATGCTTTAAAAAGCTGCGAAAGATGGCCTTTTTGAAGGAATAAGCATTTAATCAAAACGAGTTACATCAAAAATCAAAAGCCCATATTTTTATCTCTCCAACTGTTCGGCGTAACTGCTGTGACTCACTCAAACATGCTGCTTGGATTCACATTTTATTTACTGGTTGTCATTTACTGGATATATCTTTAATCAATTCAAACCACCATTTGAATAAAATATAATTATTATAAAACATTTATGTGGGAACACAAACCACACTTTTTGTATTAGGGCCATTGCTCTGGTGAATCTTTTTATATGTGAAATGAAGATGTTGTGGGTAATTGCTATGATTGAAAGATGATGTACAGGCTTGTAAATCATTGATAGCATTTTTAATAGGGCCGTACATCCTGATTCAATTCCAGCGCTGACATCTCAGCATATTGATATACATTTGCTAAATTGTGGGGTAGAACTAGTTGTACCAGAAACCATGAAAGCATGAAAGAAGACCTTGACATGAAAGAAGGCTGATATTCGAGGCTTGTTCGACAGGAGCATCAATGACACAAACTGCTTAACTGGCAGATGTAACGTGGTGAATGTGAGCTGAAGTGAGAAAGTTTAAAGGAAGACAAATGTGGTTGAATGCCATCATGCATCGGGTCAGTGTGCAGGAAGAAATAGGCAGCCAACTTTAAAACTGTCTATTTATGGAATCGTAAGGTTTTCTTGGCAAGTTCAGTCTTCTCAGAGTTTAATATTAAGGATTGTAACTTATTTCTTCACATATACTGTTTGCTCAGATTTTCATGAGGATAATATCACAAATAATTGATGAATATATGTCAACACAGAGGTGAATCAACACTGGGTGGACACAAAAAATGAAACACCTGAAATATAATGCAGTTGCAGGGAGGAATCAAACTACAGATGTAGAGTTTATGTCGAAGTGGACTTACCCAGGGATGAGCCCATGCAGGTGCCTCCATTTAGGCAGTAGTCTGTGCAGTGGTTGACCTCACAGCGCTCCCCTGAAAAGTCAGGCCAGCAGTAGCACCTCCAGTCTCCTTTCTCATTGGCTAAGCAGCGGCCTCCATTCTCGCAGGGGGGACGGCACAGTTCACCTTCATAACAGCAAAGCCCATATCGCTTACTGTGCTGCAGTGTGTAGCAGTCAATCACATCAAACAGCACTATGCCTCTAATGTCAGACAGGAACAACTATAGAGAGATGAACTTGAATTTTTATATAGATGATAACGAACAAAAACTGCATGCCGGAGGTGGCTTTGTGTAACCTTAACACACATCAAGTCTTCACAATGTCATTTGTTTTGCTCAAAGCTATGAACAGGTCCAGGTCTGAAAATGAAGCCATTGCAGAGGTACTGCAGTCTTTGTAATGGTCAGAAGAGGGCGACTCCACTGGTTGCAAAAAACTTTGCACTGAAAAACCAGGAACAGTAAAGTGAAGTCAAGATGCCAGTATAGGTGGGTGTGCATAGTGTCCTCAGGTCCTTAGTCAGATTCACCCTAAATATGGTCACTTCTAGAAAACCAAGATGATGACAGCCATAATGCCAAATTCAAGGCTTCGAAACAGTAGTCCAAAAACCAATGAGCGACATCACAGTGGCTACTTCCACGTTTTTTATACAGTTAAAGTATCTGCTGAATTTTGACACATTACCAGTACTGTTTAGGGTGTCAAATGATTAGTTCTTGTCATAGTTAGAACTGTTTATGATTATCTCAACACAAACAAGCGTCAACCACTATTATAGCTGCTGCTAAATCATACAACAATTAATCTTAAGAGCAGACCTACCTGAGATGATGGCATCGCTACAGGTGCCATTGACCAGTACCTTCCCCTCTGGACAGGTACATCTGGCACCCGTTGGGTTGAGTAGACACATGAAATCACAGGGCATTCTCATACATGGATTTGAAGCTGTGAAGAAAGAAAAAAAGAGCCAAGAAAATAATCTGCAAGTCTGGCCTGTGATCAGAAAGCCCCGTTTGTTTGTCAAAATGATGTTTGTTCTTTCTCAGAGTAAAGCTATTTATTTCAAGTGTTTTAATTTCTGTTTTGAAGAGTGTTATTTTCTTGAAGCCCAAAGAGGCACAAGGCTAAAGCATATGAATAACTTCACACAGACCTCGTCTCCTGATTGAATAATCAACGATTGTGGAACGTGTTAAGAATTTCCTGTTGTCTAATTGATTAGCGTCACTTTGAAGTGCTCTTCCCGCTGCCGCCTTTAGTGGGTAGACAAAAGGATGTAAACATGTCATGAAACAAGTTCTTTGAATTAATCAAAATTACAAACACTTCAACAAAGGTAGGGTAATTTAGATTCAACACTGTTAATCAGCATGTGTATGCTATGGCAATCACTACTTTTAAATCAGTGTGTTCATGGGAGACATCTAACAGGGCACATATGAGGACAACTGCGTCCAAACTGCAGATGCATTAGACAGAAAATTGTTTAAAAACGGCATTGATCCAAATTGGTCTGCAACTGAGTTTAGATGTATTCATTCATATATATATGTATTAATGCAAAGATATAAATATGTCTACCCACTTCATGCCTCTGACGAGTCATTAATAGTAACACAGTATACGACACGTACTACTAAGGAGAATCACTGCTCAGATTTCACATACAAGGATGAAAGGGATGAAAGCCCAGAACAAATCTAAATGGTTGTTAGGGTTTTGCTGAAGATATCAGGCCTCCATGTCATAGCTTTTTGCAGGCGGTGCACATCTTGCGCACACACACTACACACTACACGCCTGGCCTAATGAGTCTCTGGGGAATGGAACAGCTGCCCTTTAAGTGAAAAACTGACCAAGACTGAGCTGTCTGATGTTCTATAACCATTAACACCAGAGATGTAACAAATAACTGGAGTTGGTCTGCTACATGACGAACGCGAGAGGACATGGATGTATTGATTGACTGTGTCTAAGGAAGCAGATGGGTGTTTTTTTTAGCGTCACCTGAAACAGTAACACGTCTCAAAGAGCTTCAATCAGCCTTTATTTGACAAAGCAGGAGCTGTTTCTTTGTACATGATTAATCCAAAAGCCATATTTCATTAATTTACTTTGAATAAACTAAAAAGTAAAAATAACATTGTCCTTTCCATTCTGCACTGAACTTAGTTTCAAACATCCACAGAGTTTCTTTGAGATCCACACAGGAACACGAAGCAGATATCATTCAGTCTATAAAATCCTTTACAAACTGTAACCTATATTCATCCAAGTAAGGTGAAAAATGATGCACCATGGCTTTCTTTAGCTGACACTCTTCAGTTTATTAGCTAGCTGGGAAAAGTTATTATTTATTCTTTTGACAGTGACCCTCAATAGATCACTGCTGCTTTCAGTACAACATTTCCGTTCTCAAGGTTGAATATTATGTGTGTCCATTGATCACTGATAAATAGTGTGTGCAGGTCAAGCATGTAAACGTCAAAGGCTGTCCTAATCTTAATAGATGAAAAGAAATTCAGTTTTTCCTTTCATCATGTCTAAGGAATGACAATGAGAACCTAACTGTTACTAAATTAAACCAAGTAAAAATTTAACAAGAACATATTCAAGAAAATAGAGAGCAAAACTAAAACAATTAATACGGCCTAAAAACCAAACAAAGCAAAACTGGAACTGAAATGTATGAGCCAATTTTAAATCCAAAGTAGGTAAGTAGAGAAAACATTTTCTCATTAGGGCCCTCCCGATTTTGTAATCTTCATAATTTCTACTACCTGTAATTCCTCATAACAAAAATTATATGCATGAACATTTGTTACTTAATACTTAAAAAAAAAGAGATTGATTGTCGGAACAACTTACCATCTTGCTGTTTGTAACGATGGGAGATCAAGACGTTAGTGGGCTTCTCCATCCCCAGATTGAGAAGTTCCAGCGACTGTTTGCCGTACTTGTGAATCCTGAACACCTCGTGTTTTAGTCCAGTTCCGTATATGTAGTCTTCAAATATATCAATTCTGTATGGTTGGGAAATCCCTGTAAATCCAACAGAGAAAACAGATTACATCAGGTAACCTTTTCAGAACACTTGCTGCCTTGGGATGATGAAAGTTCGTATCCTGTGGCAGTAAAAGAAAGCAACAACGTGCAGTGTGGGCAGATTGTTCTCAACACGCATTGTTTTGAAGCTTACCCTTCTGAGACACACAGGCAGTGATATTGTTGCAATTATTTGATAAAAAGTCGAGGAAACCAAAGTGCAGCATGGACAGTATGTGTTTAAATGAAGTTGTGCTTTGTTTTGCAGTTGTCTTTACCGTGTCTGTCACTGATTGTCACCAGAGGGTCCGAGCCATCCAGTCTCATGCTCCCTATCTGTGAGAGCTCAGGGTCTGCCCAATATAACCGCTGGTTGAAATAATCAATAGCCAGCCCTGTGGGGGGATGAAGGAAAGATATTTATTTACCTGACAAATTACACAGGGATCATCATGGAATCCCTCAATGCAGGAGCCCTTCAGGTCAGAGTAGTTATACGTATGTAGCATATGAACAGGATGTGGTTTCTCTTGGTTCTCTGTCCCTCTGGCTGTTTGCATTCAATATTCATTTTTCTTGTGTCAAAATAAAACAGTAGATCTACCATCTTGGCGTGCCTATATTACAATTTCAAATCAGTGGCTCACTTTTACTTTCTCCCAAAAGTCTGACTGGATAATTGAGCACCTGGCTGAGGCATTTAAATAGGTTTGCGTTTTTTCCACAAATGATGAATTCCTCTTTCTGTGACCAAGACAGAGCATGGGTCCCTTGAATTAAAGGAGGCCAAAGCAGCTCTTCAAAACTAGATCAGCACTAAGTGTCTCCCCATAGACACACCACCACATTCCGAGTGGCTGTAAAGCATTCATTCCTTACATTCAGCGATACATTTTAAAGCTCTGACTTTAAAGCTGTGACGACACTGGCTGTACATTATATAATATACAGCGTATATGTGCTTCATGTGAACATATATCCACCATACTTACAATAGTATATAGGTCATAAGATACTCCATACTGGGGAACCTGATGACATATGTTCCTATGGGTATTCTCTGGCACTATAACCAATGCATGTAATGCTATTTAATGAGATATGCAAACACAAAGCAGGTTGCATCTTTCTGGGATATTTCTTTAGTTCAAAGTGTGAACTTGCTGCCACTGAACTTGTGAATGGTGTTACAAGTTGTTTCTTTCTTTGTCCCTCCTCTTCGGTTGTATTCTTCACCAGGCCCCTGACATCAAATGCCCTTAGACTTTCCTTTCCTCATCACCTGAATACCCTAACGATATAGTGTACCTGAGGCGTGTCAACAAAATATTACAGTCATTCATTCCATTATATACTGGTCCTAAATTCAACAAAACTGCAGCCTTTCTTACAAACTACTAATCATATATGTTTGTATAATGACTTGTGTGCTATTTTTAGTGTACCATACTGTACTGTGAGCTGCAAAATGCTGCTATGGGTTGTTCTGACAAACACTCAAATTAGCCATTATTGGCGGTACTAACAAGGACCTATTCTGCTGTTTATTTTGGAGATCTTGTTGTCTATTATCGTCCAGTTTTGTCATATCTCCCAAGTTGCAAGGGTGGTTTCTGTCACCTGTCTACCTGTTACCTGTCCGCCAAACAAACTTCCTAATCTGGACTGCAGTCTCTTCCCAGCCTGGTCAAGTCCCTCTTTGTTTACCTGTCTGTCTGCTTTCCTGTAAGCTATATTAGCACAATAATTATTTGGAAACATCCTGCAACTTCAACTGTCTGCATTTGTTGTCCTGCATTATCAACCGTGACAGATGTAGTATCAGCTAATGAGGTTGTCAGCCAACTTAGTATCTTACATGCTTTGTATATTCAGCGGCTTGTTATAAATTACAGAGACATGTGTGCAGTGCATCAAAGGTGTCACAGAGGTTACCATGGTTCCATTACTTCCTGTTATCTGCTGGTGATAGAATAATGTGTTTTGTTCCTATGTGCACATATGAGGAAATTCAATATATGATATGTAATTGGAAATGAGAGTTTGTAGTATCATTTCCCATTGTGTGTGTATATATATATATATATGCATATTGTAATCAAAATGTTAATAACAAAAGGGATATGATTTAAAATATACAATGTGAACACACAGGACTCTGAGGCTGGAATGAGTGTCCCTGAGGACTTTGAAGACCAGCAGCACTACATAGCAATGTTTTTGTGGGCAACTCCCTGTTTTATTTTCTCCTGAACTTACGAAATGATGCATATGCATGTTCACAACCCTTTGATGGTGCAATCCATGCTCTTGCCAATGGTTTCACACCACTCCACTGATTGATGGTTGGTGGCAGTACCACGCCAAGATATGTTAAGAAGCAGGAAGAGAGGAAGACGACTGGTAGTGGATGCAAACATGAATGTTCAAAATAAATGCATCAAATATTCAGAAAATATAATGAATGATTGGAAATGAAAATGTATGCAGCCTCATGGTATATGTACAAGTAGTGAGGGAGAATTGATGTTAATATTCTGTTATTATGATGAAAATTCCACTGGGTATTCTTTATGATATCAGGTAATTGGAGGAAAGAACTGAATAGCAATGTCAATAATTTATGCATTTCAAGATAAAATACCTACCAGTGGGTCTCCTGAGATTTTTCTCCAAGAGCACTCTACGTAAGGTACCATCCATGGCTGATTCCTCTATATGAGAATGATCCCCTATTACACTCCAGTACATCATCCTGCAACAGAAAAAGATATATATTGAATATATATATTGGAACTCCCTGATACCACCTTCTTCTAAAACATTGTAGAGAGTATGCATGTGTGGGTGTGGCAACGATGTTGTTGTTGGAGGGCACCAGAGATACATTAAACAATGCAGCTCAGTCATTGATAAAATACATTTTCAATCATTAAGCTGACAAAAGGCACAAAAAAGGGGATGTTTTAGTCAGTCTTTGATTCAGCATCTAATAGCTATCTTGATGGCCAAGGGTGTACTTCCTGTATCTGCTTCACATTGCAGTGTTTTTTTGCCAGGAAATGTCTTTTATTGTGAGGCAACAGCAAGGAATGTTTGTCAAAACAGGTTACGTAACTGTTGATTATACTTTAATTGGTAGATAGAAAACTAGAATTACTGCCTTGTGATTGTATACCTCTGCCAACCAGCAAAATTGCAGGATTATCCATGTCCAAACTCATATGTTGCCATGACAGTTTGACGTTTCAAATATGGTTGCTATGAATTTCAAAACATTGGATGCTTTACTCACATCTTACACCAAGCAGAAGCGCAGGAGATTTGTGGTTTCATCACAATTTCAAGGTGGACACCCAAAATGATTGTCACCAATTCAGAAACACACAAAATGTGAAATATGGACACAATCACAATCCTGTGATTGTTTGTGAGTTATGGTGTTTTATAATGTAAGTGTTTCTGCAGAACATTATGATGTTGGAAAGAAGCTGACCTTTGACAATTTTGATGATTAAAAATATTATATCCTCTGAGAAATTTGTGTAAGAGTTTGTTATAATTAGCATATTATTTTAATTGTTATTATTAGTATTATCTTTGAGTCCAAGTAGAAGTTTAGTGCCAAATTTGAACAAATCCCCTCCAGCCATTTCTGAGATCAAGATAACTGCACTAATGGACTGATAGCCGAAAAAATAATGTCCCTGGAGCAGGGACAAAAAAAAACTGATTGTCAAATCTATCTATCTATCTATCTATTTTAATATAACACACCTGTCTACAGGGCACAAGTCTTTACTCATGTCAATGGAAAAATGGTGAGTGAGTGGCTTACCCTCTGGCTGGGTTAACAGCGATGGCGTATGGCTCTCCGGCTATGTCAGTAATCAAGCGGGTGCAATTTGGTCCTTTCAGTTGTCCTACATTTATGGAGTATCGTAATTTAGTCCAGTGGGCTGTGTAATAGCTGAACCAGTGCATCCGAGAGTGATCAGTCCAATAGACGTTTCCTGTGATCCAGTCAGCAGAAATATCTCTGGGTCGACGGAAGTCTGAACACTGCAAACAATAACAGTCACAAAGTCAGGTGCTCTAGTCAACCGTTTTACTTTATGTGACATGGCAAGGAGACATTTGATATAGTGGAGTCACATACTTGATATACTTACAATGTTTCTGACATTTGTTTTAGTTTGACTTCTTTCTAGATTGTCTTTGTAAAAAATTCCACCAGGGTTAAATTGGGTAGCCCAGATAAACTTTTGGTGGTGAAACAGAGCATCCATCCCGATAATGCGGGCATTGTCCTCGATGTGAGTGAGCAGTTTGTGTCCGTGGCTCTGGTTAAATGGATACACAAAACTTCTGATTTCAGTATCATTAGCAATGTAGAGCACTCGATCTTCTGGTCCTGCCCGGTGAGTTATTAATATGTAAAAAAAAGAAAAGAAAACAACATTGACTAAATTCCATTCAGGGTGCAGTACACTGTATATACAAATAGAGTTTAACAACATATTAGTGCATAAGCATGTATGCACAGTACACCAAATTATGTTGGATATTAAACTTTAGGATCATACCTTTTGCTATGCAGTTGCCATTGATCTCCTTATAATTCCGGTCACATGTGCACTTATAAGATCCTTTCGTGTTTGTACAGTAATGAGGACACGTGTCGAACTGTAGGCATTCATTTACCTCTGGAATAAAGAAAGACTGATGTGATTAGGATCAAATTGCTTTGAAAAACACAGAAAACAAGTTGAATGTACATGCATTGAGAGATGATTAATAGATGAAAAATACATCACAGAAGAGTCAGACTAAGGCCAAAAGTGGCCATGGTCAGGACATTATATGCATATGCGAGAAATAAAGCATGAACTTTAATTCAATTTGGTGCCCTCTACCCATTAGTAAAGAGGAAATGATATGCATGCAGTAAATTAAAGTTTTCTCTTTGCATACAGGTAATATGAGAGAAAAGCCATTAAACTGTGAAGCAAGAACTGGGTCAAAGGGTTTGAGTAAATACTCAAAGCTATCATGTCTTAGGATGAGAATGACTGTATTATATTTCACCTGGAATGTTTGTTTGGAAGTAGACAGAAGGTGGGAGATGAGATCAGAACATTTAAAAGGCAATTACCTATACAAATACATATTTTTATATAAATATTTTCAATTTATATTACAGTACTAAAATAACCTGTGGTATTTATCCATTGCCAGCTTATCATATCATGCAGGGACCCTTATTCTTTGTAGCTTATGAACACTTAATACTGTGGGGACTGTGTGTCCTATCAACATGTTCTCCACATAATGGGGAAGACTCACAAATTATTGTTGTGAGACTACAAGTCAGATATGTTTTACATCTTAATGTTAGTTGGAAAGGGGTTTGGAGTTTATTTTTCTTTCACATAACCCAAGAACAACCTTTGACGATGCCAGTGGGTTGTACCAAATATTAGAATAAAAACAGTTTCTCAGTTTGAATAAAGTGATTTATTGGATTATTAAATAAACTTTCTTGAGTGGGTATAACTAATCTGTTTTAGTAGACTGCTGTTAGACCACCCATACAGGTCAAACTGTTTTTGACCGCAGTGAAAAGTTTGTTTTTTAAAGGCTAACTGCCAACAATTATGACCAAATCTTTACAGTGCTCGTTAAGTCTTTGAATAAAAACAATCCTATTCTGTCACTGTCTCTCTCTCTGTTTCTCTTTCAAACATACACGCTCCCTGCAGTCTAATTCTCTGCCCTGGTCTCATTCCTCAGTCCTTTAGTTGTGCTATTATAATGCACTACTCTGGCTGTTTGTGGGTTGGGTTGGGTAGGGTTTGGGTGGTTGATAAATACAGATTTTTTGTTTTTGGTTGAGCTATGCGGATTAGCTCTGCTGGGTCTGTATGTGTGTTAAATAGTAATTTAATGTAATTTAATTTAATTTATATAAGTGTAGCCTAATCTTTATCTTAAATATGCCAGGTGTAAACGGAATGAGTGAAAAAAGAAAAAGAAAAAAGGTGCACAGCAAGCACATGTTAATTTTTATTACTTGCTTTATCGTCACCTGGCTGATGAAAGGCAAATAAATTAGCGTTATCTGTTAACCCAACAGTGCAGTATGAAAGTGATTATACATTACCTTCACATTGGCCTGTCTGCTGGTTCCTTTTAAAGCCAGGCTTGCACTGGCATATAGCATTAGCATTTGTCTGGTTGCAAATCGCATCCTCTCCACATGGGTTTGTTTTCTTTCCACATACATCTCCGCTGGAAACTACAAATAAAGACAGGACTTTGATTATACATCAGTCCTCTGTGTCTTAGACACCTGCTGTGTTTTCCTTTTGATGTGCAAAAGCCGAAAGGGCATCTTCTTCTTTCATATAGTACACAGCACACGTCGAACATGGGCATACATATATTACCATAAATAACAAAACATCACATTAAAATGAGATTGCTGAGCTTCTTGAATAAAACTATGGTGACATTCAGAACTTTTCATCTCTGCCGATTGCTTCTTTGATCTGTTTGCTCAAGTCAACTGTTGCTTTACTTACAGGCCTTGCAGTCCTGCTCGTCGGAGCCGCCGTCGCCACAGTCGCTGAAGAGATCGCACTGCAGCTGGATTGGGATGCAGCGCTGGTTACTGCAGGTGAATTCTGTCTTCCCACAAGGACGAGGTCGTCCGGCCACCACCTCTGCTTCAGTGCACACAGTGACAGTGGAGAAGACAACAAAACAATAAAACCAAAGTCGTTTATTACCCAATATTCAAGAGCTTTCAGTTTCAAAAGATATTTTGGTAGGGAAAAAAATTAAATGTGATGTTCTAATGTCCCTGAGTGTCTTGATTACTTGTTTTCTTACTTTCTTTTTTATCTTTTCATCAGTAACGATAAATGTGTAATCATCAGGCGATTTGTAGCTGCTTTCACTACAGAGAGAGTTTGCTAATTATCTAGTCTGAAAAATGTTGAGGTACTTTGCATATTTTATTTCAGGTCAACAATTCTCTTCTCGGTTTTCATCACTCCAAGCACTGCACAGAGAAGGAAGGGAAAGAAGAAAATGAAGTGATAGAAAGGTAGAAGGAGGGAACAGCGGGATTAAGGTGAGATTGAAGGGATAGATGGACGGGAGAAGCACACAATGGTGAGAGGTAATGAAGTGAGGTGAGAGATGGATGGATGTATCAATGGAATCAGAGAGGAAGATGAATTGAGGACAGGAGGGATGAAAGAGTGAAGGATGAGAGAAGTGATTTGTCCCTTCCTTTTCTGTCTGCCCCGTTGTGATCGTTCACACCAGGCTTGTGTGGAGGGAACACGTCAGGACAATATAAGAGGCCTGGCAGACATAGGCTTTGGGGCATATTAGATATAATGAAAAGCCATTGTCAACACAAAAAAATCTATAAAAGAATCCAAACAATGTTAAGTGCACCCAATCTTTTACAATACAGCCTGTAAATATCTCATTTACACCCCCTGCCTTGCATTTGTAAACAAATCCATGGGTGATTATTTGCAGCACATGCAGCTAATTGGTATAAAAAGTTAAATCCCAAATGTAAACACAACATTCTTAGATAATTCTGTAGAAATACATCTGCAGGATTGTACTTCTGCATGACATATACTCGGTACTAGACTCAAGTCAGTTCAAGGCCAGTAAATAACCTGTGAAAGGCAATTAGCCTGTGCAATGGACCATATTTAATACGTCATCCTACAGCGCTGGGCATGCTCACATTTATCAACTTAGATATTATATACCAAAAGATACCACATGGGCATTAAAGGCCAAAAATGTATTGTTAATAGTGCGACTTTTTGAATGCAGCAACCATTTGTCGTCTTTGAACAATGGCTTTCAACCTGGGGGTCAGGGCCCTGAAAGAGGTTCATAAAATAAGTCCCAAAAGGATAGAAAAAAAAACATTATGTGAGGTTTATATGAGGTACAAAATTCACCTCGTAAACAAGCTAAATGTGATGGATGGCTATAAATGAACAGCAGTGTTGAGGGCAACTCAGAGTACTCAGATTTTTTTGTTGTAACGAGAAATGTAAAACATGACCTTTTCTTATCAAGTAAGCTTTGAGGGCAGTTGGTCATGGGTTGCCAAGCTCTGTCCCAGCACAAATTCACATTTGAAGTTTTTCTATGACAGTGAAATAATATCTCCACCTCTGTAGGTCAAGGACAAGATCATCAGGGGAGCACAGTTATCAAATAATAGAAGTAGACTTCTGCACTCTGTTTGATTAACTGACCCTAACTTTAATTGTATTTTTTAATAGAAAAAATTGATATCGAAAGTGTAGATATAATATCCACTCTGTGTTGGTGCATTCTGTGCTCACCACACTCCTCTTCATCCGAGTTGTCACCACAGTCATCCACTTTGTTGCAGACTTGGTCTGTGCGCAGGCACACATGATCATTTCTGCAGCGGAATGGCCTTGTAGGAGGGCAGGGAAGTTTTGCTGGAGATGGAAAGACACGAAAAGTTAATGGATATGTCTTTCAAAAAGATATTTTAATAAATAAAACAAAACAAAACAACTGCGTGCAATCTTGTATGAAAAGACAATGAAATATTCCCTTTCGGAAAAGAAAAGTAGTGGTTTATAAAATATGCATCAACTGTCTTCAAAGGAAAGCCTTGGGAGTGACACTTTCAACCCACCACACATGTCTGAGTCTTCGTCAGAGTTGTCTCCACAATCGTCTTTGCCATCACACACCCACGTGTGGAGTTTGCATAAAGTGTTGTTGCAAATGAATTCATCGGCCCGGCAGAAGAAAGCACCTGCAATTACACAGATAAGTCCCCATGACTTTTGGCTCTCTAAGTCATATAGAAAAATGTATGTATGCTTGTAAAACATGTCTGAAAAAGCATCCAGATTACAATGACAGATCGTTTGACATAATGATTCGGAAAGCATTGGATCATTTTGCCTTACAAAAGAAGTCTTAATCTATTCATTAAATCTCACATCTTTCATTCTTTGTATTTAAAAACCTGACCTCTATCACTTCAGCGTGAACTCACCTTTCCTTTAATACTCTCTCTTGTCTTGTGTCTTTTATATTAAATGCTTTGAAATGGCTATCATTGATAATATTTTTAGTGTAAAGAGTCCAGCTATGATGAGGATTTTTTTTTTTTTATCGGAAGAGAATAAAAACCCACCTTTAAAAGGATACCACAACACATTGTAACACACTCATGTCAGGTCACACTCATTCTTACCCTGGCTGCAGTTTTCCTCATCGCTGTGGTCCATGCAGTCCAACACGTCATCGCAGCGCCAGCGCCGAGGGATGCAGTGGGCACGGTTCAGGCAGAGAAACTCATCCTCTCTGCACTCCTTCACACAGCCGATCTGTCAGGAAAGGAAACAGTGCACCCCATCAGAACTGTCCATTCTGTTGTCAGCAGCAATCACAGGAACCCAAAGCCAAAACAATTTTTTTTTGTTGTTGCTTTTTTTGAATGATGTGATGTTGCGCTGACCTCATCAGAGCCATCCAGACAGTTGTCGTGTCCATCACATCGCAGGCTGGCTGACACACACCCTCCGCTGGCACACACGTACTCGTTTACAGAACACGAAGGGGCAACTGGAGAAGGGCAGAGTATATCAGTCAACAGCAAGCCTTTTCTCAACTAAAATCACTCAGGTGAGACCTTTTTTAGTGTCCTGCTCTGTGAACAACTACAAAAAACTCCACATGAAGCTAATGGTGACTTAAAATGTGGTTTCAGACAGACAGACAGACAGACGGACAGACAGATAGATTCTGAAAATGATAACATTTTTAAACTCCTTTTTTATTGTATACTGGACAAAAGGGGTTGTTTGGAAGTGGGGTTGTATAAGACACTTATCCTAATCAGTGTATTGTCGACAGTAATCTATACGCCCCCAGTTTGGAGAGGTAGCAATGATAATTTTGGCAGCTATTTTAGATTTGGTTTTAGTCCTTAGTCGAAAATGGCCTTCAGTTTTGTCAACATTTAATTCATTTTTTAGTTGACATCAAGTCAAATCGCTTTAGTCCAGTTTTATATAAATATTGTAAAAAAGTCTAAAAAGTCTTTACTTTTTAGTCAACATTTAAGTAAAATGCTTTCTCTCTTTGAATCAGTGCTAATTTGTTTGCTGTTTTAAAATCAACTTGATACAAATGTCCTTCTTTCCGATTTGAGGAACTGAGTGTGTTACAACTGCCACCTGCTACAATCAATTTCACCTGGGGTGGTGGTAGAGAGGTCACCCACTGATCAGAAGGTCGGCGGTTCGATCCCTGACCATGGCATCCTACATAATCGAAGTATCCTTGGACAAGATACTGAACCCCAAACTGCTCCCGATGCTGAATGAATGAGTCCCTGACGGTCGCATGTGGCACTGTTTAGGGTGGCCTCGACCACCAGTATGAATGTGTGTGTGAATGGGTGAATGAGGACCGCCTGTAGTGTTAAAGTGCTTTGAGTGGTCACGAATACTAGAAAAACTATATAAGTGCAGTCCATTTACCATTTACCTGGTCTTCCAGGGGCTGTACATTGCTTTGTTGTGACCTCCATCTATTGTAGGCAATATACTGCCTATGGATAAGTACCCCTCACACCCACTCTTCAATCTATCCCTTAAACAAGATGTACAGAGATGGTTTGATAAACCAACTGATATTGAATAAAAAGGTAGATGTTATGAACATGATGGATTTGATATATCCTGCTGCTATGTGTAGCAGCCTATGAAATATGGGCTTATTTCTCTCAAATTCATATTCTGAGAATGGTGAGGGAACATTTTTTTATTTGTCATAAGTGCAGCTTGCCATTGTTAACTATTTAGGATAGCAATAACCTTAAACAGGCCAACACTGAATCTTTGAATGAACTTGGCTGTCTTGGAAAAGAAAAACATATTCAAAAGAACACAAGGTTTTATAAACTAGAGGACATTTGTTTTGCACCTGTTTCGTGGCAGTTCTTTTCATCCTCTCCCATCTTGCAGTCTTCCTGGCCGTCACACAGCCACTTGAGCGAGATGCAAAGGTTGTTGTGACAACGAAACTGGTCTTCTGCACAGCGTGCCTCACAGCCTTTCTGTAAACACAATCAGTAAGAACACGGTGTAAATATATCCTAGAAGTTGACTATCATTGTTATAATGAGATTGTTATACAATGCATATGGACTGTTTGTGAAATATCCAAAATAGCACTGAAGGCAGGATTACCTGTTCATTGTTTGAGACATTTAAAAAAGGTTTAGTTGGCGAACAGGCTCTTATGCTTTCTGTGATGTACTGTAAATCCCCCTTTAAAGATGGATTGCTTTGGGACCTGGGCCAGTTTCTATTTATTATACACTTTCCTATCCACTTACAAAACAACAAAGAGTTAGAGTTCATGACATGTTGGATTTAATGTGAATGTTGGAGTGAATGGTGGACTTAAAGTCACTCTAAGAAGTCGGATGTTCATTTTGAATAATGAGTGTCCCTTGCTAACCAAGCTAGCTTGCTTGTGCTAGTCTTAGCTGATGATGTAATGCTGGTTGCAATAAAACAGAATGACAACAGCCATGAACCAAAATGGCATTAGCCAAATACTCAAGGCTCCAAAACCCAAAAACTGTTGATGGGGGAGAAGACACAGGGTCAAATGAAGTTACAATAACCCATGAGCACCTGGGCGGACACCATCCTTTTAGTTCCGGTGTTGTCTGCCGAAGCGCTCCAACTTCATGGCTACATTTAAACTACGCATGTGCGATACCCTGATAATATGAAGTCATGAGACGTGTGTCTTCTCCTCTTAATACCCTCCTTGTAGTCCTTGAGTCCACAAATAAATGGGTGATGTTACAGTGACTACGTCCACTACTGTGATAATCAATAGATGTGAAGTTATTCTTCCTAGTTACAATGGTGGAATGTAACTGAATACATGGAGGTAGTTTTACTTTACTTGAGTATTTCCATTCATGTAACTTCATACTTCTACTCCACTTAGTTCTACATTTAGCTGCCAGCTTTAATTACTTTTCAGGTCAAGACTTAACATGAAAACATCATGGATTTCAAAATATTCAACTTTTTTTTTTTTAATGAAACCTCATAACAGTATATACAGCATAGTTAAATGAGCCCCATTTTACAAAATGTAATGCTGCTTACATAAATGCAATAGTACAAATATTCCTATAATATATTTAGAATATATAAAACAACCTGAGGGAGGTCATTCTGCAGAACCAGTACTTTTACTTTTGATAATTAAAGTACTCTTTGATGCTGATACTTTTTTACTTATACTGAAGTAGTTTTGAATGCAGGACTTTTACGTAGTGGAGTTTGAATAGTTCTAACTGTTTGTAACTAAATTGAATAAGCACTGTATTATAATCATTATTAAAAGGCGACCTTTCTTTCTTAAAACTACTTTCCTGCTCTGACCCAGAGAGTTGCCAGTATGGAGACACATAATAAGGGGTTAATTAGGGTTGCACTGCTTTGCATGGAGAGGGATTATATATGAAAAAAATGCAATGCAAATGTTGAACAGAGCCATAAATTAACAAGAATAATGAATTGTAATATCAAGCCTGTGTCCTTGAATTATGCATTGCGCTGCATCATTACCACTGATTGAGCATTCTTTGTATGAATCGTGCAAAAATCTCTTTACACCGTGCAATGCAAGATTAAAGCACATTTAGGTTAATTTTTTCACGTATTACGAGAGCGTTAAATCACAATGGCAACGTGAAGCTTCATAAATTAAGATATTCAAGCATATTTATGAACAAAACAAGCAGTCTTTGTTTTGCTGAAAGGCATGGGGGATTGGGAATTTCAGAGGCATATAAACACAAGGTATTTCATGCACTAATGTACTTGATGGTACAATAACCCATCACAGTGATATTTCTGCACAGCATTGTTGGAATGTAGCGGCCATGACGAGTAGATTTGGACCAACACAATGAATTATGTCTAGAATGGGATTATTTTCTTTTCAAGTGGCAATCTACCCATCCAGCTTTATCTCCCTTTCTATTTGCAATGTTTTATCTGTGCTTGGGCTGCAATCGTAGATTCTAACTGTGGTGGGAGAAGTATTCTATCCTTTACCAAAATAAAAGTACTTATACCACACTGTGAAAACACCTGTGACACGTAAAAGTCCTCAAGTAAATGTTACTGTGAAAGTTTGGAGGTGTAACAAAAAAAAAAAAATTACTTAAAGTTTTACAGTAGAAAAATGCCCCTGTTAAACTATTTCATTTCAGTAGTGCTAGTATTTTCAAAATGATGTACATGTAAAAATCTCACTTTGTTACATAATTGGTTACTTAATGTTATCAGATAAATGTAGTGGAGTGTAAAGTGCAAATGTCCCTTCTGAGATGTAGTACGATAGAAGTAGAAAGTGGTACGATATTAAAGTACTCTACGACCATAACTACATAAAAACCTAAACTTTGTTTTAGAGACCCATATGACATGTTTAAAAAAGGGCTAAACCTGCATAATATAGGACCTTTAAGTACTTGAGTTTCCAAGAGTAATGATCAATTACAGACTAGATCACAGTATAAAGTAAATACTGTATTTAGTCTGTGTACACTTTACAGCATACTTTTTGTGTAAACTGACCTTGAAGTTTCATTTTAGACATAATAAAATCGATTGACAGGCGTGTGGCTATATAATCAATGTGTACTGAATGATTTCTATTGACACTGGTTTTAGCAAATCTGCCTGAAAAGGAAAACATGTCTGAAATGCTGATTTGAAGCGGTTCTTCTTTGAAGCTATGTTGTGTGCTAAATGTGGAGTATTTTATTTTTTATTTGATATTTAATATCTGTGCCTCATGAGCAGCACTGAAGTGGGTTAACCCTCTGCTTTGATTTCTTAATAAGCTGTACACATATCTCAAAAACTTGCCTCATCTGAATTATCCAGGCAGTCATAATCTCCATCACAGCGGAATCGGGAGGAAATGCAGTCTCCGTTAGCACAGGCAAAGTCCTTGTGGTTGCAGGTGACAGGCTCTAAGTTGAGAAAAAAAGAAAAAGAAAAAAGATTCCAAATCATGCCAAACTGAATCAGCATTTAACACAACAAACAAACACCCCCGATGCAGCAATCGGACGAATGTTCCGTGTTGGCAAAACCATCGTTTTAGCTAATTAGAGTCATTTTGTATGAGAATTGGAGTAGCTGGCAAAGCTGATCAAGATGTAAATACATTCACTGCTGCACTCACAATGGAGGGGGCAACATATTTCTGAAGCCAAAAAGCTTGTATCTGCCATTTAGTGCAAGTCTGTCCCCGAGGACAATATTAGGGCGCAGCTAAACAGCTGCATCAGATCCAGTGTCTGGGCCCTCCCCTTGTTATCATGGACTGTTAGCTAACGCAGGGTGTGTGTTATGAGTTGTGCTGCAACAGAGACTCCCAGCAGGCATTGCAGCAAAATCTGATTTGCAGCCTCTCCACTGTCTGCTGGTCCACCTACTTAATTCCTCGCCATCCACCACTTGACTGGCTTTTATTTGCATTTTAAGTGACATTAATAGGTATGGGGAATGAGCGTCTAATAAATCACGTAAATGATGCATACTCAGCAAAACTACACAGGAGGAATGCTCATTCTCATATAACATACAGGCAAACAGTTGCTCTCACACAAAAGATATGGAATTTAACGAGGTCGGTTACTAGTGTCATTTCATGAGTAAATAAAAGTTTTCTTCTCAAAGTGATGATGAATATCCAAACAAAGGGGAATATGAGCCAGGTAAATTATCGTAAAGAGATGATATCAAGAGCTCAGGAGTCTGAGTCTGAAATTATTGTCAGGGAAACAGCATGGATAATAAGAGCATG
>CAFUXE010000722.1:172311-202960 GCA_903364295.1 Serranus cabrilla
ACATCAACAGTGTATATAAAGGAACACAGCGAGCTGCTGGAAAGTGAAGGCGTCAGGTACTCACTGCAGTTCTCCTCGTCTGAGTTGTCTCCACAGTCATTCTGGCTGTCACACCTCCAGTGGTCTGGGATGCAGTTGTTATTCTCGCAGCGGAATTCATGAGGTCCGCAGGTCTTTTCATCTTTTTCATCAGGAGCAAACAAACATGAAGATGAAAATGGCTTCAAAGAGCATGAATATTAATAGTGTGCTAGCTATCATATTTTCTACGTGTAATCATCGTTTCCTCAGGGTTTCCCTAAGCAAGCCTGACACCGAGTTCAAAACACGGCGTGCACTCCAGAGGCTAACGCACCGTAAGATGAAATACCTGACTGTGCTACCAATCATCCTCAACAGAATTTGTGACAGGAAGTTGGCAAAATTGAACTTTCTTCAAGAAAACATCCAAGAGAATTTCTGAACACAACAAATGCTGAAGCGTTTGATTTTGGCTTTGCTGTACCACAGCCACACTGTTTCAGTCCCAGTCCCCTGTCCGTGATGACAGGTAACCTATGACGGTGATGTATTCATCACACAGTCAGAGCAGATTAGCTACTGGTCTGGATATCAGTCCATCACTTCATTGGTATTTATTTGAACATAGTAAGTATTATTATTGTTATCTAAATAATCAGTAAATCATTTGTATTCTTAAAAAGATGTCAGATGTCTGATTTTTCCCTGTGCACATCATTTTTAACATTCAGCTGCAAGAGAACGCTCATTAAGTATACATGCATACTAATAATTCTGAATAGGACCATATCCTGAATCCATAAACAGTATATTTTGCTTGTATTATGAATTACCCCGTTTTCCAGATGGAGCATTTTCAGATTTTAATGCTTGATATGTCAATATAATTCAGCTTTTAGAGTCATTCTTTGGACATGTACAGTGCATTCTGAATAGGCATGTCAAAACGGGTTCTTAATGCAGTTTGGGACAAAAGGCATCATGCCAGTTACTGGTTAGCTCTGTGTGTTGCCATAGTTGTTGTGCAAAAACAAATTAGCCCACAGTTTGCAAGTCTGGGGGTAGAAAAGTCTACATTTCTAATCACAAGAAGAAACACATCTGGTCTTAAAAATAATGAAAAACTTGGATATCAACAGGTTTTTTAAAATGTGCAAATGCTGTGTTCACACCTTCCAGCAAATCTCCCACCTGTCGGAAACTCTGAAAATATCTTAGTTTGACACAAAGCAGTAAAATATTGCTCCGGCTGTTCCACTTGTACATACTTCGACAATATAAGCAACATGTTACATTAGTCATGGTTCATTATTATGCATGACATGTTAACAGGAATGTTAGTGGAATATTTGACACTGGCCATGCTAACAGCATAGAATATTGTCTTTGTGCATGTAAATTATTTCCAAAGTTTAAAGGGAAGCATTTCCTCTTTTGATGAGAACAGCTCAGAACACTTTTTAATACAGAAAAATAAAAAATAATGAGCCCCTATCATCTTGTACAGAGGGTGGGAAAACAGTGCACACCTTCAATATTTCAGCTAAGGGTTAAAGGTTAAGACAAAAGAAAGGCTTCCTTCTCAAAATACCAAGTCTGGTAATCAGACTGAGACATTCTGAGTTTTTTGGGCATCTGAATTCAGTCTACAAAATGTCAATCACACATTCAATAAATGGCATTCGAGAGTTTTCCTGTGTTTCGACTTGTTATTTATTTGCTGTACATGCTGTTTGAAGTGTCTCTGCCTGTAATTTATAGGGCTTGCAGTGGTTTGGGTAAAAAAATATGGAGAGCCGAAAGTATTTCAGTTTTAAATTGGGCATTCCAGGGTTAAACATTAATGGCCAGAGTTAGAATTAAGCAAAATATCTGCATTTATTTCAAAAACAACAGCTGCTTTGATATTTGCTCAAGCAATACTTCGTCAGAATGGGTTTTCAAAGTCAAACTGAGAGCTTCCTTTTAAAAAGTCATTTCAGCACAGACATCATCAGGGATAATGGCCAAGGTAACGCTGTTATCAGTTAGGGAAGAGATGCGTCAAAAGAGGAGGGTGGCAGATTCTGCCTGGATCTCTTTCCAACATGACAGCAGGAGGAGAGAATCAGGAGGGAAAGCTGAGAGCAGCAGCAGAGGACACAAGGCAGCTATTCATTAGGAAGCAGCTCAGTCACTAACAGCATATAAAAGACGTGACACAGGAAAAAAAAAGAAGCAATATCTCCCTGCTAAGTCAGAGCTCATTATGGTGCTAACAAGCTAAACTTCTGAAGTAATTCAAAGTGAAAATAAAGTAGCTATAAAGCATCATTATCTCTTCTGAGTAATCTGAAGTGGGAAGAAATTTTAAGTTAAATTATTAGAGGACACAGACAAACAAAAGATGATACAGTTTGAGGGGCTTAAGTCAAACAACAGTAAACTACTCAAATTGAGATAAACATTTACACAATATTACATCAGGGCCTCCTCAAGTTAATTGGCATTAAAGCAAAACCTCAACATGAAACCAACCTTAAATTACAAAGGAATCTATTGAGAGGAGGTGTGAGGCACCAAACATCAAAGCATGATTATTATTTTAATAACACATCTCAAATTGCAATGTTGTGCAAGCCAAATATACTGACAACACTACAAACAATAGCTCCTATTCCAATTTCACACATATAAAGCAGCAACACCAAACAGACACACACGCAGTGGGGGTGATTTTTGCCCTGCTTTTGTCGGCATACAAACTGTATGTTGTTCAAAAGTCCCAATGTGCAACTATTTTTACATTAAAGGTCAGACGGGTTCCCTGTCTGCTGTAAAACATCCATCCATGCACTTTTAAAAGCCACAAGACTCCATTGACAGAACGATTATTGTGTGACTTGAGGCATTAGTTCAACAAGATCTCCAACCTAAATGACAGAATAGGTTTTCGGTCAATACCACCCATAAAGACCCATATGACGTCTTATACATGTATGGTTCGTTGTTGTAAAAAAGGCTGTCATTTTCCCTAAATTTATGCATCAAAACCACTGACCTAGGTTTAGAGCAAAAAAACTCCTAGTAAGGTGTTATAAAAGACAGTTTAAACAGTACATACATTTATGTAAATGTCAGAAGTAAAGTAATTACAAGGGTGACGTGACTATAGTGACATAGTAATGCAAAAACGTGATGCACAATACGTGAAGCAAGGAAGTTTTTGTTTTTACATGGGACACAAACCCTCCTGGGTGAAAGTCCGATGTTTGTCCGACCCAGCCACCATTCATCCCACCCACCCTAAGTGTGAATTCTGCCATTTTAACTCAATCATTACTACTATGCCTGCCAGAGGGCGGGGGAAACGTGAATATGGGTCACATATTGCTACCTGTTCAAACTGCCTATATGGTCGTTTTTGAGGGGAGACCAGCATCATTACGTCAGTAAAATTACTGTTTTTGTCAATGGAGTCTGGTGTCTGAGAGAAGACCATGTCTGTCTGGTAAGGTGGCAAGGTAAAATAGTGAAAAAATATTCTTAATCTAGCGTGATTATTGATAGGTATATACATAAAAAATTCAAACTATCCGCTTAAATGTAAAAAAAAAAAAAGATCTTTACAGATGCATGTCACGCAGATCTACTCTGCGATGATAGTGCTGAGAAAAGTTTTCTTTTCTAATGAGGAAGAAAAAGTTCCCAAGGTGCCCTGCCCTAGTGGTAATTGCTTTTGTGTGTGTGAGGTCAGCATTTAAACACTGAAAACTGCTTAAAAAAAAAAAGCCTGGTAAAGGGAGATCATAATGCTAAACTCTTATTGACTACAGGGGACAGCTGTCCTTCATGGCTTTCTCCCCCAGCACATCATCAGATATTTGGTGAGAACACGTAGAGGAACTAAGTGAGATCAGAGTGAAGCCAAGTGTAAAATTAATTCAGATTAAATCAAATTCTTCCCCCCTTTAACTGAAAAATAAGTGAAGTGGTGTGATTTATGGTTAAGTGGGTTTCCACAACTCACCGCAATTAGCCTCGTCTGACCCGTCTGCGCAGTCAGGGTCCTCATCACAAACCCAGAGTTTGGAGATACAGTGCATGGAGGCCTTGCACTGGAACTGATCCGGGGAGCAGGTGCTTTCAGCTGTAGGCAGAGACAGAGACAGGCAGTGTGTAATCTGAGACTTCATAAAAACTACAGTGATTTAAGAACCAGTGAGGCAGCTATTAATTTCTCCAAAACACCTTTTCAGTGTTTTATTATAGCAAGTAGCTGCTTGTTATAAAACCTCACATTGTTTCAGATAGCATTTTAATTTCAGTGGTGCAGTGCTCATTACAAAAGTGCATTCAAAACCACATCCAATCATTGTGGAAGTCTAAGAAGGGGTGAAGTAATTAGCTTCACTTTAATTAAAGCCCTCTTTTCTATGTCTTGCTTTCTCCTCCTTACTTTCTTGCATTCTCTCCCCCCACTCTGACCCCTCTTGCAATCACATGCAAGACAAATGCAGCAGTCTGAAAGACTTGAATGGGGTGTGATATTCTGATGAGTTACATCATGGCAGAGAAAATCTGTTCTTATCCTCTGTGTGATTCAATATCTAATCCCTTTTCACTGGAACAGGCCATAACAAGGGCTGCCTTTGGAATACTTAATGAAGACTATACAATGTTGATGTCGTCATATAGTCTGTCCAAACACAGAAATTAATCTTTGTAACATGTAAAAAAAAAAAAAAGGCAATTAAAGTGCTTCACTTTAATCCACTTGATTTTATCTTTTTTTTTTAAATATATATTTTTAAATAGGCCTTAAAATAGTGACTTTTATCCCAGCTTTTGCTAAAATGTTCAGACAGACTGATCAAACGAGGGATAAACTACCTGGTTTAAATGCTCAGTGAAGCCATTTCTAAGACAATGAGACTGAAAGTAATAATGTGTTGCCTTACGGCAGTCTGTCTCATCCTCTCCATCTCCACAGTCGTCCTGACCGTTGCAGCGCAGGTTAAGTGGGATGCATTTCTGTTTCCTGGTGCACTTGAACTGGCCTGACAGACAGATGTATGTCTCTGAAAGAGAAAACAGGCGGGAGCAGTGGGAGGTTGCATCAATAAAGATTGCTCAGAGTCCAGACAAAGCTAAGCATCTAAACTGCTTCTGCTGACGGTTAGTGACCCAACCTCTCATACCCAGTTTGTAAAAACTCTTACATTTACTGTTCAAGGTTTTGTCAAAACTGTGTCCTCGAATAAAGCATTGCACATTGCAGTCTTGAAGGAAAAATTGGGGCTGCAGCGTTTTAGTTTTCTTTTGATTGAATATAGTACTTTATTAACATTTTTTTCTCCAATCAATCAAAACCATGATTAAAAAAACTTGGGAAGTTGTCTAAAACATAAATAAAACAGAATGTAATGACTTGCTAAACCTCCTTGACATGTATTCAATAAAAAACAAAGACTGAATGTTTATGTTTAAACTGATAAACTTTTGTTTTGTAAATATAGACTAACATTTTAAGCATTCTATATTTGTCTATAATTTTGTGTAGCCTCCCAACTTTCAGGATCAGGATTGTACTGACTATGAGATGTTAACAAACAGTGAAAATGTGTTGTAATGTTCTAAGAACACAAGGTGACATTTCACAATAGCTTACAACCTTAAGCCCAATGTTTTTCAATTTACATGATTTTGCATAAATTATTCAAATAATTAACCAATTATTAAAACTGGTCTTGATTCATTTTCTGGTGATCAGCTAATTAATTCATTGACTAATTGTTTTTTTCACTAAAGCATGAACAGGACATTTAAAAAGACATGACAGCACTGGGCAGACGGTTTAATTGAGACAGGTCTCTGGGAATGCAGAAAACAGCACAGGAATCAACTGAGCAAGAAAAAGCTAAAAAGAACATCTTAGACTTTTAGTTTAACATAGTTGTTCCATCCTTACCACAGTTAGCTTCATCTGAGTTGTCACCACAGTCGTTCTCTCCATCACAGATGAATGGAGGAAGAGCACAAAGGCCAGTACCACACTGAAAACGTCCAGGCTGACATTTGAACTCCGCTGTTGGAAAGGAAACGGAACTATATCTCATGGTATAAACTCCAAGAGTTCAACCAGCGAATATGTAAATCGCTACAGAGTATTGTGTCAATGTCATTAAATACTAAACAGATACAAACAAAATAACAAAAAGGCATTCAACTGAGGGTGAAAAAGCAGAAACACAGTCCCCAATTCAATTTTAACATCTCTCAAAGCTTGCTAAAATATCAGTTCACTTGTTCTGCTATACTACTTTAAAGCCAACCTTTGAATAACACTCACGGCAGTCAGTAGGTTCATCTGATCCATCCCCACAGTCATCCACCGTGTCACACTTCCACCAGAAAGGGATACACTCATCTGTCCCGCAGCGAAACTATTACAGACACATATATATAAAAAGTAAAAATAAAAACAGAATTTGGAGTCAGCATGAATATTTGACTGTCTTTTTATGCTTCAACATTCTTCAAAGCCAAAGTCGAAATCAATACACAAACATTTCCTAGTACCTACAGTACATGTCAGAAGAGGAAAGCACAGGAGAGCAAAGCAATTTGCCCTGAAGGGGAAAGTACTGATCAGGTAGAAGAGCAACAACACGGTGAAAATAAACCTAGAAGTGGGAGGGAAGATAACCGACCTGGCTGGACGTGCAGTTGGAGAGGCAGGTCTTATTGTCAGCAGCCAAGTAAAAATTAGTAGGACAAGCACATTTGTGTTCCCCACCGGGAGAGAGAAGACACAGGTGGCTGCATCCTCCGTTTGCAATCTGACACTGGTGCTTGGGAACTGTACAGAAGGACACAAGCACATAACTGAGTTCAAACTATACAACACAAATCATTTTCTTCTTAAAACTATAAAAGGAGGCCCACAACAACTGCTCGGCATGGGAGGACAGGATGAACATGAGTGCCAGATGGACTTCATACCTTCAGGCTGGCGCAGGGAGTGGTAGACCTTGATGGATTTGATGGCTTGCCAGGAGTTGAGGAGCTCCATCCCTTGAGCGCCAGTTGTCTTGTGAGCACGTCGAAGTGATTTGGACTTCCCATCCGTCCAATAGACAAAGTCCTCAAACAAAGTCAGAGCCATTACCCCTTGGATGTGATCATAGGACACTGGAGAGGGACAAATGGCCATGGCAAGCTTCAATTAAATTCTGCTTCATTTAATTGAACAACACTGGTGCTGCTAAGTGTGTGGCGCTTAAGCACATATTTCCATATCCACAAGAGACGCATTTATCAGGTTAACCCATGATTGTACCAACATCTTTTGTTGTCAAACAGTAGTAATACTGACACAGTCACTTCTGAGTCATTCCTCTTAAAGATTCAAAGGAGATCTATTTTGCTTGTAGTTATTATCTGTCATATATATATGAGATTATGGATCCCACTGGAGTTACGAACAAGTCACACCCGCTATCCTGCCTCAGTCAGTGTCATGTTTCTGCATTGGGTGTTCTTGTCACCTTTGGAAGAAGCTAGCAAAACAACACCATAGCGTTCGCGAGTAGTTGTTTATTAAAAGCGATTAAACCGACATGACACCCCAAACCTAAAGTTACCGTCACCTGTTTCTCCGTCACACAGCAGGGAGCCAAACTGCAGTAACTGATTTGGGCAGGTCTTGTTCAGAACCGCAGTAGAATCCATAATAACCCGTCATATGTATATAAAGTTACAATGTTGGATGGATGGCTTCAAGAGACAGTAACTTTAGTGGAGCATCCCACACAGAGGGTAAATAGAGGTGCAGTGGCCATGGGCAGTATATGAAAGATATATATATTTTTTTAACATTAAATCATGTAAACATGTTGTAATAGAAGTAATACAAATATGAACCTGAAAAGTAGAACCAAAGGTCCACTTTGAGTATGCATGTTAGAGTTTAACATCTACAACACAATTTGAAACTGAGATCTCTCTACAGCTTCTGTATTATGTTTAACAGACAGGTACGGTATCAAAGCGTACTTCCCAAAATGTCAAACTACTTCAAATGGACAACATCTTAGTCTCACCTTTGCGTCTCTGGGTGCCATCCATGTTGGCAAGCAGGATGTGGTTGTCGTCTGCCCAGTAGAGCCTCTTGTTGGTGTAATCGATAGTGAGAGCAGTGGGGCTATAGATCTCTGTGTCAATGATAACCGTTTGCCCTCGGCCGTCCATGCCAATACGACCAATGTGAGGGGGTTCACAGCAGTCTACCCAGAACACGTACCTAGGCAGAAGTATAGCACAGGACGAAGAGCAATGTAATTCAGCAGACAAATGTGATAGGAAAACAAAACTCGTACTGACGCCAAATGAATTCAGAGTAAATCATATGAAAGGAGCAACTCTATTCCTGTTCTTATTCAAGCTGTGGAACCAGTCCTTATTTAGAAAACACAAGGCATTAAGGTTAGCTACACAGAAATGATAATGTGCTTACCCTGTCTGGGGATCCAGAGCCAGGTCAGTGGGGTTCTTCAGGCCAGAGCTGATCAGAACAGTAGGGTAGAGGCCATTGGCTTTGGACACTTCCAGCGTTTTCCTTTCTGCATCACACCAGTACAGATTTTTTCCTATCCAATCCACTGCTAAGGCACTGGGCACTGCTGTTTTGTGGACTATCTGGTAACACAGGGAAAGTGAAATCAGTTTCAGTGCCAAGGTTTGACTATTGCTCTAAAGGCAAAAGTATATATATATAAAAGGGCATGAAAAGAAAAAGATGGTATTTAAGCAAAAGTGGCTTTTCTATTTATTTACTTGTTACAAACAAAAGAGCATATAAAAGGTTGAACCTGTTAAACCTTGACAGAAAAAAGAGTCTGAATCATTCAGAGCTAATTTTCATCTTCAGCAGTCAAACAATCTAAAGCATAGTATATGCTCTCATAGAGATACGATCTTCTCCATTATACAAGCATTTCCCCTCTGACACAAAGTTGCTCAAGTGTAATGCAAGTGACCAAAACTACTTGACCAGAAAATGAGCTTTCATATAAATGTGCCAGATTGAGATATGATTAAATATAGTAGTACACATTTTATATCTGTCAAATTAGGATATCTTCAGTAACTTGTATGTCCAAAGAATCAATCTGTTTTCTGCTGCGCTTACTTAGTCATTTATTCATTAAGTTATTATCTATAAGTGCATATCCTAACCAGGTTTGTCGGGGGCTGGAGACAATTCCAGCTGACACTGGGTGAAAGGCGGGGTACACCCTGGACAGGCTGCAAGACTATCACAGAGACAGACAACCATTTGCACTCTCATTCATTCCTACGGGGAATTTAGAGTAACCAATTAACAGACTTAAGCAATACAAAGTGTTTGTGTAAAAGTTAAAAAATGTCATCACATCTTATATATATATTATATATCTTATATATATATTGAGGGGATGGCTGCTCTAATCTAAATGACAAATTCACTTGGACTCAATGTGAAAGAGTTCACAAGTCTGGTGTGAAGAAAAGTCGTTTGTGCAAGTATGTTTTCAGATTGGGGAGCTGTACTTTAAGACTTAACTAATTGATGAAGGTACCAATGTAGTTTGACCCATGCATAATTATGCATACCACATTTCTGAAATTAGAGACTACAGATGGAGGGCACAAATCATTCCTGCTGCTGTCCGACAGCTATAGTAGTTGCTGACATGAGTAAGAATATAATTAATATAACTCAGTAGAGACAGTAGTGGCCCTTAATTGTATATAAATTGTATTTTGATTTGCATTTACAACTGCACTAGCTGCTAATATAGATCAGAGAGTGAAAAATGTGAATTGCATAAAAACATTGTTTTCAGGGTTTCAAAAGGCCTGTGCACTAACTCAAGCCACACATTTGCTCTTTTCACTTGAAATACAAGATTCAAGATTCACTTTATTGTTTTTTATATTTATATACTCAAAAGGACTAAATACCTTTTCTCCCCAGCTCCAATCAGTGCATTAAAATACATTAATACACTTAAAATTGTCCATTCCTAAAATAAAAACAAAAACCTGAAAACGTTCCAGGCTCACAGTTAAGTAGCAGAGCTGACACATTAAAAATATGATAGTTAGCAGCAGAAGTAAAGATCCTTTGTGACCATGTGATGTTAAAAAAAACGAGTGTCCACGGGTAAAGTACTGTTTCCAGTTGACAGGTGCTTAGTCTGTGTGTATAGGGAGGGGACGCAGTCCATTCCCCATCCATACAGCTTGTGGAAAGAAGCTGTTCAGCATCCTGCTGGATCTGCAGCAGATGCTCCTGTACCTCTTCCCAGACGGCAGGAGGGAGAACAGGCCCAGACGTGGGGGGGGGTGTGGGTAGTGAGGGTCCTTAATGATGGAGGTAGCTCTGCGAACGCAGCATGGCTGCTAGATCTCCGTCACAAAGGGGAGATGGGCACCAATGATCCTGCTGGCTGTCTTCACTATCCTGTTTAGCTGCTGTTCATAGAACCAAGAAGTAAGCTGTAGGTCAGCATGCTGTCAGTCATGCGCCTGTAGAAGGTGGTGAGGTGAGGAGTGGGAAGACCTGCCTTTTTGAGTCTCTTGAGGGGGGTGGAGCCACTGCTGTGCTTTTGTGACCTGGAGGTCAGGTCGTAAACTAAGTGAACTCTGAACCAGGAAGACCTACACGTTGTTGACCCTCTCCACAGCCGCACTATCAAGGCTCAGCAGTGTGTGATGGCGTTTGCCAGCCCTTCAATCACATTCTTTTTTGTTTTGTCCACACTGAGGACTAGGTTGTGGGATATGCACCTGCTTGACTTGTCGTTGTCACTGAGGAGACCCCCAACCTTTGTGTTGCTAGCAAACTTGGTGATATGGTTGGCGCTGAGTCTTGCAGTGCAGACTGAACAGCATGGGGCTCAGGACTCAGCCATGGGATGAGTCTGTGCTCACTGCGAAGGTATTTGATGTGTGGCTGCCTACCCTGAATGCCTGCTGCCACTGAGTGAGAAAGCTAAAGACCCAATTGCAGGTGCCAGTGTCCACCTCCAGCAGCCTCACCTTTTCCACCAGCTGTTGTGGAAAGATGGTGTTAAAAGCTGAGCCGAAGTCGATGGAGAGGTTCCTGGTGTAGGTGTTCTCTCTCTCTCTAGAAGTGACAGCATAAGGTGGAGTGTGGTGGAGATAGTGTCTTCTGTGGATCGGTTGGTTCTGTAAGCAAGCTGTAGGAGGTCCAGGATTGCAGGGAGACTACTTTTTATTGTGCTACATGACCAGCAGCTCAAAGCATTTCATTGCTATCGGTCTGAGGGTCACAGAAGTCAAGGCAGGCTGGGTTTGACTTGTATTGCCACAGGAATGATGGTGGCAATACAAAGTGATTTTAACTGGATAATTATGCAGATGCAATTTTATGCAAATCTGATTACCAAAATTGCATTGCGTTGCCTGATTTGTGCAAACACATGCTGTGCTGCACCACTTCACCCACCTCTGTGCATTTACCAAACAAGTGCAAACGAATGGTAGTGTAGAACTCTGTATGTTCCATCAGAAAATGTTCATTTGCAAAAAAAGTACCCTTTGTATGTGAATCTGTTAACTGTGTAGATGTAAATACTGTAATTAAAGTAGGTAGGGTGGAGAGCAGCCGAGACCCACTCTCATTAATGATCTTATTCATTTCACTGCGCTAATTGCAATTAGAGAGATTTGGTTATAATATAAGAGAAGGTATTTAAATGATGTAAACAAAATCTAGGAACTACTGTTTCTAGGAACCCCATCAATATCCCCAAGGACAGTCTTGCATTTGAGTCTGAAAAAGCAGTTGTTCAGAACAAACAATGGTTGTGCCAGCTGGCAGATAAAGCCAATGCCTTTAAAACCCCCATTTTACAAAAAAATAAAAAAAATAAATAAAAATCCCAGTACCCGTGCAATCTGTCATTTGGGAACACGATGTGCTTTGAGGCCTTTTCTGTCATCCTTTCCAAGAAAATATATAGTCTTGGCAGAAGAGTAGGCTGTCCCCTAAGCATTAATTTGGACAAAACCAAGCTTAAAGAGTCGCTAAAGTGTCACTCATTCTGCAGTTTTTCCATCGCAACTGCCTCCTCAGCCAAAAAGGAGTTGATACTCGTTATATGAAGTCCTTCTGCTTGACTTAATTCATAATATCTTACCACTGATCAATAAGATCGCGTCATGGTAGTCTGAAGGTTAGCTTCTAAGGATTGTCAACATTTGGATGTGATTTGTCAAAACATAAAGACCAAGATGAATTCAGTTTGTTTGATCTATGAAGTCACTGAAAGTTGTCTCACCATCCCTTTGTCCTGTAGGCCATTTGAAGTAAAACATGTTGAAACAGATCTGATCTTCTTCAGAAGACTCATCTTCACTCATGTTGTCATTTAGTCTTAAAGTAAAGTGTATTCACAAAAAAGCCAGCCATTATAGCAACATGTGAGTTGAAGAATTGGCCAAGACAAATTTACCTTTGGGATGTTAATGTTAAACTCAATTATACAAAGTAGAATGATGTTGCTGCCTCTGACTTTATGGGAGGAAACCAGGTTTAAATGCAAAACACCTGCTGAGACATCCCTGACCGAGTAGCCAGGAGTGTAACCATCTTTCAACGTTATGGTATGCTAAAGAAGTTTACTCTTACAAAATCAGATGAAACAAACAAAAAAGACCAAAGTTTTTAATTAAACGACATTGTTTTAATTAAACCATAGACTTAAATTAATCTCTGCCTTGGCCAGATGAAACTCTAGTTTGGCAGAGAACCTGCTACAGAAATACTTTCTTCTCTCAGATCTTGTCTTGCTCATATGGCAAGCCTATAGCAGAGGCACTGGATATCAGTGGCTCTTTTAATTAACCCAATGTGAGAAGCTCCCCGATCTGTGTCTCAGACAGTTTGTCCTCTTGCTAAGCTGTGGCAGTGGCTCAAACAGAGATTGTGGGAGTAATTGAGCTGAATGAGCCCATTACCCCCACACACCAATGCTAATGAGATGTGGGATGGGGGCCCAGCAGGTGTTACGCTGACGTCCCTGTGTCCCCAGTGTCTGGGCTCCGATCCCATGACCCCGACAAACCTTCGTCATAACACCAGAGAGCACCATTGTTTCATTAGCCTTATTACATTTATCTGAAAGCCATTGATGATAATATTCCTATTATCACTAACACACATTCATTGTTGTTAAACTAACAGGCTGTTGGCTGCCGACAGAACAAATCCATTATGTTGACTATATAATAGGATAAAAGGCACCCATCATCAGCTGAGCAGTGATAATGAGCCACTTAAGCAACATGGTTTTTTTTTTTTTAAAACTTGGATGACTCATCATCACAATGGAATGCATCTCGACGATTCAAATACATAATTATTGGTAAAACAATACAACCAGAGGGAGGAAGATGAATAAATACATGCTGGACAGGGACCAAGCAAAGTACAGCCAATGAATCTTGGGTAAAATGGCACAAGGCGCCATATGGCATGCAGACACAGCAACCAAACTCTGTGGTACCTTGAGGTCACTCCCATTGAGCCGCATTCTGTTGATCTTTCGCCCACTTGGCCTGGTTGAGTCCACCCAATAGATAAATTCCTTCTTGTAGTCAAAGTCTATGTGGATGATGTTATTGAGGCCCTGAGGATACAGGAGAAAAATGTTTTTTACTTTCATTTTTAATGAAAAGTAAACAATAAGGGATCTTGAGTTCCCTGTGAGGTGAAAGAAATATTAGAAGACACTTTCAGTGGCAACAAAGGTGGGAGTACAACAGAAAACACATCAATTACCAAATTACACACAGTATTAACCCTGAAGGAGCGTTTGTGCCTGCAACTGAAATGTTTAATTTCCTTTGGTGGAAGTGTTCTCTGAGCTTGCATGAGCCCACATTTGTAGAAATGTTCAAAATCAGGTCAAAGTGTTTGGCTGAAAAGTGAGTTTTACTTATCATACTAAACAGAATCTAGTCTTGGGCACATGGGACTACTGTTTTTTCTCTATACTCCATTATATTTTTAAGAAAAACAACTTTCATGTGATCTAAAAATTTCAAAGTTGTACTGTTAGATATGTAGCTGTCCAAAATGTGTCCGTACCAGATTTCAAGACAGTAGATCAATCAGAACAAATGTTGTGGCATTATTCCCATATCATACTAAATATAGGCAGTGGGCACAAACGAGACAGTTCCATAGAATGTATCCATGATGCATGATGTAACACTGTAATGGACAGATGATATCAACTGTCACATATCTGACATCCTTATGATGTTACACATAGGTCATGTAAGGGCTCACGTGCAGGTGCATTTGAAATTTCAGGTCTATTTTTACAATAGTATGATGTAACTACAGTGATTGTCTTCCAAAAGCTGCCAAAATACACCTGCTGTATACTCAACACTTCCTGTCTACATGCTGTGTCGACACTGAAAGAGGACCAAAGCTGCTGCTGAGCTAGCATGCTGCTTTTTCTTGGCTCAAATCATCACTTGTCAATCCAAACCAACCCAGTGAGGTTAAGTTGAATTCATGATTTGAAATGCCTACAGGTAGTGATTTTAACAGGATTAGAAACATTAAAAAACAAGACCAACTTCTGCAGTAATATAGTCTGTGTGTGAGGCGATATTTGTTGCAAACGCAATATTGATTTAGGTGGTTTTCCCATAGGTTCCAATGCTTTCAGCTATACAGAGCGTTTGAAGAGCCAGCAGAGCCTCAAATGCTCTGTGAAGTTGAAGTCCTATCAAAGCAGAAGAGTGAGGTACTACCCTTCTCTGTCATGCTCACAGGACCCCACTGTCAGTCAGACAGAGCAGCTCACCAAACAAGTGCCCCCACCCTGCTGTCTCACACTGTGGCTGCCGACGAAAGGTGTCAGATAATCTGACAGGCGAAATGAGACATCTTCATCAGATCATCAACACCCTCACAGACAGGCGCCAAAGTGTCCTGGGGGAACCCTTCTGCACTCCAAACATCAGCTATAGAGATGAAACCCGCATGCCTCTTTCATCAGTGTCTCTATCCGGAAATAAGTCTCCCATTGCTTTTCCCTATGGACAGTATAGAAACCAGCCAGCTACAAAATGAATCACAAGCTTATGTGAATAGATTCTTAAAAGTGGGTATTAAATTAAATAAATATAAAAAATTTAAAAATAGCATAAAAGTATGTGAATTTTCTTTTCTCATATTCACATCACTGTCGACATACCATTGATTTCCTGTTCCACACATTCAACTACTTTTCCTTTTAAAATAAGACATGTCTGACAGTAAAACCTTAGGGCAGTGGGTGCATCAGTTTTCTTGGGAAACTAACTTTACTTTGATTTGGCTACCAATCCAAGCTCCCTACTTGAAAACTTTAAAGTAACAGCTACCATTCAAATTTAGTTGCTTGAACATATCAGGACTGCACTTAATGTAGATATCTAGCAAATTGTGCTGTAATCTCTCAAGACATCATTTTCTAACCTGAATTGCTTTCCATGAGATGTCATTTTATCAGTAAGCTCATGGAAAGCCTTGCTTTCTCCATGCAAATTGTTAAACCAGGTAAGAAAACCCAGAGCCTGATGTTTCAGCTCTAATTAACCACTGCAAAAAGTAAAACTCAGTAGGACAGAAAGAGAGCTGCTCTAAAACACCCTGAATGAGTTTAAACAATGTGTAGGGGTGATACAATCACATTTTGAGTGACTTGCATTTGTGGTGGGAAGACAAATTTATTCTAACAGCAAAAAGCAATGCACAAGGGAAATGACTGGCTCATTAAAATTTTACATAACATATAATTCGAACAGAATATGTAATGGTGTGGTAAAGTGATATGAGGTCAGTGAAGTATCCACCACCACTTAGTAAATCCATGTGCATACCCCCCTCTCTGGCTTCCATTAATGCTAACATGCAGTGATTAAAGTGAGTTGTTGCTGATGAGAACTCCGATACAGACAGCAGAGTACACCGAGTCAGGAGGTTAATATGACTGTGAGAGGGGACTGTAGGATATCCCCAGGTTGATTTACAGTAAATCACAGCCAACCATTTGTGATAATCAACAGTCAGATTCAAGCTTTGCCCGGAGCAGCTGTGATGAGACCCTGGAATGATTGAAATCGCTTTTCCATGGGGTCCTCTATAGGGTGATTTTGTTCTCTGCGAATCAGAATGGCCAGTTTCCTCTTCCCATATGGTGGGGGGTTGGGAAATAATCAAGGACAGTGGACATCTCATTCACACAGAGCAATACGGAGGTTGCTCAACTATTTCAGGTTTAATTACAAAATGGATAGTGAAAATAACTCCTTGGGGCTAAGATGTACAATGACCTACACACAGATTTGTATGAATGTCCACCTCCACTCCTCCAAGTTTTTCTTATTGTTACATCCCCTGAAATGTCTGACCTTGACTATACTGACTTCTATCCGTGCAAATTTTGTCACTTGAAAGGGCATTTTCACTTTCCCCTAATGAAGGGAGAGATGTCTGTGTGCTTCTCTACAATCTGAGATTAATTTGTATGCCGGGCAAACTAGATTAGGTATCTCACAATTTAAAAAAAGCCAATGGGAACTGTAAAAGAAACCTGAAACCTCCAGATATTATTGTATGCACCACTGTCAGTTACAAGCTAGCTACCAACAATATGAACAAGCTAAAAGATGCTAAGAGTAGATGTGCCTTTGGTCACTTCTCAGAGTTTTTTCTTTACCTTTTATGTGGGAAAACCATGTAAAAGAAAATATGAATCATGGCAGAGTATTTTTACATTCTTTAAAATGTGTCTGGAGCCCACTGGTTGATTTGGCGCAGGCTGCTAACTTTTCAACATTAGTGTGTCTTATCAAAATGTGAAATACATTATTCTGTCATAATGATGTAACTTTATCTGAGTGCATTATGTGTTATTGTCCATCATTTCTGAAAAACAAAACATTGCATCCAGTATTCAATGAAGTGTCATTATCTCACATTATCTTTGGGTGCTCTCTGCAATGGTGCTGTTTCGTCCAAACGTTTTACAGGTGGACATAATTACACTGTCTCTAAAATGTGTGTTTTCAAAAGTGCTTTCAAACAAGCTGTTTAAACACATAGATAGCTGACAGACTGGAAGAGGCAGGGTCATTCCAAATTAAACACAAAAAGAGGACAAGATGGTAATTTGATGGTAATTTGATTGTCAATCCGTTGATGCGTAGCTTTGCAGTATGTCAATTTAATGGTGGTATAAAATTTCACCACAAGCACAATGCCAATGATGCAGATATCGCTTACCTGTTTCAAGATGGTGTAATTTGAGCCATCCACACTCAGCTTACGGATCTCATGGTGGTCGGCCATAATGAGAAAAGGCTCTTCAGCTGAAATATGGAACATGCAGCATTAGATGACCGTTGGGACTTACAGCTATGCTCTGACACTCTGCAAATGGAGAGATGAGACAATCAGGCTGACCTGATAGAGCCTTGCATGTATTGGGGTTGCGCTCCAAGGCTTCGTAGCCGTCCACACACAGGCACTTGAAGGAGCCATAAGTGTTGATGCAGCGCTGACTACAGGGAAGGACGGTGGAGCATTCGTCGACATCCACACATGTCTTCCCATCATCCTTCAGGTAGAAACCAGGCCAGCATTTACACTGATGACAGCAAAACACAGTTGGTCATGATTGCTGGAAATGCAAGACAAGAGTCTCAGCTTAGACATGTCTGAAAACACTGTACTTTGGACTTCTATTGTTATACGTTCTTCATTGTGGCTGTTATAAAACCAGTGCACTTAACCCTAAGAAACCCACCGTAGACCACTTATCGTCTTTTTTTAGGGGAGGGGTCTTTAGTCATAGAAGTGGTTAACACCATCTGAAAGCTGGGAACCTGAAGATTAATTTGAGAAACTCAGCAATGTGTGTTAAGTTGTTCTTGTCATAAATTATAATAAATATTGTGTTTAGGTTAGGAGCATATTCAAGTGTTGGAAGTTTAAAGTTATAACATTATAATAGAAGTATATGATGATGGCCATTCCCATGTTCACAACCATTTTTTTGGGGTTGATACCAGATTTGGTACTAACCTTTTTACAAAAAACCCTCCAAAATACCACATTAAGACCAGAAAATTCCATGCTTTGATTTGGTATCAAAAAACCTTTGACACGTGGAGATTTCTGCAAAAATGTTGTTTTCAGCAAGTGCCTGAATGTCCCAGGTCCCAAGTTTTTGTAATGTTAAATAAAGTTAAATGAGGCTGTTATTAGAGGTCACAACAGGACATTGTATACATTGAAATAAAACATTAAATTAAAAACCTCATCACACATGAATGCAAATGGGCTTGTTGAATCCACCAGAGTCTCAGCTTTACAGTCATACTCATTTACGACTGTATGCAGACATTTTCTAACACAATGATGCAATTAACACTTTCCTACTGCTCCAAAAAAACTGCATGGTTTTTGTCCCAAACTGCATGGGATTACCATACTCTGCATTATAGTTAAGGAGAGACCGATGGGTGCCAAAGGAGCCCATTTTTATTTAAATATGTTGAGGCAAGAGCTTAAGGGACTCATGTGAACATGTCCTCAGCCAAAATTTTGCTTAAATCTTGAGTGTTATTTGGCCTCTTTCACTAAAACAGAGCCCGCTACAGCCTCCTAAAGCAAGTAATGTTGGCTGAGATCATCAATGATCCCGCGGGTAAACAGTCAATGCTTTTACAGCAATTTTATATCAGTCTGTACCAGCAGACAATGCATTTTAGACTCCAGTGCCTTAGTTTGCAGGTAAGTGACAACTGTTTCAATACCTAGCATCTTATATATTTATATATATTGACATCAAAGCTGTGATGTAGACACATACTGTACCATGGCTAAAAAGTCAATTTCACTTCAGTGAGTGACCAGCCCCCCCCAAAATAACTCAAAGTGCTTGAATCAGCTCCTATGGACCCACAGCAAATCCCTTTCTTATCCACAGTTATAACCTTGAGGGCCTTTCTGCTGATCTCCCTGTTCAGGCCACAAATGGATGAGCTGAGGGTCTGCATTGATGTGCTCTCTGTCCAGCTCTGCCCCTGACATGACAGGAGAGAGAGGTTTTCTGTGCTTTCAGCCACTTTTCTGATGCAGTGAGCACTGTCTTATGGAAGAGTAGGAGAGGGAAATCCAGGGACGAAGGCATGGTCCGCAGCAGTCTGACAACAGTGACGGCCACCGGAGCACTACAGCGGACGTGGCCTTGACCTGGATTCAACCTAACATCATATGCCACCTTTGCCAGGCACGGCACAATCAACGGGCACAGTGAAGGGGCACAGACAGTTGTTGGCATATCATTAGAGTCTCCTTACAGCGTTCAAGGTTATTCAAAAAGTGAGAAACTAAATGTATGTTTGCTCCAACCCATCATTATCTGTTTAATTATGTGCAAAGTTAGGCTTGATTCATTATCGGTCATTAATCATTAATGTCCACACTATAACTAATATAACCTCCACATTTCACCTGCTGCTAATGATGTTCAAGCTTGGAACTGTAGGTCAGTAAAGTCTACAGAAGTAGGACACATTATAGCTGTGACTCATATTAACAAATGAGCTCTCTGGGTTCAGTGATTTTGAATTCAGGGGGCAATTTGCTTTAGCCTGAAACCACAATGACTGGCTCATAAATTGTTCTAAATATTTCCAATCGTTATATTTCCATCTGGTTTAAGCTTTTACCAGAGGGATACAGATTTATGGACTTACTGCTAGCGAGTGGTTGTGAGGAGGGATGTGCCTCCCAGCTACTGAACTGTGGCTCGTCCACTGGTCACTTACCTTGTAACCTACAGGAAGATCTTGGCAGTCCTGTGTACACCCACTGACTCTGCGGTTCAGGCATTCATTCACATTACAGTTCCTCTCATCTGACCGGTCCCCGCAATCATCTCTCCCATCACAGAGATTCCCCTGAGAGATGCAGCGTCCATTGGAGCACATGAAGAAAGAGCCGTTGCACAAGCTTCCTGAAAAGAGAGAGACGCAAGTGTCACTGGCACTACACCCTGTAATTTCTCAACAAAGTTGGGGAATGTTTTTGACCTGACAGTGGATCTCGACAGATTAATTCCTTTCAAGAAACCTCTCCTGTTGTAACGCCTTTTGTTTCCGCCATATGTCCCCGCCAGTTTCCTGGGTGAGTGGTGACACTGATGAAGAGATTCCAGTCGCGAGCCAAACAGCAAGTCTTACCTGCGGCCAGACATTTGAGGTTCAGAGGCAGTTCGTCAGAGTGGTCGGGGCAGTCTGCGTAGCCGTCACACTCCCACTGAGAGCTGAGAAGACAGCGGCCATCCCCGCAGCGAAATTCCTCTGATCCACAGGAGCGATACACTGAAGAAAGAGAGATAGACACATTTTTTTCAGCAAGCTATACTTGGGCTTAGTACTGACACAGCTCCAGTTTAGGATGGAACTTTGGCAGAACGGTGCAAATACTGAAACATTAAGCTTTCTATAGCCGATGCTCATATGGCAGTAAAGCACCCTCATGGTGTGGATAGAATCATTGCTGATTTAATGAATCAAGCCATCTGGAGGTATAATGGTGTGTACAGCTGCATTAGCCAGTATTTCAAGTACAGTATAAATGTTATATCAGCCCAAGTCATCCCAAATCAAGGCTGGGACAGAGAATCCCCTGTAGTTCACACACCAAAAACTCTATGTGCCTCCCAAAAAACATGTTTACAAGTATCATAATGTCAAATTAAAAAAAATAATAATCTAGAAACACACAGAATAGAAACTCAAGACTAGCCCTGGTCTGCTTTATAATCAACCAGCTGCAAAAAACCTAAGGTAATTATTTTCATTTTCAGAAACCTCAAAAAAGAAGACATCTTGCTCTGGAATGCACCATGCATTTTTAATACTATTAATCAATATGAACAATATGAAACCCTTCACACAATATTTATTCTGAACTAGTTAAGGTTTAGGAAATGCAGTAACTTTGTAAATCACTGTTCTCCAAAATATTTTTCTTCTTCAATGTGCTCATTTTTGTTTTGTGTTTTGCAAATGTGGTCCCCAACAGTATTTAATGTTGACCCCTGCCTCATTTCTTTTCTGTATGTTCTCCACTTGATTGGCAATCCTGACACCCATTGACATCTATGACAGGACTGATTAGTAACTAGCCAGTTCAGTAATGTTAGCTAAGTCCCGAAAAATTTGTCACAAGATGATAGTCATTGGGTTTTTGAGATTATATCTTGACCAAAGCATTCTGCCTCACTTGCTGTCTACATGGACTGTCAACCTGCAGTCAACTAAAGCCTGCTTAAATGTGATTGGTCAACACTATTTAGACTACAACAGAAACCGGATCGCTTGAAGTACCAAAATCAGGCCTACAGATTCTGCATTTATATACAGAGTCTATTCAAAGAGATTACTTGTATGGTGAAACATACTTTTATTCCCTTGTAATACTTGTTTACTACCATGGAGAACCCATTTTCTTAAAAATGTGAAGAGTTCAATTGGTATGCATAGAAAAAGAAGTCTACCACCTCAATGTTCCAAGTAAAAGACTTACGTACTGCGCCTTTCAATGAGGGCATGTTCATATACCATTGGTGAATATTGAGAGCAGGAGAGAGCATGATAAATGTACTTGCCACATTCCACTGACTCATCCGACCCATCTCCACAGTCGTCATCGTGGTCGCAGACGAAACGATGGGGGATGCATGCTTTGTTCCGGCAGCGAAACGAGCTGTCATCGCATGTGTTGTTGGGAGCTAATGGATGAAAAGAACTAAGTTAAATGGCTAATCAATGCAAAAACATTCCTTTCTAAGCATGGCATAGCATGCAATATGTGTCAACATTAGTAAGCCCATACTACTCCTCTGTTCCCTGCATTGTCTAATTGTATCTTACTGTTTAGAATCAAAGTAGTATGAATGAAGTTTCAATGGTTTAGAACCAATTAGTGGAAAGAGATCCGGATTACACCACTTAGAGAAGTCTGCAATTGTGCAAAAACTTCCATTGTGTATTACTTCCCACGATATACTTGTTTTGTTTTTCTTGCTTGAAATATAATTTGCAAGGGGATTTACTGTAGGTGTTTCGTGGGTTTTATATTCTATTGGCTATTGTTTTACACAATGAAATCTAAAATTCTATGTAGGTGTAGACAAGCAATTATTACTTAATTCTGGGACTACATTAAGTTTCTCTTGTAATTGCAGAGAGGTTTTCAACTAGAATTTACCACAGCCAGCTGCAGAAAGTTCATCGCTCCCATCAGGACAGTCCCTTTCACCATCACAGAGCCAGCGCTTGGGAACACAGGCGTACGACCCGGGGCAGCTGAACAGTCCTGGAGCACATGTCACTGAGCCTGGGAGGAAAACAGAACCATATGCTCTACTTTCAAAGAGAAGATAATGGGTTAAATGCACCACAAAGGGGATAAAGTACACTGAACTGAAGCAGATGTATTTGGTTCTGTTAGGTGGTGGTATATGATGGTATATTCTGTTAGCAGCGAATATTTACCAGTAATTCCAATAAATCAAAGCACTTGTTGTGCCCTTATAGGAGATATCAGACTAAAGTACAAGTTATAGATTAAGGTTTTTAGTTAAGGCCTTCAATTGATATCCCTTTATTACCTAAACAAACAAATTTTCATTGTGCAGCAGTTCCCCGTATGCTAGCTAACAAATAATGACTGCTGTTGTGGGTAACACTTATTTACGCTGATTCTTCAAGTCAGCAAAACTTCCCTCCTATCTTAGGACTGCCCTTTAAGGCAAAAGAGAGCAGAGAAAATAAATGACTGCACTGAGAAAGAAAGGTAAATACAGAAGTTCAATTAGGCATGTATAGCTAAAATGCATATCCTGTTTTTGACAAGAATTGTGCCTAGGAAACCTTTGGGCCATTCCATTTATATTTCCTTGACACTCCATTACAATCCAATTACACAACCAATGTTCACAGCAGTTCTTGTCTCTTTATTGTGGTTGGATTCTTTTTATTTTATTCTAGATTTCATTACACACACATCTCATTTGCCCCTTGAAGAAGCTGTGCCTCTTGGGCTTCAGTGATGAAAAATCTATTTGCTTCAGTGCCCACTTGAATCATCAGAAATGCCTGCGGTCTCATTTGTTGTCTCATTAAGATTGTTTCATTTCTGTCCATTCATTTCCAGCTCTGCTAGGAGAACACATAGGGCTGTCCCACGTAATGTAGCGGATGTGACCTTTTACACCGTCTGAAGATTTCTTGTGACATCTGAAAGGGCACTAACCGCAGATCTGCGCGCTCTCGTCAAGGCCGTCCTCGCAGTCGTTCTCCCCATCACACAGCCATTGTTTGGCAATGCACTTGTTCTTTGAGCAGGCAAACTGGTTCCACAAGCATGATGAGTCTGCAGAGGGCAGTGTGGAAAGAAATTTCAATGCCATAAATCAAACAAAGTGAGGAGGAAACAACAACAAAAGCGGCATACCCTATAGAAGGGGTGGAGTGTTTTTAATCAAAATACAACAAGTGGGCTGGCTTCTTTTTGCCCCATGGCTTGCTCGTTTTTCTCTCTACTTTTTTTCCTGCTTAGCAGCACGCATGAGTGTAGCTGTCACACAAAGAACTGTAAATACATATTTTTTCCCTTTTCTTTCACAGAAGAAGACCTTTTGATCAATGCTTCCGGTTTCTGTGCAGGGAAATAAAAACATCAACTGAACCCAAAACAACTTCCTAGATTGAATGTCTTATTAATATCAAAGCACTTAAGTAGTAATTATTAAGGTGTATTTTCCTTTCTGTTTAATTTGAAAGAAAACTAGGCTTCAGGGTTGATGACAAACAGTTGGGTGTCAAATTTGAGAGCACTCTGCTGATAACTGTGTAAAAAGCCATTGTGTAAAATGTGGATATATTCATAATCCGTGCTGAGTTTGTGTCACTCCGCCACCCACTCTCCCCGGGGAGTCGTTCTGTGGTCGCTTTCTCTCAGATGTCAGACCTGGCAAAGTCTGCCAGAGCTTTGATGAGATGTTGAGAAAGGGGAAGGGGTGTGTGTGCTCCAGGTCACAGCACAGTACAAGGAATTATGGATCCTACTGAGGGCAGGGGGGAAGGACGGGGGGTGTCTCACACTGCGTTGCTTTCCTTCCTGTCTGACTTTGTACATCACACCAGAATTAGGTGCCTTGATATGATGATGTAAGATACAGAGAAGATAAACATTAAATGGCTATATCTGGAAACCAGGATAATCCAGACTTTCTGTAGGTGATACTAAATTTGCACTTCAAATGCTGCTTCCACAGCTGTTTCAAGTGTATAACAAAATAGCAGGTCCATAGCACATTAAATGTATCAAAGAAAGTCTTTCATGTCTCATTTTCAATAGTGTTTCACATAGCAGAAAGCGCATTATGTATTGTGAAGTGACAAATGACTATTTCATCTAATCAGATGTGGAATTTGAAATTTCTGAAATGTAATGACATTTTCCTCAAACCACTTTGGCTTTGCAGTCAGATTATCAGTGGCTGGAGCTTTTTATATGGTAATTAACTCAGAGGAATGGGAATATTGTCTATTTGTCCTGAAAAAGCTATTCAGAACTTCTCAAAGAATCGTGGCATAATTCATATCGGCAATGATATAAGCACATTTGAAGCATGGGATGTTATCATTTCACACAGGCACAAATGACATTTTCAGATAAAGGAACAGAAATGCTGTTCATGTGTTATGCATCTCTCTAACAACATTCATGGCCAATTTACAAAATAAATCAGATAACTGGAAGAGCATTAAATATGAAACTGGATTGCACTGAACTGCCTTCCTCTATCTGCTGCATCTGAAATGTGAACAAAGGTGTCGGTTAATTATAGAGGAAGAGCAAAGCAGACAAGTAAGAGATCCGCAACATCTTAGTCTAACACTCTCAAAGCCAAAGACATCTAAGTTCTATGGTCACATTTTATTTGTGTTACCCCTCTTGAAAATAGTCCCTGATGTCATCTGTACCAAACTAAAAGGTTCAGGCTGTTTGATGGCAAAATGAATCACAGATAAACAAGACGAAAGTCAACAGCCAGGCTGTGAGGCGGCACAGTGCTGCTTGGAGCTAATGTGAATGTCAGCATGCTAACATGCTCATAATGATAATGTGATAATGTTAACATGCTTTAGTTTAGTGTGGTAGCACGCTAACATTTGCTCATTAGAATTATACAAGAAGCACTGCTGAGGCTGATGGTGATGTCATTTCACAACCAAAATACAGCACACATTTCACCTGACAAGATGACAAGTGAAGGCATCAACAAAGTTTTTCAATTCATCCTGATGGGATCCTGGATGTCTGTTCAAAACATCAGGGCAATCCCAACAATAGTAAAAGTCAGGAGTAGAGATGTAGAGAGATGTCCTTGTCTGTATTTCTCACATTATTTCTACTTTCCCTGAATAGCATATTCAGATCGGGTACATTTCTTGTCAGGACATGACCAGTTTAGCAGGATACAACCTCTTGGGAACACTAAATGTCTGTACAACAAGTGGTGTCAATCCCCCAAGATCCATCAGGTTGTGATATTGCACTAACCATCTGTGAAACTGTCATAAGAAACTCTTTGGAAAAGGTCAGCCCCTTCGGAAAAACTTCAACCAATCCAACTGATCCATGACCCATATGATTACCACTATGCACTGAGAAGAGCAATAACATCCTTCCCATCTAGAACAGCCTGACCGTTACTTGTTCTTCTTTTGTAAGGCCCTTTCACAGTGCGTTACTACCTCTGAAGGCGTCACAGAGCCGGACGTGGGATGGGGGGATCACCTCATGCATTTTCATAGTGCAAGTGAGACGTTACAGAGGTGTAAATATACCGGCTTGAAACGGCAGTATGAAAGGCCCTAATGAAGAAATCTCTCCATAGTGATATAACTGAAGCAGCTTCTGTGCTAACCTCTCTAGGAGCTGCCTTTGTTGTTTTGAACAGTCTCTTTGTGTCGTCACAAAGCAAATATCTGCCAGTAGCTCCGCACAGGAAGCTGATTGGAAAGTGCAGTGCATTATTCTTGAATCCTGACAACATGGATTTTCATGTGATTTCTGTTTCTTGTTATCTGGTATTCTCCCGTGATCTCATGACTCAGTGTATATCTGTCCTAAATATTATGACAATCCATCCAATAGTTCATCCAACAGCAAAAACGTATAATATTAACTTCATGGTGGCGTCATATGAAAAGTCAGTGGTCCATAAAAGTCATTGGGATTCATCCTCTGTGGACAATGAATGAACAAAAAGAACAGAGGAAGGGGCAGGCAACATGTTTCCTCAATATTTTTATGTTTCTGGAAGCTGATGTGTTTGGTGTTAATAATTGCAATAGTTAAATTGTTTACTCTTAGTTATCTTAGCTGACTGCTTTGTGACTTCCTACCCTTTATTAAGTTAGACCATACAGTCTGTTGGCTAGACAATACAACAGGCTGACAACTCAAACACAGGTAGCGAGTGTTTGGACACTGTGTGTGTGTCGACTACTCCATCAGATCTAATTACCTTGAGCATGTGTGTGAAGGTGATGAAGCTTAACAGCTACTCTGACCACCTACATTAAAGCGCCCAGTCCATTTTGCTTTGGTGCCAAAAGCAATGACACGCGAAAGGGTGTGTGTGCGCAAGCTATTGGTTTTGAGGGCAAAATTATAATCCATACCATGACTTAATTATGGTCTTCCTGTTTAATTGGAGAGATCTTGACTTTGTTACGGTAACTCCTGCATACATTAGCACGGATCAAAGCCAAAGGTAAGAATGATCTCACTGCCTCTGGTGAGGGAAGCAGAGGAGTGGCATTGCACTGTGTAATCCTTTCATATACCACCGCTTTCCATTGAACCCACATTTACATCTCAGTACAAACCAATTCGGTGACTGATGCCTCATTAATTAATTGTTACAGTGGAAGTGCTGTATATTATAATTCAAAGGGAGAAGGGGAAAAAACTTGTGTCCTCATCAGCCTCGCTCTGAATTCAGGGGCGGAATTAGACTTTCAAACAGGCAGCAACATCTCAAATCTCAAACACACAATAAGGGGGAGCACAACAAAGCGGATAGAAATTTCCTTATGGCACGATAGGCAATCATTTCTTGTCTTTCTGTCTCCTCCTTAAATACTGTATGTAATATTTGTTGCAGGCCTGGATCTATTCAAATGACAAAAGCATTACGACAAATAGCTTCTTGTTAATGGGAAATAAATATCCCTACGACAGCCGACAGTGTTGTGCACAGCAAACAAACACCTCATCTATTTCTACCCATTAGAGAACAAAACATAATTTCAGTTTATTGTGAAGAAGCTTTTGCATGAGAGGTAAGATGTGTTGGTTTACCACATTGGAATTCATCTGCGCCGTCTTCACAGTCTTTCTGGCCGTCACACAGCCACACGCTGGAGATGCAGTTCCCACTTGGACAAGCAAAGTGGCCCTCCTCGCATTTCTGCCCATGGGAAACTGGGACGAACAACAAAACCACATCAGCCCTCTGGGCATTAGCAGTGATTGAGGTCATTATCTCTCCCAAGCTTCCTCTGAATCTCTTATTCCACTGTCATAATCATCTCAGAAAATGAGATCTGTCTTAAGTCTTTTCTAATTGAAGCTCCCTTTCTTAATCTGCCTCTGAATGCACACGCAAAAAGGCCCGTCTTGTGTGTGTGTTTGTGCTGGGTGCTCACCTTGGCAGTTTGTCTCATCTGCGTAGTCTCCACAGTCATTTGCACCATCGCAGATCCACGCCGGGTGGATGCACAGTGAGGTGGAGTTGCAGCTGATGAAATCCTTTTCTTTCACCCCCAGCTTGTAAAAGTGAGAGCAGTCGGTGTGGTCTGAATACAAAACACAGAACCACAATAATTGTCTTGTCACAATTGGAAATTAGGGTGGAGGTTAGGGTGAGAGGGGTAGTATTCAATCTGATGCTCGTGAAGGCTGCAGATTACAGTTCTGATCTGCTACAGGTAGAGCTGTGTATATACATTTACATTTTACTGTAACTGCAATGCAAATCACATGCTAAAGGACTTACTGCAGTTTTTTTCATCCGAGGCGTCAGCGCAGTCAATGACCTGGTTACACCAGGCTGAGCTGGGTACACAGCTCCCATCTTTGCACGATGATTCTGATGAGCCGCACGTGACATCTGGGGGAGAGAATTAGCATTTCAAAAAGATAACAGAAACAGCACTCAGAGGCAGTTACAGGTACAGCTCACAACAACACTTAATACTTCTTTCTGGGGAGGGTTAAAATTAGCTCGCGGTTGCAATCTGGCAGACAGGAAAAAAGATTTGTGATGAGTTGGAATACTTTAACAGTGGGATTGCCTGTGCTATTAATGTTGCCTGCATGTCAAAAGCATGTGACGCATAGTATGCAAGATGGGCATCTTGGTTTTGCTGAACTTTTGTTGACTGCGTACTGCACAATGGGTCTTTCAGATTAAGCCTCTAAAATACTTTAATATAATTGCATTTTCTAATGGCAATACAGATAGTTATAGTTGATGTGCTATTAAAGAGAAAATGCTGGAGATGATGCATCACATTAAAATAAACTCCTTCCTAAAATCCCAGACCGCTGAGTTGGAAAGTCCACATTAATTATGAGAACACCACTGTCTCCTTGTGGGTTTAATCAGGTTGGGACAGTATAAGAATTCCATAAACCAATATTTTCCCACTGTAGTCCAATTATAGAAGGTAAATAAGCATGACTGTACTTTTTATTGCACCATCAAGGTCAAAACAAAAGACAGTGTGTCCTTTTTTAAGGGACACAAACTACTGTCTAGGAAGATTTTAAGAGTGGGGGTAGGCAGCTTCTTTTAATGTGTGCACTCTTTATGATCTTGGGGCTCATTAGACAGTGAAGGCTTTGCACAGCATGAGGCCGAGCGTGCTGTATTAATATAAGCATTAGTGTCGCTGGATCCTGCCCTCAGAGGCAGGACGGATTGAACAGGAGATCAAACGGCTGTGACTCACTGCTACAGAAAGCTTCATCTGAGTTATCCCCACAGTCATCGATCCTGTCACAGAAGCGGCTGTTGGCCACACACCGTTGGTTGTAGCAGGGCCTGAAACCCTTCCGACAGCTCCTGTTGTCTGAACACAGTGGAATGCATAAATGTGTTAGAAATGACCGAATGCTTGCCTCTTTTTGTACTGGAAAAATCAATGACAGGCAGCAGTCTACAATCAATTATTTCTCCAACAATTCCATATCAAACCAAATCTGAGAAGGGGCTGGAAGTACATCTACTCTTTCCCCTCATTGAGAAAATCTGGATCCAGACGCGTGCCCCACCCACCACTGCTCCTTGACCGAGGCTGACCGATGACAGAGCAGCACATCAAAATGACCTATCTGAATCTGTGTTAGTAGTCGTGCTTTCATCAGCACATTTTTTATGTGTTTTGTGTGAGAAAAGCTTGATCGAGAGACAAACATTCGATAAAACTTTTTCGAAAATGCGCATCAAATCTTTTACACTGGCTTGAGGTTTTTGTTGCCCTTTTTTTTATGCACTAAACGGGAAAATAAAAATGCTTTTCCTGTATAAGTTCTGACATAGCAAACATCTAACTCACATGACTGGTCAGCTGTTTCTGCTCTGCCGGTCGAGACAAGTTGACATGAAAGAACAATTATAAGTCGCCCAATTGAATCCAATCTTGAAGACTTCTCTCCATTTTCTCTCGTGGGTGGCCAAAGTAGTCCTTTTAGCAACCTCTTTTTTGTTGTTGTTTTTTCTCCCTTGTGCAATTTCTCCTTCTTGTACTGTTTTTTTTCCCATTTCTGCAGCTTTGTTTATTTGCTCTAAGGCTGCTTTAAGGCTTAAACATTAAGCCTTGGCATTGACTGCTTATTCCTGTCATGATATCCAAATGGTCACATGAACAAGGTTAAGAACCTGACTTTTAAGTGTGAAGTGAATTGTGAGGTGTTTCTTACCACAGTACTGCATCTTCTCATCTGATTTATCTTTGCAGTGGGCGATTCCATCACAGGTTAGTTGGTAGTTTATGCACTCACCATTCCCACACTCAAATTCTGTATGGATGTTGCAGGAGGAATTTTCTGCTGCAGAAGAAGACAATGACCTATGACTGTCAAAATCATTGTTCATTGAACAAGATTTATACATACAGTTGAACTCTGGTGCAACATTCAACTGCGTACTGTAGTGAACTCAACATTTACTCCAGCTAACAGTTTTGGGTCAACATTTGCAAATGTCATAACTGCATTTAGTAAGCCCATTACCCCAATAATCCTACTAGAAAGCTGGCTGTGAAATGCTTGGCGTATTCTGATATTCAGTTGGTAGCTTATTTGATCTAGTCAACATTGTACTTTTAGTAAATCCAACAAAAAATACCTCTTCAGACTCTGACCAAACTCTGTTTTTATTCTGCTACCTGCAGCTTCGGAAAAAAAAAA
>CAFUXE010000722.1:202980-213458 GCA_903364295.1 Serranus cabrilla
AATCCCCAAATTCTTTCTGCTCCGGGAATGAGCAGAATTTGGGTGTGGTAGAGAAAGTCTTTCGTCCTCTACCATGACATCCAGGCTATCATCCAACTCTTCTGAGTCACTTGCCATGTTTAGTCTGGCCAAACCTCCCTCGTTTGAACAGCTCCTCCTACCTTATGGTCTATCCTCACATTGCATTTCAAATTCAACCAGCAATCTGTCAAATTAGAAAGCCAGACACCATTGAAATGTTTTGTTTTGGGACTTTGAGCAGGTAACCCTATGCTTTTGACTTATCTGTTGGCATAAACTTAAAGTGACACAACATGATAGCTTTATGTTTCCTGAGCAGTATTAACTACGACTACTGGAATCATTACAAACTTACTGCTTAGTGAAGGAGGAAGAGACAGCAGCTGCTGTGGTTATTTTCAAAGGAATCAATTTAAAGATATTAAATGTTCATATAACCAGCACAAACAGGAGCTTAACTCAAGTGTGGACAGAAGCCAGGTTAGACTATGCATATAAACATATATCAATACAGAGTGTCATTACAATCAATATCCGGAACTGAGAGTGTTTCAAGGGTTCGTATGTTTGAATGAATTAAATCTGAAGCTCCTCATGACTTACACACACATCTGTTGTCATCTAACAGCACACGTTCTCCACGGCAAGTGCAGTTGACCCTCCCATACGGGGTCAGGAGACAAAGGTCGCCGCAGCCTCCGTTCATGTGTCGGCATGGAGAGAGCTCACCTTCATTTACAATCAAACAGAATCGATTAGGCGGTCAGAAGCAGTCAAAGGAAAAATCTCACAATATTTGATGTTCCTATTAAAGATGGTTAAAGTTGCAAATGATGTGGTAACAATATGCAAATGCAATCCCTGTGAGCAAAAACCACAGGTTTCCAACCATCTTTTTACTCCTGGCTTGAGCTGACATCAGTTTGTGACAGATTTCTTGTACAGTCTTCTGTTCCAAGCCTGTTACTGCAGTGTTTACATTACATACACTGCTACATGTAGCTGCATGCTAATGTCAGGGACACCTATAATCTTGGTGATGCTGATGCTTGTTCATTTCTCCCAAATTTCAGATTGCATTCTTGCTGGTACATATTTGATTGTGTAGTTTTAGATGAGTTTTCCCCTCTGCAATAATGGGACAAAGGTGCTAAAAGAAACAAGATGCAGTAGATTGGCAAATGCTGACCAATCCAAGGAGACTTGACTTTTACAGGATCGGGGTTAAAAGCACTTCAAAAGAGTATATCAGACAGTAGGTGAATACAGGTGCAGTGGTATTTGGCAGTATGAAAAAAAATAACACTTGAGCATGTAAAAATGTTCAAACCAAAATACAAGTTTCACCCTGAAAAAGGGGAGTTGGTACAGGATAAACTTCATAAACTGTTGGTAAATGCATATTGGAACTTATGCTTTTTAAATCCAAGAGCCTGAAACCAAACCTGATCATTACTGCTAATCAGTGCGACAGCTGATATAGATTTTCTCCTGTTCAATTCAATTACAATTGAGATGGAAATGTCAATTTTTGAGCAATGGCATGCCATTGTTTGTTATCACAGATATATTATCAACCAGATGAACCCCAAATAGGCAGAGGTGTCCTTCTTATTCAATAACACATTTCTATGGAGGCTGTTCATTTTATTTATCATGTCAACATTCTACAAGTACGTATTTTATTTATTTAAAGACTCAGCAGTTGTCCACACATTACTTAAAAAGGCTGTTCTGTTGTTCAAGGCTACCACTATCCTCACTGAGAGGGAGCAAATGTATTACAATGCTGCACATTTGGTCTTTCTCTGCCTGGGGTGCTCTGTGGAAAATCTGTGTATAGCTCTGTGGGAATCATATATTGCGCTAAATCGCATGACCAAACTGCAAACATAACCCCTGAAAGAAAATGTGAGTGCTTGTCTTGTTCTGAGAAAAAAAAGCAAAAAAAAAAAAGCTTAACAACAAGAGGGGTAGTATAGAGTGCAGGTGTTCAGAGACATGCATGTCCGCTGGAGACCCTCTGTTATTAGCTGCCCTCCAGCCATGAGTATTTTATTCATGAGAGAAGAAACAGTTCTCTGTTCTGCAGCTCAGGTAAACCATTTGTGTGATTATTTATATTCAAGATATTCATGAAAAGGGAAAATGCAACAAGAGGTTAACAATGTAAAGGTGGAAAATGGATACATTTATTATCAGATCAACCATTGTTGGTCATTGCAAATAATGCTGTAGACCTGCAGCTGTGCCCACGCAGATCATAGCACGACGAGATAAACGAGGAACAGCGTGACTCTTGGAATCTGAGTCCAACCAGTGGGACACACTAAAGCCCACTTCCCTTTGTCCTACTTGGAAATAAAACTTTATACGACACTTAAGAGACTCCCTTTACAACATAGGCTACTTTTTTATTAATTACCTCTGAAACTTAAGTTTCTAGCCATTCTAAATAAGACCACATTCATTTATCATACCCGCTGTGTTTGTGCATCAAAATGAGGAGCATTTTTAAATATTTTGCTTTTAGTTAGTAAAGCCTGTAGGATGTAACCATGCTCCGATATTATCCACTATTACTGATCACAAATATCATTTGTATTAGACTTTATGGCTGTTTTGTCTGTTTTTGTAGTTGCTTTGCCTCTCTTTGGAGTCATTATGTGTCTCTTTATAGTCGTTTTATGTTTCTTTGTGGTCATTTTAAACCTGCTCCGGGTTGGTACTAGCGTTGCAGGTGAATGCCGGTGGCCGACACCCTGGGCCCCCGGGCCTGTGCCCCAGAGACTTGTTCAGTAATTCATCCATACTTTAAGCATACATAAAATACAGTTTATATTATAATTGTTCAGAGCTACGTACTAGGATTTCATTAGATGAAATACAATTTAGTGTTCATTTTTTAATCAATGCACCTTGACTCACCTTGAACATTTTGTAATACTATATATAAAGACCCTACAAATATCTGGCCTAAAGGCATCCAAGCAATAAAACAAAAAAACTGAGAATTCCTTTCCTGAAAAGTTTGTTCAGGCTATGCTCTTATATCACTTAATGTTTTTTTTAATTTTATTTCTTCATTTTAATGCTATATTTAACAGGGACACTACACAATAAATGTGTAGTGGGATCAATAAAGTATATCTATTCATCTATCTATTTATCTATTGCACAGATAAGCTTCAATCCCACTTCAATCTGTAGTCCCTAGTTTGAGCACCAGTGATTGAAAGGTTGATGAAGTAAAATATATCAGGTCAGTTTGGGATGGATTAAAACATTACATTCTGTAAAAATGTTGATATTTGTATTGGCCGACTCCGTCTGGCTTTATTGCTTCCCCAAATGAAAAAATGTCAAGCCCCTGGGGGAGGAAACTGTATGCATGCAACAAAAAACAAACTAAAACTGTAGGAGTGGCCCAGAAAATCACAGTTTCCTCTAATATTCTCATTTTGCTAGAGTAAAAAGTACAAACAGCAACATATTTACTTTGGTTTATTGCCATAACTACACTAACATAATGAATATGCACATGCGTAAACTCTGGGCCATGAGCACACATCATCATCCAGGCACCTGCACACACATAATACACAAATATTTGCAGACACAACACTGCATCCAATGGTCATTAAATCAAGCTCATCTCCAGGTGTTTAAATACTCACAGTTGTTTGTGTCCCTGGCCACAGCTATAATTCCCATTGGTTGATGAGGTATGTCTGCTCGGAGCACCTTGGTATCCCCGCCTGTGTATTTGTTAGATCGCAGCACAGACCTGCGGGCCCAGTCTGACCAGTAGATGAAATCTGCATAGATGGCAAGCCCATAGAAGTTTCCAGGTCCTGATTTAACAATGACCTAAAAATTGTAGAGCAAATGACTCGTTAGGACTGCTTTCCAACACGAACCCAAGACTTAAGGCTTGTGCTGTCAAATACCACTCTAGTATTAACACATTCACAGTAGATGTGAATGATATGCCAGATTAGATCAAACAGTGATAACAGGGGAATTCATATATCACATACTGTCAATATTTGCACTTTCATCTGCAAACCAATAACTCTTTTCATGATCTGCCTGGAAAAGAAATCAACAGAATTTTGAGTGCAACCCTCGGAATAAATGTGAAGGATAATGTTTCAACTCATTAATCAACACATCACCCCCGCCGCCCACATGACTGCTTAACCCAGATGTTGGGGGAGTAAATGACAGTGCCATTGGCAGAGAGGCAGGAATCCATCAGATGCCTCCTTGTGGGACTCTCCAGGCTTGTGTGTGGGGGGGAGTGTGGGGTGCAGGATCAGAGCCTCCAGCAGCTCTGTAGTCTCAGCCATTAGTGGGACAGGCTTGTAAGCAGCATCACATTAGCCCTGTGCCATACTGGGATTAATAGGACAGGTGTTGATTAAGGGAGCCCAGCGTGTGGAAGCAACAACTGGCCATCAGGCGAGTGAGAGACAGAAACAGAGGAAGTGAGAGAAAGAGAGGGAAAATAGAGCGCCAGATGGGGTCTGATGGAACATATTGATGGGAAATTAAATTTGGGAGACATTAAGTTTACAGCCAGCAACATATTACTTTTGTGCCGAACTCGTGTTTTGGATAAATGTGAACATATTTCATACGTTTTTATCACTATGTCACTATTCAGCAGTTGTAAAATAAGGTGCTTCATTTGTGTCGACAAAGTCCAGATTGATGACCTCAGTGAGCCTCAGTTTTACATGGCAACATAAGCATGCATGAAGAGAACACTGCTGACATGTAACGCAATTGACACTAACTATTCCTTGGCTGCTCCCAATTTATATTCCCTCTATTCATGGTAAAAAGGGCATCTTTTCCCTGCCAAACATGCTGACATCTTTCCTTGTCATGCACTCCACCGCCCTTTGTGAAGCATAGCCTTCATTAACAACATAGGTCTCCACTCTCAAAATGGCACGGGGGAGTGAGCCATGCCACAGCTTATGTTCTTCTCTGCCACCAACCACACTGTCGGCATGTAATGGCACTGCTGCAGAAAATAGGGGTAGCCGGGCCCTCGAGGACTCTCCATCACTATCCAAGTCTTCATTCATATGACTCAATACCAAATTGGTGTTCTATAATGTGCTTTTTGGTATCTATTCTAGACTAGAGCCTAACCCACTTTGTATCCCATGATGAAATGTTGCAGCCTTTTGCAAAATCAGAACACAATAAAGTGACAAGCTTCTTCTTCTTCCTGTTAGGATTTTCACAAGTGCAGATGGGGTTAAGTATTGAAGTTGACAATCAGCTACCGCTGTTTAATTTACACATTTTAATTGGAATGGTGAATCTGAGCCCAGAGCAGTTTCACTGCAAAGCCTTCATTAGCAGGACCACGCTGCAGCGAGGGCAGGGGGGGCCCAAAGGTGAAGACTTTCTGAGCCTTGTGACCCGGCTCAGCAAACATATGGGTAACTAATTGAGATGGGCCAAGGTGCTGATCCACTGAGGTCACGTCAAGCAAAAACTGAGATCCATAGCAAAAAAAAAGGCCATCATGTACCTTAATCTTTTATATATCCATTTATATATCCAACTGGGATTTAATAAATTATGCATTCAACTTTTCATGGACAAAATGAGAACTCCCCTCTCTGAGATTCTTTACTTTTCTAGGGAATGACTTCTGTGACTAAGGAAACCATCTGTACCCTCAGAGCTGAAATATCACAAAGAACATCAAGCTGTATTTCAGATCCTATCCGCTGTATAGAGGATCATGTTTCAGGAGCTCAATGGGGATGGGAGATTAAATGGAAGAAAAAATGTTTCATTTCAGGAGAAAAGGGCAGATCAATCTGACATCCTTGTTTTTCTTTAGTTTTATAATGAATCATTTCCATCACTGAGAGAAACATGTGAATAATATATTCGAGTCAGTGGGCCACTTTCATTAAAAAAAAAAAAAGAAAAACATTATTTGATTCGAGCGGTCTTCAAAGGTTTTTCTTACAAAAATGTGAAACTTTAATTCAAATGTTGATACTTTGTATAATGGTAATAACTAAAACAATTCTGGAAAGTGAAAGAACACCTTTTTTACATGGGAGAATTTAGGCAACCACAACTAATATCCTTTTCTTGGGGGGCATTATTTTTATACTTACATGTCTGCTAGAACCATCGTAGTCACATCTCTCAATTTTGCCAAGGCTTCCATCTGAAAAGTAGATCTTCTCTGCTTTGTGGTCAATAGTAAGTCCATTGGGTGTGAGGATGTCAGAACTGATGATAATCCTCATGTTGTTGCCTACCAAGGTGGATCTCATGATGCTGGGCCTCTGCTCGTTCCAGTTGGTCCAAAACATCAGGCTATCAGGAGAGAGGACAACCAAACCAAACAATGAATTAATTGTGAGTCGAGTAATGTTTTCCTAAACAATTCAGCAGGAGCAAGAGCTCCATCTTTATATGTGCATGTCATCAGAAACTACCTCCCTCTCCTAAAGAAGCACTAGTTCAACTTCGACAGAACTTGTGGTTAACGTTTCAAATTCAAACAAAATGACTTGGTTATGGTTAGTCTCCTGGGGGACACTCAGGTGTTTATTTGACCCATCCAACAACCCACTCCTCCTCCCTCAGTGGACTTTCTCGCTATTTATACTATGCTACCTGACTTTTTTATTGTTGTGAAGAGGGTTATCATTGAATTTTCTTAGAAAGCTTGGTATATCTCATACATACACTTAAAGAGTGCACCAGTATTAGATGGTAAGAAGTAAAAAACAAATATGTATAGTCTAAAATTAAATTGGGCCGTAGAAATAGTTGTTTTTTGTAAGAGTGGGGTAGAGAACGCTACCACACCGGCAAAACAAGCCCTAATGAACTGGGCAATGTTTCTTCCTTGAATTACATTTCTGGAGATTTATGCAGTCGTGTCAGTCAGTTATCAACATGTTGCCAAAATCTCCATGGCCTGTCATCGGCTCCCCCTTTTTACCCTGAAGGAGCAAAGATAAAGTGTAGCTCCGTTTCAATTTGATAAAACGGATTAGCATCACACATTGTTAGATAGGGGTCATTTATTCATATTCTCCTCTGTGAGGACTTCTAAGAATATGAAAAACATAGATAATAGTAACGGAGTAAACAAATGAAAGATGCATATCTTGGCTTATATGGGTTTGCAGGATGGATGGTACATGTTTTAAATCCACAGCTATGCAAGACAACCATGGAAAAAGAGCAGGGTGTGAGAAATTACAGAAAAACCTTTTTCCTTTCCTGAACTCTCATTTCATACTATGATGAAGTCATGGGTAGTCCACTCTAGTGTGATAATAAGGATTTAGGTCAGAAGTCACAACCAGGGAGTGTTAATTAATCACTTGAGTTTGAGTTCTAATTATCAGACAGTGCTTCTGGAGTGCGATGGATATGGTGCCAAATTGCCAACCAAGGATATAGTCTGAGGTCAAGAAATTAATTTAGTTAGTACAACAGGAGGAACAGGATACTCACTCTTTTCAGACTGCTCACACACATTTCATATTCATGAATATGCAAGTGTTAAATCTGAACTAGATGTGACAGGAATACTGAGCTGTTATAGTCTGAACAACAGACAACACAGTTATCTGCTAGATTTATTTATTTATTTATTTTTAACTGGCACACAAATTAAACTCTGAGAGAAAATATATATTTAAAAAGCTATGAGTGCAGCTGAAATCACTTACAGCTGAAGTGCAGAAATGCCGACCAAAACACAGCATACTGTATCTCGGGCAAAATGCTACAAAGCGTTGGCACTTGGGTTTTATTCTAGTTTACACTCTGGCAACAACCCTCCGTATGAAATGTAATAAAGAAAAAAAGGCCTGGGTTTTGTAATGTTCTTTACATGACAGAATGCTGGCATGTTACAACGACAGTTTTTTTTCTGATTCAAGTCGACACTAATTAGACCTGAGACTACATAGATCAAGTGTTATAAAGGTGTCATCAGCAAATGTTTCCACATTCAGGGGTTTGTATGATATCTTATGAAGACATAACCACAACCTTTTGCATGATAAGCTGTGAAATGGTAAAAATAAATAAATAAATGCTGTATTAAACACATTATATTGATATGAAACAGAACTACCAAGAACTCTCAAGCACTTCCAGTTGGGGCTTTTAAAAAGAACGCCAATGTTTTGAGCTGGGGAAAAATGCTGAACGTAATGCAAAATGTGACTTATCCACAGATGTTAATTTACAGCTTAAATTAAAATAACAACATTGATTTTTTATTTCACAGGAGACACGAGCACTGGTAAGTTTTTACATTTTGCCGCCTCACTTCCTCTTTCCTTCCAACATCATTACTATGCAAGAGGTCGCTTCCCAACAACAAATCAATATGGGTCGAAATAATCTGCTCCTCCTGGCTCACAATTATGGGGGTTATCTTTGAATTACAGTGCATTACTTTTTGTAGCTGTAACTATGAACGGAAAATGAAAACAGCCTAAATCAGTATTGCAAAGAAAAGCAATATTGGGCTTGAGGATGATGACCCCTAAAGGTCAAACATAATCGAGAGTATGTGAACATATATCAGCATATAAATAAAAAATGAACTGAACTAAGGTCTACAGCTATTTGGATTAACTGACTGATCAAATAATGTGGAGAGAGAGAAAAATGAGTGCGAGACTAAGAGTAGCTACTGACTTTTGACACTCATCCAGGGCGAGAACATGTGGATGGTCTTCCTCTGAGAGAGTGACCACGGCCATCCGACTTAAGGCACCAACACGTTTCTGGTCCACAGTTTGTCTGGTGATGGTGGAGGTGGTGGAGCTGGTCCAGTACAGGGTGTCCCAGGCTCTGTGGTAAGCCAGGCCCTCCACTGAGCCGACATCTAAAAGAAGAAACACACAAACTCTGCTTAAGTTCCAACCCAGTAAACTAATTGAGACGCCAAATACATGCATGGTTTAATAAAAACAAAGACATGTGTGTTTAAATCTGCATTTGGCAAGATCTCGATGCAGAAAATACATCTATCTTAACAGTCTCATCTAAAACTATGACTGCAACAAAGTGTTTTACATTGTTTGTATGTTAACATGTTCTCAGGAGGGAATAAAAGACCAACAGAAACATGATAGTTAATACAAAAAGTGCAATATTTTGTCTATTACAAATTCAGGCTTGGGGAGCATGTATTGATATCCTGTTGTGTGGCCTTTGGGTGGTGAATTCAAGCCAAATGAAAACATTTAGTAGGACCCAAATACCCACTGCTATCTGCAGGCACGAAACTGCAGAGATGACTAGTGCAGATTTAGGTACAAAAAATATTGACTCTGCTTGTAACAGATGGCAGGCTCCAAACTGTGTTAGAGCTGGGATTATGTTTCCTCAGTGATTGACAGGGAAATGACTTCACGCCTCACCACACTGGACAGACAGCTATTTGTTGATGCAACAGTCACTCAGCAACTGAATATGTTTTTCATTGCAAACCAATTTCCTAAACAGAATATATGAAAGGGCCTTTGCAGCCTCCCAGGTCACTGCAAGAATGTGATTGACAGAACGGAGACCTCCAGAGATCACAGACGGAACACCTGGTCATATTCACGTTTGATCATTTACTGTAGGTATTTTTTTTCTCCGTGGCAATGATTTCTCAAAAGACATACTGAATATGACCTCTGCTGTTTTAATATTGCACAAGTGTCAATCATAATAAGGTCAGAATAATTGCTTATTCACAATATCTGAATAACTGTAATACAGTGTCCCTGAGTTTTCTATGTATATGACTACTGCTCCTTGTGGTATTTGTTGAAGCCTATGACTGGGGTGTTGTTTGCATAATGCTCTGGGAGACTACATTCAAGAAAACACACACACTCACCCAGACACACACACACACACCATGATACACGGAACACAAACAACAATGGAAAATACCAAACCAGTACAAATGAAAATCAAGTAAAAATCCCACACAAATGGTCCTTACAATATATTTTCAAATCCTGTAAAAATCAGATAAAGGAACCATTACATTTCCCTGAAAAGAAGAAAATAATGTTTATTTTTTACCCTGATACAGCCCATTTATTAAAATTCAATAAAATAATCTGATATAAATCAGATATAACAGTTTGTCAGCCAGAGAGGAAAGTGGATTTGTTTTGGCTTCACAAAGATTACCTGCATAAATCAGGATCTGTGTGTGTTTGTCCATCTTCTGTGTACATTTAAATATTGTTTGACCAAACTAAATATTATCCATAAGAGTTTTTCTTTCTTCTTTACTCAGCGAGAGTAACACAAATGATGACAACATACCAATTCAAAAGAAAAATAATGCCTCAGTATTCACACAACATCTGTGTTCACCATTTAGTAAAATATCTTGGGCCTGATCTCATCATTTTTGTAACCCTTGCTGT
>CAFUXE010000722.1:213990-246341 GCA_903364295.1 Serranus cabrilla
GGAGTGGGAACGCTCTGCCAGTCTCCTGGTGTGAAGAGGGGGTGGGAAGGTGCTGAGCTCTGCTCCCAGTAGAAACTTCACAGAATGGCAGAGGATGCTAGCCGAGCAGAACAGAGGGTTTTGCTGTTCATCGGACTCCAGTCATGCTTATCAAGGCAGGACTGACTGGGATTTAGTGAAGGAATAGAAAGGGATCGGTCCCATCGCTCAATCTGTGACAGTCAGTAAGCAGAAGCCTTTCAAACATAGGTATAATACCCTACTGATTTAGTATTAAATGACAGCAGTAAAAAATGGACAAAGGGAGGAGAAAACACTATTGTTGCTATGCTACCTATATAAAAGCTATTAGCACTATGTGAATATTGTGTTCTTAACTAGGTTTTCCCATATGATTAAGACTGAAATAAAAATAACACTTCATCCACAGCACTGACGTAATGAAAGCAGCACATATCAACAGCAGCAGCTGCAGTCTTTGGTCAGTGTCTGCATGGGACCTGCTCAGTGACTGTGCACTACAAAGTCATGTTGAGAGTGCTTACATCCCAATACACAATCTGTGCACCAACACTCAAGTCAAAAGATAACAGACTTTGAGCATCAATTTAATGATTAAAATTGGTAGTATTCTTGTGCAGTCAAACCTTGCCACTAAGACACCAGTAACACCAGCTCATTGGATGTGTATGTGTGTGTGTTAGTGCAGGTGGGAATGTAAAGGGAAAAAAAGCACCATGGGGATGTATAACTACACTTACTTTCTGCAATAATAGTCCTTTCCGTCCAGTCATCGTTAATCACCTGGATGTTTCCAAAATGGACATCGCTGAAAAAGATGCGGTTGGTCCGAGACGTCTTCTGACTGTAGTCGAAGGCCAGAGCTATGACATTCTTGAAAAAAGCAGGATTTTCAAAAGGCTGAACAGGTGAGTTGAGGTCATTCTCATCTGAAAGGTGGATGCTTTTCAGTATGGTCCTCTCAGAGAAGAGCAGATAACCTTCATAGCGCTCACAGGCAAAGCCGTCCTCTGCCAAACGGCCATGGGCGCAGGAGCAAGTCCGCCGCCCGCTTCCCAGGTGGAAGCACAGCTGCTGGCAGCCTCCGTTGCTCCTGGCACAGGGGTTTGTGCCTTCGAAACACAAACAAACACATGTTCAATTACTGATTTGCATCAATGTCTGCCCCCTTGCATTCATGATTTAATTGTACGTGGTTATACATCACAGATGAAAATTTAATTTGTGGTGTGGCAGCCATGTAGTATTTGCAAAATGAATTTTTTAAAAACTAAGTATAGGCAAAGACTCCAATAGTGAAGGATGTGAATCAATAAGAAACCTTACCTTTTTCTCTGCCTCTATGGAAGACTGTCACATCCTTCAAATTGACTCCCAGACCGCTCCTCATGGTCACAGCCTCACTGGTGTCAGTCTTGAAGCCACGTCGGATTGAACCATTAGAGTGAGCCCTGAAGTACACCCACAGAGACATGGGCAAAATAAGTGGTTTCAATTTTAAGAGATGAAAGCATACTGTATCATGACTTTTATTGGGGCAGGGTAATGACAAAATTGAATATAAAGACAGTTCATCTAACAATAATAAAGCAAAATCCAAGACTGCAGTCACTAGTTCTGAAACAAAAACACAATAAGCTCTAACAGCTTCTTCCCATTGTGGTCCTCATTGTAAATGGGAGAGAAATAAAGGATTGATCTTGAAGTCATACAAGGTTGAAAACATACAAAACAGACAAAAAACATTTGACTAATTATTTAACAACTACTTTTTGTTAACCAAAATATGTCTCAGTCTATTGTTGCTTCAGAGATCCCACAACACTGTTCCATAGAACTGCAAAGTGTAAAAAAAAAAAAAAATAAAAAAAGGAAAAGGGAAAAGGGAAAAAAAAGGGCTTCATTGAATTTAACTGTGTGCCTGGATTTACAAAGGGTGAGGAGGGGTTTGCCCTTGCTGTTGACACTGAATTCTGCCTGGAGTATTTACAAAAATAGGCAGTGACCCTCACCATGAGGAACTGCTGTTCTTAATGCTTTTTACAAGACCTTTGAAAGGAAGGGTTATTGTCAGGTTAGAATTGTGGGCTTTGCATGTGTGTGCATTTATGAAAATAATAAATTACCTGTCAGACCAGTAGATGTAAGGGCCAAACACAGCCACTGAGAACAGGTCTACGTTAGCCACTGACAGTACAATCTCCCGGCTCTCACCTGTCTCAAGGTTGATCCTCTCGATCTTATCTGTGCGGGCGTCGCACCAGTATAATGTATTTTCCTGGAAGGTAATTTTAAAATGCATATCACAAACCGAACCTTTAAGGCAAAGTCATATTTCAGTGATAAAAGAGATGAGGTAGGGAGTTCAGCATGTAGGAGAGGAGTGGAGGGGGGAGAGGTTCACGTTGTGCTTCTGTGTGCAGCTGTACCTCATAGTCTATGGAAATTCCATTGGGCCACATGATGCCTGAGTTGACCAATGTAACCTGGTCTGAGCCGTCCAGACGAGAGCGGCCAATACAGGGGTTCTGACCCCATTCAGTCCAGAAGAGATACCTGGTGAGCATAGCAGCATCACACAAACACAATGATTTCTGTTCAAGAAAAAGAGGTACAATACACAAATACTACAAAAATGTTTTCTATAAAGTTCCTTAAATTTGGTTTGGTTAGTGGTGTGAACATAAAATATTACACAGGTAGATTTCTTAAAGTCAAGCAATCAACTTTTCCATCTCAGAAAATAGGAACAGTAAATAAAGAGCTCAAAAACAGATAGTATAAACCAACAGCATTCTGATTGATTTTCCCTTCAGAGCAAAATAAAAATATCTGATTTAGAAAAATTTAAAAAGTTTGAGATACCTTAATAAAAAAAAAAAACCCAACAGCAGTTTGACATTCCCTGGACTGAACCAAAGAGGAAATGGGATTCAAAGGAAAATAAATCAAAATGGAGAATTTGTTTTTGAGCACTGTTAATGTGAAAGAGCCTCTCTGTTGGCATTACAAATATAAAAAGCCTGCATTGGTTGGATCCTTTTCAAGAGACAAGTTCTACACTCAACGTAACTGATCAGTAATCCACCTGAATTACTCCCTTTCTATTTGCCTTGTGACATCAATAACCATTGTCTGTGGTAATTACCTGGTTTTGTTTCAAAGTACCTTTCATTTGAATGTCTAAAGGTAAATATAAACATGGCTCTTGTCTACAAAAAAATACTTTTTGCAACCATTACACCACTGGCAGGGGTGCTACTAGGGCAGTAACAGAAAAGTCCGTTTGTCAAAGCGTCGACGACAAGTTGTGTATTATTCTGTCTCTCCCTCCCTCTCTCTAAGCAGTTGTGTGGTGAGTGCAGACTCTGCCTCTAATTGGCTTAAAGAAATATATTTTCCTTGAATTAACCAATCGCCTTGGTGGCTTCATAAAAAGGGAGGTAACGGTACTTGGCGCGTAAACACAAGACCGGTCAGATTAAAAACAATAGAAGACATGGATTTTGAGCAACTTTTTGGACCCCACTTTGAGAGCAGGTGCAAAGAGCCTCATTCCAGCTGCCAAACTCTGCTTACTGCTCACTGCTCACATTCCGAGACTGCGTATTCCACATGGCTACTTAATATTCACGTTGGATTCTTCCACATGGCAACTTAATATTAATTTTAAGCAACCTGTTACATTCATTGTAAATTTAGGCTAATACAAGTTGCTCATTGTTGAAAGGCTGCGTGTCTGTGTTGTTTCTCCGCTATCAGTGTGATGTCGTCATCATATGACTTGTCGACTCGACTTCGACGTTATTGACGGATAAATTTACGTGAAAAATTAATCGTCATTAATCCCCTAGGTGCTACAGATTACAACAAAGGTTGCATGAAAAAAGTGAATACATGAAAACATGAAAAACATGATCAAACATGAAAAACCAAAAAAAGACATGGCTTACCCCTTCTGTGGATGTACAGCAATGGCCCTAGGCTGGTCTAGACCTTCAGATATGACCACTGAGCGGTATGCTCCGTTCAGACGTGAGATTTCTATTAGACTGAAACCGTGGTCCGTCCAATACAGGTTTCCTGTGTAGAAAAAGCAACAGCCAGTCGTTAAACACAGCACTGGTTTGTACATAAAGTACAAGTGCATACAAAGGGCCATTATGAACTCAGATACCACTAAATGCAGAAAAACTCTGTCACCAATGTTTTTTAGCAGTTCAATTCAAAATAAACATGTGGACTATACCAACTCTGCAGCCTATGGAAATAGACTCCAGTGCCTGGGAATGACCTCACTAACCAGCGATCCAGTCCACAGCGATGCCCTCCACCCGGCTGATGCCGGTAGTGATGATGTCCTCCCTCCAGGTCTGATCACGTTTGGCCCTGGATATTCTGTTCAGGCCCATGTCTGTCCAGTACACAGTGTCATTTCCTGCAAAATATAATGGGATCATGAATGCAGCTGTCACTAAAGTATTTATGCCCTCAAACAAAGCAGCTCATGAAACCACATTTTACTGTAGCACGGTCCATTTCACCAAATGTTGTGTGGGGCTATAAAGTATGATGGCGAAAATACCCACACAGTTCATCCACAGCTCTTTGTTGACATACACTTCCGGACAGGGAAGGCAAATGTGGGCCAAATTTTACAGGGCAGTATATTGCTTCATGCAAAACATGGTGTTGGTAAAACAGTTATGGACCCTTTCTGATTTTACAGCCCCGTTACATAAGTTAATAAAATTGTACGTAATTTATTTATAGTGCAGTCTTCAAGTGCGTCTCTGTGCATGCCTGTCAGTTTGACTCTGAACAGGTTGTTAGGAGGTTAGGTGGCGTTCTACGTTTATTTGCACTTTCTTGTTCCTGTTGCCTTCACACTCTGTAAACACGTAGCACACATACAAGAGCACACAGCTGCAGGGCTTTCATCTGTTCTGCTCTGGCAGCAGGGCTTCTGTAATGACAAGTAAATGATGTACGTGAGCTATCAGCTGCTGCTCTTGGAAGGGCTCAGTAATGCATTTGCATGTTCACCTGCACAAAGTAATAACAGGAAGGACAATTTTGGCAATGTCTAATTTTGTCTTGGAATCTGCTTATTTCCCCTTGACAAAAATCGTCAAACATCAATTTTGCCATTGTCATTTGAAGTCATCCAGATTCAGAATTAGACTTCAGACTCTTTTGATAGTTTTTGGAAAACAGACTGACTCATGATTGTGTAACAAGAGACTCAACCTGTTCTTGTTTTCCTGAACTCTGTGACTCTATCTGAAAAAAAAAGGTCTGTATTGAAAGTCTTTGTCTACTAGTGCATTATAATTGCAAATTTCTATCACTGACCAACACTACATACAAGTGGCTCTGAGAGGATGTACGTACGTAGAACCTTCACCAGACAATCCTAACGTCCTGATTTAAGTTACTGTGTTCATGCTGACATGCAAAACTAATTAGCAATTCATTATTAACAAAAAGCTGTAAACTTAATTGTACCACAGAACCTACTTGAAACACTTCACAGGTTTTTGATATCTGTACAGTTGTTGCACATTTAAAATATTTTCTGACCTCTGACACCAATGGTCACTCATATAGCTTTAGTTTTATTTTGACAGGAGAGAGGCGGATATCAGCCCTATAGACATGTGTTGGTAGGTTTTTGTTGCATTGAAAAGCAATATTTAAAACATTAAAAAAAACAGCAGACCAGTAACTCAGTGTAATCTCCAGACTTATTATAGGCTGTGCAGATGTTTATTTCTTAACTTTTGTTAGGTAACAGTCTGCAGATAATAGACCCATTCAAGTGACAGCAGAGCTCTGTTGATCTCTGCCACAGTCAGTCAGTTGGGAACATTAAATCAGTTTCAGCAACATATTGCATAAATTTACATTTTCTGGTCTCATTTTTTTATGCACAGCTGCATAAAAATGTAATGGAATACATGTGGAATTACCCAAGCATGTGTTTTTTATCTGGTGCTGCTTTTATAAAACGAAATGGTGCAAATCATTCAAATATGAACCCTTGTGTGTATGTAGTTTGTTTCCATTTTTCCTTTACATGGCTTTTGTTATCATGCTTCAGTGGCAACCTATTACATATATGGAATGCTACCACTGTAGTGTATTCATAGCATTTGTTGGTGTTATAAATAAATCTTTTTCTTTTTTTTATCATATATATAACTTGAAAGGATGCAGGGATGTAACAAACGACAGCACAAGCTACCACGTTTTGTTTTGCAATGCACATTACAGGACCTTCATTTGATACAATATCTTGGAAATTGCTTTGTATTCGAATTGTTTCGGCAGGTTGTGAGGAAATAGTTATTCATGCTGAGGTTCCCTGGTAATGTGAACTTATTCCTCTTTCATCTACGCTGCACTACACAAGCCCAAAGGCCATTACTCAAAGGTATGAGTCCAGTATAACAAAGATCTTTCCCTCCCTCTTGTTTGAACATTGAGGAAGAAAGCTTTGCACCGTGCATCGTTTAAACACTGCAGCCTATCTGAGTACTGTTATTCACCATGTCCATCCCTTTATGACCACAGTGTAGCCAATGGCTACTTCCAGCAGAATAATGCACAATGTCACAAAGCTCACAATCATTTCAACTGAACACAAATAGCTGATACAGGCACCAGATCTCAAGCCAATAGAGCACCTTTGGTTTGTGGTGGAATGGGATATTTATGGGATGTGCAGCTGACAATTTTACACCAGCTGCATAATGCTATCATTGTCTGTCATGTTTCTAACACCTTGCCAGTGTGTGTGCATATGTGTAAAATGCAGGTACATGTGAATCATTCAACATTAAATATACACTATATTTAATGTTGCTGGATTTGCCTGCAGGGATTCTGTGTTGATGCTTTAAGGGGGCAAGTGCGTGCCAATATGGGTCCTGAACCTCATCTAGATGAGTGATGGTATTTCTAGTCAGCGTTCCAAAGGATGTTTCTACATTTTTAAAGTACAACATTAAAATATAATATACAAAGGTGCAATCTGATACGTACATCACTTTCCTCTGCAATTACCACTGCTGAGAAACTGGAGATGTGAATGTATCTCAAAGAATATAGCAATTGAAAAATAAAAGTTCCATCTGAAAAAAAGAAGATTTTCTTGCACAGTTACCATGAAAGAATTCTGCTTTGTTTTGGAGGTAAACCCAAGGTCGTTATCATTCATAATCCTGCAAAATAATTTCATAGTTCTACTGACTACCAGGAAAAAAAGGAGTTCATCCATTTACCCAAATTTCAGACAGACAAATCTTTGATATATCTGCCATATAATCAAAAATCCCCCTTTGGGTTGTATGATACCATACCTGCATGGAAGTCAACTCCCACAGCAAACAGTGTTCCTGTAATGGGCATGAGGGCTTCACTGTTGTCATTTGGGTCAAGAGCAATACCCCGGATTCCCTCATGGATGGAGTACATCAGAAATGAGTCAACACCTAAAGAACAGCAAATGACCCATTATGCGTTAAATGAAGGTATTAAAGCACAGTAAATGATGAAGGCCCTTTGACCTACGTAAAGATTCATAACATGCACTGCATGAGTATAATTGCATTGCAGAAGGATTGAATGAAGAGATATTTCAAAGATGTTGGCAAAACAAGGCTCTCATATGAACATACTGGCAGCTCTACAGTACATATTTTGGGAAACGCACCCTCGCAAGACATGCGGTCGCTACGCAAGTTGTAGCCAACAGTGCAGGAGCAGCTCCGGGTGTTCTCGGAAGTTGGGAGGCAGAGCTGTGAGCACCCTCCATTGTTTATCTGGCACTGATTTCTTCCTGAATGTTAAGCACAACCAGCAAAAAGCAAGAAATAAGGTACCATAAATAAATGTATGTGGGTAGTGTGTCTGTATGCTGTGAGCATGCTTACCTTTCTGACCCTCCCTGTCATACACTTTCATATGAACCACCCCATTCGTCTTGTTCCTCAGGATCACAGGGTTCCGTCCATCTCTCTTGGTAACCGTTCCCAGCTGTGCTGATTCCTCATCTGCCCACCAGAGTTTGCCACCTGCAACCATCAATGTCACATGGATATAAGAAATATGGCCACAGATGTAGATTCAGTAAAACTGCAATGAAGAGCAAAGTGTACTTTGAACCTTAATCTTATTCTTTCATGTTTAATAGATGTATTCAATGTAGACATGAAATAATAATATTATTGTTTGTGTGGTATTAGGATAAGCACATTGTGTTTGTCTTTACTAGCTAAGACTTAGATGCAGACAAGCATTCAAAACACTACAGCACAATCAAATACCAATTTAAAGTGCAAACGGTGTGCTTCAGCTAGCATTCTAATCCACCAGGCTGGCACTCTGGTGCCATAAAGCCCCTTAATAATTGAAGCGTTCTCAGATTAAAGTCTTGAGATACACTGTTCCCTGCTCAGCCCACTTGCCGTGCATCTTGCAGTCTTGAAACATAGTTGATTTGATGAGTAGGAAAGGTTTTCACACGAACAAAGACTCTTGCATGCGCATTCTGGGTATTACCATCGATGGGTGATGTGGGTACAAGAGTGATTTTCAATGGCATGTCTACAAATAGAATGGGAGGAGGACATAATATATATATATCTAAGACTATGACATGCATGTATACATTTTCTGACTATTGATAATTAGCATATTCACACTCATTGGGCATGAGCAATCGTTATATATATATGATTTTAAAAGATATTTGACAAGGACAGCCCATGTTTAAGCTTCAAAGCAAAGTACTGTGGCCAGGGCAACTAAGAAGATGTACTGGCGTTGTTGTATAATATGTCATAATATTTCAGTGTCCATTCTCTGACAGAGTGGCCGGCCTGTCTGACTCTGTGTGACAGTGAACCTCCAGGCTTCAGTAATGCTGCGGTCGTGAGCATAAGTGATGAGTGTGTCTTTGCGAAGAGGCACATGCACAATAGGCTCCTGACCCTGGCACTCCCAGCCACCACCACCACCACCACCACCACACTATCCTCCAACCCCCATCTCTGTCCTCAGCAGAAATCAGCGATGCACAGTCCAGGCACTTTGCCACAGACTCTACAGACGTGACAGGAACTCTCAATTTGAAAATCCCACTGAAGTGCAAAGTGGAGAAGAGTCAGGTGGCTCCTCTCACTTCAAAATAGAAACTGTAAATGGGCTTGAGATGGACCTGATATTAGTCTTCTTTGAAAGAGACAAAATTGCAAAAGTGAGCCATTACACAGAGGAGGCATGCTTTAAATAGGAAGCCTAATGGAAAGAAAAAAAAACACATTTATTAAAAAAAAAATACTGAAATTGGCTATTGAGTAAAACATAAATATAAAAATCATGACCAAAGAAGGAATCATTCTGCTTAGCACCAACAACAGCATCTACTCATGAAGTGACATACAGGAAAATCAAATTCTTTATGTTTTTGTGCTAATTCAATCCTTCTGAGCGGCATTACTGGTGCAGGTTATTGCTCTCTTGAGCTACAGTATATTACAGTACAGCTTACAGCATATAGCAACCTTACATCAATGAAAAAAGCACAATCTTGTTGTCAATACAATATGTTGGAATGAATTTGTTAAATTTAGCAACATATTTCTATTTACAAAAAAACAACTAAAATGCGTGCCCTTTAGATTTGACACCACCAATGCCTTGAAAGTGAGACACTCCTTTGTTTTCTCACCCTTTTTGATTTATTTAGAATTTTAAAAAAAACACACACACACATTGAATCAATTCCCACTTGCATTTATGGCTTTGGGCTCAATGTTTTCTCTAAAGGGAATGTAAAACTCATTTTCACAAATCAGACAAACTCCCATGAGTGAGAATGACAGTCTACATGCAGTTTACAAAACATTTGACCCTGGAGGGCATGCTAGCTTAGATTAGCTTTGCACCCTGTGTTAATTTGATGCCGTGGGGACTGCTGGCTAGCTGTGATTGCTCGCTTGTGGCACATCATATTCAATTTCCACCTCAACTGCTAGTTTGATACCTGGCAAGTCGAGGCTGATGGATCACCCACACCTTCTAAATGGAAGCCCTCACCTTTCCCTCAAGCCAATCCAATTATTACACAGCCCTGGGATCTGAGTGGATCGACCTTGTGTCACCAACAGTGCCTTCATTACATCTTTTCACAAGCAGCTTGAACAATCACTAAAACATGCACGCCAAATGAGAATGCCAAAAGGAAGAACAAGCACCCAGGAATGTTGGTTTTAACACATTGCTGCAATGCTGAAATGAATTGTCAGTTCAATCGATTACACTCATCTCTGAATCTGACAGCCAGGGTTTCATTTGGCCGGTCATTACAAAACCTTTCAAAGAAGAAGACATTACCTAACATGTTATTTCCCTAGCAGTTCAGGTTGCACATGCATTTATCTGCATATCCATGTTGTCATTCCATTAGGTATGATATCACAGTTTGCTGAGCTGGGAAGAAGAAACAAAGAGGACATATAGAAAACTTCAGGGTAAGCAGAGTGGATGGTCAGCAAATGCGCTTAATTGCATCTCTCACCACTGACACCAAACAACAACATCTGCAGAAGGGACATTTCTCTATAATGGGCATCATCAATAGTCAATTCACTTAACAAAAGCAGCTCAGAGTTGGAAAATGACACTTCTGGCTGCCGTCCTGCTGTCTTTCTTCAGCTTCAGTTTCAGCTGACCCTATACATTTTACAGTATATGCTCTATAGAAAAGGAGGGAGGCCTCTTGGTGCAGTATGAGAAACTGACAAAAGACAGCAAAAGACTCAACATTACACCAAATTCTAAATACTGATCTCAGGCTAAGAGGAAATGTAAATGTGCTCTTTTATGAGCAACAATATGTACAGTAAACATCAGTGATGTACTGTTAAATGGTTGCAATAAGTTTGAAATGCATTTAAATAGAGTATACCTTACCCTACAGTTAATAAATACTATGGGATAATTATATAAGTATAATCTGGCAAAGGGTTAAAAGGGAATTTCAGATATTTTATGTTATTAAACGCCATGCTTAACATTACAAACTCAATATCTTCACAATATTTGATAGATCAACAGCTACAACACACAGTGGGCAAAGCCAATCATCTCAAACCCAGATTATTAAAAAAGATGTGATATCTCATTAAAAGAGGTCTTATGAGTATTAAATACACTTTCATGCTCACATGAATCTAAATGCAAATGTACACATCCACTAGATTGCTATCTTCTATATATGGTCATTCATTACCATGCAACAAATGCACTGTTGAACCACTGTGAAATTTCTCGATTTAACAAAGTATTATAACAATACAGTACAGTGCTGTTCATTCTACCATTCGAAACAATTTCCTCAACATAACAAAATGTCATTAATTGTGATTGATGGGGACTTGCAAACATCATTTCACTGTTTTGCTGTACCTGCTACTGTGCAGGAACTAAGCCATTAGTCTATGTCACCTCCAGTTTTATCTCCCATTCATGAAATGCAATAATGAAGTCTCCATCGTCCATATGAGAGGCAGTTCTCCATAGTCAGAGTCTTTACTGTAAGAAATATCTATAAAAAATGAGCTAAAAAGATGCGGCTTGGAGATTCAGAATGCTAACAGCTAACAAAGCAGTGGGATTCCTCTTTCTGCCACTGTTGTGTTGTTCTATAGCAGTGTGTTTATGCTCTCAGCACATGCTGATAGAAACCCATCATACATGAAACGAAGGCCTGCCATGATTTGTAACAAGCTTCAAGAACACAAAGTATCACCCTGACAACACTCTTGATTTTTTCCTTAAAAACTTTGGTCCCCACACACACATAAGCAACGACTCACTGTTCAGTATGTTTGCTCCCATCTCATTACCACTCTTGGCAAAGAAAATGCATTCGCATTGCTCACTGGGAAGCTTCCCAATTGTGAAAACTGCAGCAGTGTGGAAGTGAGACAATTTAAAATTCTAATTCTGATATGATCTGACAACAAAGCAATGGATGAAACTGTCACCTTTTATAAAGTATATGTACAGCTCAAATAGGTGGGCTTCTGTACTACAATGCACTCAGTGTGACAGTTAATGTGCAAAGCTACTGCATTTCAGCAGCTTTGCACACTTCCTGTAAGGTATAGTATGAGTTCCAGTTAACACTGATATATGCTGTTAATTAGAAGCCTGTATTGTTAGTAGAAAACAAGGAAGAGCTGGAAAACACTATCAGCCAGACAATGGGAGCTAAAGACTGTCGTAATGTGAGCTATCAGGTAGCATTTCTTTCCAGAACGTGTTGACTTGGATTTCAGGGGATTTTTTTAAATGAACCTATGAGTTGATGGATGATGTGACACATTGGATTCAGCACTGATACCAAGAATCAACACATAATGAACACCCTCCTCCCTTTTCATTACGGAAGGGGTGAAAAAATCAATCATCAATCACTGCTGCACTGTGTTTTAATTATCTAATGCCCCTGCCACTTCACACAAAGTGAAGCACAACTGTTGCGAGGGATGGCTAAATAGCTCCATTCTACAGCCACTTAACTGGTTAAACACGTAATCCCTCCACACTCTCTGACTAATCCCCAATGGCAATCTGATGCACTCGTGACAAGCTCCACTCACCCATCACAGCCAGAGCCGTGCCTTTGGCTAACTCCCTCTTCACAGTCTCCAGCACTTCCAGCCCATTGCCGTCCAGATTGCACCTGTTGATAGTGCCATTGGCCGAGCTTATCCAGTACAGCTTGTTGGCAGTGTAGTCTATTGAGAGACCTGAGAGGAGTTGAAGAGAGGACACCGGGTTACCACTCACTGTGATAGGACCACAAGAAAAACACAACACACAAATCGGATTCATTAAAAAAAGTTGTAAAGTGGATCACAAAATCATAAAACAGTAAATCAGCTGTAAAAAAAGATTAGACATGATGCATGTAACAATGTATTGTTTGAAAAATGTTAGATAATCACTCAAATATTATCATTTGAGACAAACATAGAAGATTTTTTGGAACAAATAGCTGTCTAAACCATACTTTGTAGGTTCCATCAGATGGGGAAATTGACATATCCAGTTACAATCTTCCATTTCAGTAGCAAATAATTCCTATCTATATTCTAAAAGTGAATTCATATAAGGGGTGTATAGGGGTTTGTTCATATATCCTCTATTTTGATTAATGGAATGATAAAAAGATATATCTGAAATTCCTTCTGTAAAAACTTTAACTTAAATACGTCAACTAAATGAAACAATCATTTTGAATTTGTCTTTATCCAATACTCAGATGTGTGTTCTACAATAATAAAAAATAAAAAAACAATAATAATAACTTAAATTTTTATAGTGCCCATGGATGCTTTACATAAAATTTACATTGAAATATATTCATATTCCAACATAGTAAGTAAGGAATTGGTTTATCAGCTATAGAAAACATGTTTTATCAAAAATAATTCTCTTAATGTAAGTAATCACTTGGGGAGGTTTCATGGTGATGGCAGTTATTATTATCTTCACATTTACATACTGTAGTTTCTCTGCATTGGGTTGAGTGAGGGCTAATAGAAAGGTTTATGTGTTCATTGGCACAAATTTGTGGGGGAACTCTTTATAAGAGCTCCAGCTGGCATGAGAAATTAACAAGAGTGAGACTGACTGCTTTTAATCCAGCTAGCATGGTGCTTTTTCACAGAATACCACTGTGAGTGGTGGAAAATGAAAGGGATTCCAATTGTGGACCTCTGGACAACTCACTGTCTCCCACCATGTGTTGGATTTATGTCTGGCAGATTCACAGTCACAATGCGTCATTAATTTACGCTTGTCCTCAGGTCTACCCCATAATCATAAATGAAGCCGGTGAAATATGGGCGCGCCCTGCTATCTGTATTGCTGACAGGCCGAGGAGAATGAAGAAATACAGTGAAGACAATGGTGCTGTTTGTGTGACGGAGTGGGAGTTTGACCTTGAGCGGTGTGACGACAGCTATTTGAAATGAAGAACAGCTGAATGTTTTTGCTAAATCGAGATGCAATCGCTCACTCAAGGACAGATCATGTGAGGATAAAGTTGAAAATCAGAGAGTGATAAAAATGTTTATCTTATAAACATGAAGATCTCTTTTTTATTCAGGTAATTGTTCTAATTATGGTCATAATTAATCTGATTGATTCATTTAGGTTTTGATGGTCCTGATAAAATCAGTCTTATCCATACCATGCAAGTTTGCTATTTACAATGTGCAGTATCATATTGTAAGAATAAGCAAGAAGGACTAAGTTGACAAAACAGCTCCCCCTTTTCTACAACCCGGACCACCAAAAATTCCATGATATATAAACAGTTAAGTCTTACCACAATCACTTCCCTAACTGTCAGTGAACCACAGCTGAGGACATCCACAACCACTGCTCAGTGATTCATGTCCAGTACCACATTGCACATTTCAGACTGCCGGTTAGACATCTCAAAGCTGTAGCAATAATTTAAATAGCGGATGTAACAAAAAGATTGAATGCAGAAAAACATAATCAACCACAGGATTAGTTTAATGCCTTAGACAGGATTACATCGAATCTTAATTAGACAAATATCTAATCCAGAGAAAACTGGATTCTGCACAACAGGGTATGTTGCTTCTCTTGTCTCTTCTGTGTCTTTCGGCATGAAACTTTACAGATTAGTCAAAACGGCATGTGTCTGCTGTGTGCATGCGGTGACAAGAAAAATAGAAAGCCTACTCTTTCAGGAGAGGTGACCCTTCAGTTTCTATTTGCACATATGTCACCACAAACTACACAAACATCAGCAGGCCCACGTCCACATGTGTAAGCGCTTAAAAAGATGTTCCAACAGCCAGTGAGAGAGACAAAATCACTGGAGCCAGGAGGGCGGGTTTGAGCATCGCTGTAGAGTTGTTCAGTTTTTCAAAGGCAACAATGACAATGATGTACAATAGTTGAACCAGAACCTGATGACGCACTATAAAAGGCAGCCTGTGGCAGATGGAAGTGGGAGACGCTTGGCTTAGGAAAACCAGTGAAAATTACAAAGCAATTGTGGGGTACAACCACCAATTTTTGATATTACAATGTACCATCATGGATCCTTTCACTCTTTACACTAAGATTGATATCTTGATGAGAACATATAGCAAACCAGGAACATTCATTCAGAGCCATCATGTTCCCTCAAGTGGATATATTCTTTCTTTTGTGATCATTCAGCCACGTGTATAAATCTTGTACATCTATACATGAAATTAACCAGCGCTATAAGAACACACATAAGACGTAAGAGTATCCACAGAAAATGAAGCATCCATCAATCAACCCTGAAAGATATGGGAAGCACTGCTGTCTGTCAAAAATGGCCATTTCTTTGCTACAAACTGCTTTCTTTGGGCATCGGTTACTGAAGGATACAAGCGTACGCAGGTAACATCTTTCTCCACTTTAGCCTTGAGTTGGTGTTTGTTTAGGTTTCAAAGAATGTACCATTTTGACAGCTTTACCCAAACAGTCTGGCAACTCTCTTTGACGTTGCCTGTTGAGATAACATCGACACAGAGGATGTGGGTGTTCTGTTTGATTCTTGTTGGCACTGTCAAAATGGAGAAAATCTCAACAGGTACAAACACTACTGACTCTATTTGTAACAGTCAGTGCATGTACATGCATTCAGGAAAATTGATTATAAACAGATTAAAGCAAACTGAGATTATTAGAATGTCCATGTAAACACCTTTATCAGGTTATCTTTGTCAAATTAAAGTTCAAATGGGGGAATTACTTCAAATGAATTTGGAATGAATGAACACTGAGGCAAAGTGGTGCATGTAGCAGCACAGCTGTTGATGCTGGAAAAAATTTAATTGAATTAAATTATCATAAATCGAATCCCAAACCAATGAATACTGACAAATTCTCCCAATGTCTGTCTTGTTTTGTGGTAATAAGATGTTTGCAGTGGGCTACCAAACATTCTTCCAGACAGTCGCACAAAAATCAAACAAATCAAGTGAATTAATGAAAAAACAGAGTTATGGCCAACCCTGAAAGTGCTTTAATCTGATCATTTGTATTCAAATTTTGAATTAGATCATAGCGTGAATGTAAACATACTGAATCATCTGAACATACTAAACTTGAAAATGGATGTCTTTCTGCTAGGCTTGGTCCCCTTTGAGGTGCAGCTGAATAGGAGGTCTAACTCAGTATGCCACCTAAAGCTCTCATACTGACCTACAGGATCCCTCTGATTCTGGTGGAGGACCTTGCTGTTACTCCCATCCATGTTGGCCATGTTAATGGTGTTGCCATCTGTCCAATAGATTTTTCTGTGTGGGAAGGTGTGAGGTGAATGGTTAATGTTCCAGTTAGTCACAAGGTATAACAAGCTCTACACCACAGTCAATGAATGTTACATTGTTATTAATTGAAAATTGAATGTAAGCAATAGATTTTGTTCCACCTGACAACTTTGTAAAGATCTGCACAAATGTTTGACGCTTGTAAAACATTTTCTCTTTAAGACAACAAGGCTTTGATCCCTCATACAGGTGAGGTCTGTAGTCAGATTCCCTAATGCTATATGCCATTGAAGGGGAGGTACTGATGAAGTGCAGAGTCTACTCTAATCTACTTACCCCTTGGCTGGGTGCAGTACAAGGCACCTTGGCTTATCAATGCCGTGGATGATGGAGGTCTTCAGGGAGCCATCAAAGCGAGCCACATTGATTTGCGACTCGTCATTTTCGGAACTGAGCCAGTATAAGTTCCTGGAAAGCCAGTCTAAAGCCAGACCACGGCAGTTCACTATGTCTGTCAGGGAGAGCATGAAATAACTGTCACGTCTGTGTGCTTTTCTAAACCAGAATGTAAATAAACTCAGGGTATATCTAATCTATAAATACACTTTTTTACTTTAATATTAAGTGCACCTTGCTAGCATGCCAAAGAGAGGAAATAACAACAATTACATTTACAAATTACAATTCATTATTTATAATTCTTATAACTAAAAACTACTACTCCATGACCAAGAACAGTGCTGTATTTCCAGACCATTCCCACCCCAAAAAATGGCCAAACAGGTCTTCTCTGCAGGCAGTATATTACTACACATATATATTTTTGTTGTTAGGTCACAGCTTCAAATTTCCATAGCAGTTGTGAAGACTAAGTAAGTGTAATGTAGGGAGGAGGTCGATTGGTCAAACAATTACAGGACTTTGAACCACGTTGCCACTGTTCTTGTCCCATATGAAACCAAAGTCATAGTTCACTTATTTTAACTTAACAATTTAACTGCATCAATATCATCGAAACCATGGACTATACCACGCCATAAACCCATTTTAACCCAAACAATGATCTTTTCCAACACTAACCAAGTAGTTTTGGTGACTTTAAAAGGTAATGTGGCTCCAAAACCATAAGCAACTGTTTGAAAATGTGGCCATTTCACTTATATTATTCAGTACAGACAACACTGTCAATACATAGCACACACAGCTTTGCTTATCTTTTCTATACGGATGTCTGGACTTTACCCACCAGCAGATATGATGGTCTCCAGCTGGGTGCCATTGATAAAGGCCCGTTTGATGGTTTGGGTTTTGATGTCAGCCCAGTAGATCCTCTCCTCCTGGGCATCGTAGTCCACCACTGTGACATCATCAATGTCGGGCACCGTAAGCGCTGTCATGACGTTCATATAAGGGTTGTCAATGTCCACACCACGGATTTCAGACCGCCGCACATACAGGAGGAACCGCTTTAACGCTGGGGGGATGATTGAGAAATCAGTCAATCCATTTTGTCAGATCCAGGTGAGAGTGTGATAATTATAGCTAGATTTTGAAAGCTGATGTCAATCAAAAATGCAGAAATTCATATGAAAAGCAAAACACCTGGGCTGTTGGTTACATAGTGTCCTATAATTTCACAAGGAGAAGAAGTGAAAAATGAGGAAAGTGTTCTCACTCACCAAAGCACGATTGTTTGTTTGGTGAAAGCTTCATAAGGTGTGGACAGGTGCAGGATGCGGTGCGGTTGTAATTGATGAGACACAGATGTGAACAGGGACCACGTCCATCATTCTCTTCACATGGGTTGGAGGCTGATGGGAAGGCAGGAAAGAGGAATATTTCAGAACACTCAGCATGTGAAGTTGAGATGGCAATCAGCGAGATAGACCAGCGTAAATACTAGATGCAAACAGAACTGACTGCCTCTGCAGAATGACATTTACAGGCCTGTCTCATTGTGCCACTGACAGCGTACTTTGAAACTGAAAAAAAGTATTGCTGAAAACAACTATAATTATAACGTTGTTCTGGCTGTATAATAGCACAAAAGAAATAATGGCTTTAAAGCATGACAGTTCTAAAAAGAAATATGAAAACGCTGGCTTTAATTTACAAACGTCACAGCACGAAGACATGTTGAATGTTTTAGAGGGTTTCTTTGTGAGTGTAAAGAGTTTGGAACAGTTCTCAGAGTGTGATTGATCTTCACTCATGTTATTGGAATTTTAGGTTGGTTTGTTGCTGAATTGGGTCTTAAGAGGTTAAGAGACGTGAAATGAAATTCTTAAATAGAAAAGATAGATTCTATTGTTTATTCTTTGTCACTTCTCAGGAATTAATGGTGACATTATCTCACTTACCCTGCTACTGCAGGGTAACATAATATCCAGCTTAAAAGCCTAAGCTGCTGACAGTTTCTACCAGACAGGCACAGCAAGCTGAATTCCAACAGCTTTCAACTGAACAGTTATTTTATTGGAGCAATACATTTGAAGTCGTCCCTTTTTTATGAATCTCTTCCTCTACCCTGTTCAGAATAAATCACCTCGGCAAAACTAAAGAAAGCCAACACACAGTTCAATTATTTCCCGTCATGCTGCAATCACATTTCATGCATCAAACACATCTGTTTCTCCATCTACTCTGGATGATTCATGTCAAACAGGCTCATTCAAAGTTCATTTCCTGGGCTCCTTCAGCGGCACACTGGAGAGCCCCATTGCATCACAAATGTCGCTTATTTAAGACAAAATAATCCAACTCTGTCTTTGCAAGCTGGAAACAGCACCCAGCTGACTCAGTATGCTAATAAGGCGCTGCATTCACCTGAATCATGCTCTGGAGGGATGACAGGCAGCAACAACAGAGCCAGGGTGTTTGTTTGCTCTAAACTGTCAGGTGAATTTGCCACAAAATAAATGAAGAAATGAGCCTGCTGCTAAACTAAGCCAGCGAAAATGCTGGTAGTCCCTAAAAAAAGGAAAACGGAAGAAAAGTCATACCCACTGAAGGCCAGTGTAGTAATGATACATTTTAGCATGTAAGTGCTTCTTTCCTATATTTGCTGTTGTGATTTCTTTCATATTTGTTTTTAATACTGCCGACAAAATGACACTGTGCTTTGTCTGCATGCAAATAACTGTGTACGATCTAGATTGCAGAAATCTATCACTGCTTATGTAAAGCTTTGCACATATTGAGAATAACAATTATGATGTATGCAAAAAGATTTAACTGATATACCCTCAGCTCTTTTCTTCCCTCATTCACAAATGTTGAAATGGAGCTGCAAACCTTATTTTGAGCCTTACAATGAAGATGAAACAGCTTATAAATTCTGAATTAGCCTAGAAACATTACTAACTTAAGGAGCATTTATTAATAGGTTTTAGTCAGAACACAATGAAGACCCAAGTGCAAATGATAGGCTGGACACTGAACAAATATCTCAGGAGATTTGAAGTCGAAAGATAGTCTAGCTAAGTAAATTCAAAACTAGACTTGAAGTTGGAAAAATGTAGAAGTTCGGGCGTCGGGCTGTTGACTTTTGTATGCTATGATGCACAGTTTAGTTGATTTAATGTTAAAACACTTTTAATGCTATACATAAGTAATATATTTTACAATTGAAGAACATGACTTGCTTTGGGCATACACCAATGATTAAACTAAAATTAAAATTAAAAGAAATATACATTTAATTTCATGTACAGTTTTTGTCACAGCCACAGGGAGCAACTGATGAGGGCCTGAAGAGCCACATGTGGCCCCGGAGCCTTATGTTGCCTAATCCTGATATAAGGGAACAGACTGAATACACAAAGCAAAAGGGAAGGTTATGTTCAATCCCTCCTCCTTTAAAGTCGAAGATGCCATAGTGCCAATATGGAGAAAAATACACACTAAAATCATGCTACTCAATAGAGTGGGAAAAAAAGCAGTTTCCTTTACTTTCTGCTGTTTATAATGTACATGACGGTTTCTCTGTGATGGGTCATCTGTAATCAGCCAATCATCTGTTCGGCCTTGGGACTGCCAGTCTACCTCCCAATTTGCAAAGGCTTATTACCCATTCTAATGTTAAAACAGCAGCTTTGCATTTCAAGTGAAACATAATGTATTTACAGGCTGTTTATGCCTCCAGTGGAGCTCTACTGTGGCACCTGGTGAATGGCTCCTGAGACCAGCTGCATATTGGTGTTCATCTCTCCCTTCTTCATGCCTCCTTTTTTTTCTCTCTCTGGTCCAGATGTTCATGGCCTAGTGGAGCATCACATCTCTAGGCCTTGGTTCTGGCTAGAATGGATAATAGCCCCCTCCCCCGTTGAGCTTTTTTAAACAGGATTAGGCACGCTTGCTGTCTTCTTTGCTAAAGCAGTCCCATTTGCTCACACTTATCTATGGTGAACAGTCACGAGAATGCAGATACAGGAAGGAAACAAGCAAATTAACTCGTGACACACTGGAGAAGCAGAGGAATCGCTGAATAGATGCAAACCCGATTACCACCGTAATAATGCCCATTTAAGGATGGTGGCTTACATATGAAGAAAGCTGAGGCGGATAAATTTGCAATCTGGCAATGCTGAAAAAGCCAACTAGATAGAAAGTGATCCGTCAATCAGGCGGTCTTGGCACACATGGCCAAAATGTTCTATAATCCAGTGTTTTATTTTCGGAAGTTCTGATATATCAGTCAAAAATCTATTTCAAAACATCCTATTTATGGAAAGTAAATTGAAAACAGATTTCATGTTATTAATTTCAGCTTGGCAATATATCATCCAAGCTGATCTGCATATCAAATGAAGACTGGCTTACATATGTAGGCCTTCTGTCAAACAGCACATCAATTCACTGCTTCTGTGCCCACAACCTTGGCTTACTTGACTTCTCACAAAATTGATCACCTATTCCACTGGAGAGGATGGAGATTCATAAGCATTTACTGAAAATAAATTGCTGGCAATATTAATGAAGTTTCAGAACTATTTCATATATTTCCTGCCACAACAACACATTATTCATGCTACTAATAGATTTGATAATTGGATATGCCACAATTATTCATTGGCAGGTGCAGCTATCATTCTGCAGCCCTCTTTATTCACATTCAGTGAATAAAAGAAAAGAAAAAGATTTAATATAGTGGTATAAGCCAATTAGAATAATTTGGATGGTGAGAAAAACACATTCACAGGTACCATTAACTCAAGCTAGCTAATTCTTTGCATGAGTACCTTTGTCATTCAGACACATGCTCACTGATTGACAGACCAAATGAAGGCAGAGGCAGAAGCCGAAATTAATTACATTATCCCGTTTTTACCCCTTTTTTCCACCATTCGCAACATGAAATAATTCATGTTTTAAAAGATAATGTATCCTCAGTCAACATCCAAAACAATGAGAGGATTATAGTATAATTAGATCTGAATCCTTTCTGTTTATCTACAGGGTGTAATATAATAGGATGTGATGAGTTTGCACTTTGAACTGCTTAACAAGCACCTCCTTGTTGTTGTGGTTGTGCACAAGCCTGAGTATGACACAGTTAAAGTGAAATGGTTTCTGTTCTTGAACCAGTTAATTACAGCTTTGATCCTGGCCTCTTTAGAATGTTGATACGAGTTTACAATCAGAAGGGCAGAATCAGTCATGATCGACAAAAACATGGTAAAAATGTTTTGCTATGCAATTCATTTACGAATAAGAAATTAATAGGAGGAGTTTTAAAAGGGTTTTTACAACATGTCCTTTTGTAGCTTACGGCTTACAAACAAGGTGTAGTCACAACAGTTAGATGCTAACTACGCTTACCATTCTGAAACCAGCTAGTATCAGATTTTAGTTCACAACAGACTCCTAATACGAGTCTGTGCCAGACTGTGGCTCAACCATGTATGGTTGAATATCTCTGATGTGTCTTCTAACAGAGAGAATAGACCAGTTGCCAACACTACTTATGTAGGCCATGGATCACAACCATTGCCCAGCTTGCACTGCTCTTCCCAGTCAATCGAGTGCAAGCAACATTGCTGGATGGGGCGGAGGGAGGACTCTAAGGGGTTAAATATGCCTATCACTGGCAAGTAAACCTAACAAAATATATATAATCCTGGTTCCAGCTACATCAAGGATGTACCCTTTTTGTGAGTCTCATCGCCAATAGAAAAGCCAGAAAAAAAACTATTCTCACCTTGCGGCTGCCTGCTGGGGTGAAAGATCTGCAAGTCAAAGGGTTGAGCACTCGTCTTTTGGATGACTGTGACATTTCCCCCAGTCCACTTATTGGCTCTCGCTAAAGTGTTCGTCCTCCAGTCCGTCCAGTAGACATTGCCTCCAAAGAGTGACACAGCAAAAGGATGGGACAGGTATTCGTGGCCCCGGAGGATCTCAATGACCCCACTTCCATCATAGAGTGCAGAGAAAATGGCGTCGGAGCTGTTCAAAAGAGACCGACACAAAGGGCCATATCAAAGTTTAAAATGCTCTTCAAATGCATTGAAAGGGAACAGCAGAAGTAGGCAGATCAAAGTGTAAGCCACCAGTCCACTGATGGAACTATTAAATTGTTCACGAACCACTTAAAACCAAATATGGCCATTGTACTAAGATCTCTAAATATTACATGTTCTCCATTATTTAATGCCCACTGGGAGAATGGAGATTCTAGTTAAATTTTTACTCAGGGGCTGGTGAAGGCTTCCCAATATATAATGCCATATATGTATGAAAGTTCGAAAAGGTGCGAATGCTTCTGCACATACGGAAACTCTAATGGCATACCGTGCATCTGTCCAAACAATCCTCTTTTCCAAATGATCCAGAGTCAGTCCATTAGGCCAGGCACCGATTTCCATATCCTTGAACACAATGTGTCGACCTCCTCCGCTCATTGCTGCAGCCTCGATTCGGGGGAAAGTAGCATCCCAGTCAGTCCAGAAGAGAATCCTTGGAGCAGAAAGGAAAGGAAACATTTAGTACTGATCACTAGGCAAGAACAATGTACACAATGCATTTATTCATTCATAAGTCAACTAAAAAGCACTGTTAGACATCATAACCATCTGAGAGCAATTCCTCAGCCATTTGTACTTGGCAGTGCTATTACTGTACAATGCCTTACACAGTAATTGCATATACAATGCTGCTGCAAATGTATGCATTTATACAGACAGTGGCAGGGAGGGCTGTCCAAGAACAGCACCAGCGATCCAGTGCAACCCTCAACATCTGCGACATGCCTTGAAATGGGAGGCCATCTGTTTTATTATGACTTTTCACAGCTCAATGAGGCCTGAAAATGAACACCGTCATTGATGTGACCATCGGCAGTATCCCGTGTTCTACTCTCCAACTCAGCAAACATCGCCTCCGTTCTGCCTTGGTCCACAAAGTCAGCGAGAATGAAGGAGAAAATGGGTGCTCAAGCTTAAATCACATACTGACGACAACGAAACAGTGTTAGGAAGAAATATCCCTGTCCAGATCAATAGCCTTATTCACTTGATAAGGCCTCCCTGATCAATGACCCACTCTTTTGAGTGGATTCTAGTAATTAGATTAGAATTATTGCCCTGGAATGGAAATGCGCCTTAAGGCACCAAAAGCACCCATTAATCCTACTCTGTACAACCATGAAATGTAGTCATCCTCACAAATGTGAAAGAGTACTATAGGGGAGAGTGCATGAGCAGATTACTCATTTCTTAAGAGTGCTAAATTGATTTTAGGATTGTGTGGATTTTGCTTTAATGTGAAATATACTGACTACAACCACTGGCTACTTTTCAGATGCATTTACTAATTTACTCAAAGTACCTAATGTGAAACAGCAAGATGACAACAACAAAGAAAAATGGAATATGATTTTTTCTTTGTCTGCCGCTGTGTATCATCTAAAACCATGTTATTGTCTGATAGGATAAAATTTCCCAACAGTGTTTCTGAAAGAAGGTTAACAACTTATTCAATTAATAGATTTTTTTTTCATTAGTCTCTGATAGAATTACACTAATAATGCATTTCATTTGTATGATTGTCAAATGTGTTCTAATGTGTACTTAAAATGTACAGTTTGGTTCATTCGGGTACTTTGCAGTCCGAAAGATTTTAAAAGTGACTTTTGAATAAGCAGTACACTCTGTTATAGTCTATAAATATAGTGTTATGTTATAAGTCGCATATGGGCTGATATGACACATCTTGGGGACAGCTGCTGAGGTATGGAGATCTTACAGGGCTGGAGCGTTATATTTCTTTTAACATGAAGAGAGGAGTGGGACAGCAATAGGACAGGCAGTTAGGTGGATGGCCGTTCTAGTTTTAAGCATTTCTGGGCATAAAAACAGGAATAAGTCACAGTTACTGCCCTTGCATAAAACAAGCCATATCTAATTTAAGTTAAGATGATACAACCTTTTGAAATAATTAAAAAAACTGAGAAAGAAAGCCTATGCTTTAAACATATTTGGCATTGCCTTAAAGAAGATCAAAGTAAGTACTATGTTTGACACCAGTAAGTACAGGCCTGTAACACCTAACACAAACGACAGTATAACTATCATCGCTCCCATAATATTAATTCATTATTTGTGTCAAAAACAAGACATTGGATCTTTTTTCAAGGTTAAGTGCAGCTACATAAAAGCTATTTCATCCAGACTCAGATTCATCCAGGCTCCTTGACCAAACAGCACAGTAACAAAGTAGTGACATGGACAAGATCCTTCACCAGCTCCATCAAGGACTGACAGCCGAGTTTAAAGGGACACCCGGTCAAGACAGAGTCAGAGCTGTTAGGAAGTGAATCTGGGTCTCTGAATTGGTGGGTGAGTGCTTCCTCCCGACTACACTAAGACGTCCCTAAATGTTAAAAAATTAGTATCTCTCTGACCAACAGTGGCTGCTGCTAGGCAACGATTATTTCTTGCATTATTTATTAAAACAATATTTAGTAGTCAACAAAGGGGATACCACTAATTCCATTGACTTGAAGAACTGTTTTTATGCTCGTTGTTCCACAAAGAAACCTTCAATAAAGTATGTGGGCATATACTGTATTTTCCAACATAAACACACACACACACACACAGAGTGTGAGAGAGAAACAGACTAATGGAAATCAGCCTCTGGGAAAACACAATTACATTAAACAAATGTATCTTAAAGAACCATATTTGACATCAAACACTTGACTTCTCACCAACATGTCCATCCTTTTAATAAACTGCAACTTATGTTGACTCCAAAAACACATAATATTTTTTGTAACCATTAATTAAATCCAAGTAAGAAAACTCCTTGGCTATTTCTCACTGATAAGCTGAGACTTAGAAGGTTTCATGGATGCACATTGTAGCTGTGGACACAGTGACACATTTTTAGTGGGATGATCCTACACATGCAAACAAATGTGTTGAATATCTTTTTTTTTTTTACTTAGCTGACATCAGTGCAAAAATTAGCATATGAGGACTGACAGTAATTTCTTATAGGATTTTCAAACCTGCATTAAGCGAATCAATTTGGGTCAAAAATCTAAATAATTTAGGATCTAATAACACAGATGACTATATCAGTAAATTCAACCTGTTACTACTGATGCACCGTGTTTAAGGCACTGTCCATTTTGTCTGTCTTATCCATCTGCACCATAAATCAGCATTGGTCAGTGCTTTAGCTGCACATTTGTTTTATCTGTGCCTCACACAAGTGGCTCGTGGATCGATGTCTGCTCTGTGCTCACACGAGGACATCATGATTCAGTTGAGACAAAATGTACTCAACAAAGAATTCCAAGAGAAAAAGTGCAAGACCGGTCCATGTGCAGATCATCTATGAAAGCTGCCTAAATGGATGTGTTATGTTTACTGCTGGATATGCATGCACTTAATTTCCATCCAATTTTCTACACAATACAACCGTCACCTACTGATAACTTGTTCAAATCATTTCATCAGTTATTTCCAGCACCCCCTGTTTTCGCACCAATCCTAACGCTGGATTAAAGCACTTTCAGTCCTGAGCTCTCTGTGATTGAAAAACCACAACAGATTTAACATGCCACACAAAAACTGATTAACGCTGAAATAAAACTGTACCCCTACACCACCCACCATGAAATCTGAAAGGCACAAATTTTCTGTTGGCCACGCCAACAGTGAAATTCTCGCAACTGTTTATTTTCAGTTAACTACAATGACAAAATGCTGAACAATCATGATGCATTTTAATGTGTCTCCCACGAGGCTCCACAAAACCTTTTACTGCTCAGTAAATCTCATTAACAGATTAAAAAGTAAGGAAAACATTAATAGTAAAAACACAGAGAGAGCACGTCTGAACCCACACACACACCACACATGCAGACATGCAGTGCTTGTTAAATAAAATTAGCCTCTTACTGTACAAAGATAAATAAGTTGGTGTGCCATTATAAAAAGAAAAGCTGGAATTACGACATGAGAAGAGATCCTTCAACCTAGCCTCTTTGTCCCTCTTTGTCCCCTTTTGAAAGTTCAGTTTAATTACAAAAGTGTGGGTCACAAAGTTTCAAATGATCAAACAGTCCAAAAAAGCATATACTATGCGCCAGTGGCTAATAACAAGCCTGTTAGCCCCAGTGTGAAGTCGTCCAACACTCTAATTTAACAAATTAAAAAGCTTATTATAACACTTGTTATGCTGAGAAAACAAATGTGTAATCAATGCACTGTGATAGATGTTTTCAAGTCTTGCGTGCTGACTGGGCAAAGGAAAGGCTGCCATTTCGGATCCACAGATCAGTCTACAAACACTCTCCCCATGCGTCTCAGCAGGATAAACAAGCATGATTTTGAAAGAGCCCTGAGGGGAATGATGCACAAATAAGAACAAAGCATATTTTGGGCTTTTTATTTGAAGGTCTTGCTTAAAAATGTTAAAGAAAAACATTGCCTGGTAATCAGAATGAAAGGGCAGTGAAGCATATAAAGCAGGAGCAATGGTTGGGGGGGTGTTAGCTACATCAGTTGTCATTACTGGAACGGAGCGTACAGCACTGTTATTGATGTACTCCATATCTGTTCTTTAATGGACCCTAACACAGCAGACGTCTTCATACATCAAGCCAGATGCTGAAGTGAGAAATACAAGGAGGCTGTAATTTTACTTTATTCCAATAATTTCAGTGTGATAGATAGCCACCAGCAGGCTCTGTATGGGAGAGTTAGTGCGGAACATACCCCTGCCCAGGGTCGAGAGCGATGGCCCGTGGATGCTCCATGCCTCCAGCGATCAGCGTGGTGCGCATATCTCCGTTGAGCTTGGCCACCTCAATCTGGTCCAGATTGCTGTCAATCCAGTACAGTTTTCCCGTTATCCAGTCCACAGCCAGGCCCTCTGGGGTGGCGAGGCCGTGCTGCACGACCACCTCAATCCCTGTCACCCCTGAAACAACAACAACAGCATGGGCAGCATTGGTGGTTGGTGTCTCTTTACAGCGCCTAGAAAAACCTTCTCAAAGCAAAAGGGGATACTCAGAGCGCTCTTGAGGAAAGCTCTTCCATATAAAGAAGATTGCTTTCTTCAGGATTCCATTAAGGGTGGTAAAAGGGTTTTCCCACAATATTTATAATCTAGCTGGTTACAATTATTCTCTGATGCCGAGGCTTTATGGGTGCCTCACAAAAGGATGGAATAGGTACAGCTACTGTAAGAGGCGATTTCTACAACTCCGCAGAGGGAAATAAAGGCAGGCAAACCCAGGGAATGTACTGCCATCCACAAACACACAGAGCCAAAGAGAACTTCTGAATCATCATTTTATGACGGAGAGATACTGTACAACAACAGCTCAAGACTTGTGGTCCTCCAGTATTTTTTAACTTTGGACAACCTGAGATAAATGTAGGGGGAGACAATATCAACTGGCTGCATCAGACCTGAGTATGTGTAAAGACAGTAGAGTAAAACAGAGTGTTATCACCACCACTGTCTCACACTTCCATTACAGCTGCTGGAGCGCAGATGAGCAAGACATGACTCTCTTTAGCCGATACATCACATCGGTCTTTAGATAGCAAATGTTTGCGTACGTGGGTGAATGTGCACATACCGCCAGACTCGGAGAGCCTTCCTCTGTAGATCTTATCCTCCACCACATCTGTCCAGTAAAGGAGGCTGTGATTAAAGTGGAAGTCTAGCGCAATGGTGTTCCTCAGCCCTGGCACGAGCAGGCTGTAGTCTCTCTTGTGAAGGTCTATTCGTCTTATCTCATGCCGGATTGAGAAAATGATGAAAGCCTCAAAGGGATCTGGCCAAGGACAGAGACAGGAAACAAACACAGGATAAACTGTTAATTGTTGTGTGACAGCAGGCACAGTATAGAACAAAGTGAGAAAATGTTTTGGACTGGTAAGAGAGCTGTGACGGCCAACCGGGGTACAACTGGAGTGTATCAATGACCATTACGCATGAATTATGGGCACATTTTCCGAGAAATATTACTGTCACATCTTGCAGAAAAAATAATAAACATGTTACAATATACCATGAAGATGTATCCGGATAATCAGCAGTGGAATACTTGGAATGTTACAACATTATTAGGTACACATATCTGCACATATGTTCATTCACACATACATATTGCTTGATTTACTTTGTACAAATATTTGTAAGAGCCAGAACTCCAACTTTTAGAGGAAATCGATTTGACTGTGAATTCACTGGTAACACTCTGACAGCCAAGGCCACAAACCCTTATCATTCCTCATACAGTATGTGACCTCCTCTGTTCCTATAGCTCACCACAAGGCCCCTAAATCTTTAGTCACTCCTCTTCATCCTCCAGTACCAGCTAAAGTCTAAAGGTGCACAGGTACTCCTATGCCTACATTAGATATGTTCTGTACTGTCGTTTGTACTTTGTTAATTCAACCAATTCTTTATGTGCTTTTAACAGTGTTGATTACTTTGGTCAGGGTTTGTTGGTTTACTTGGTGCTTTGTAAATAAATTAACATGAAGGCAGGTTAAAAAGGCAAGGCATCAAATCAAAGAAAGCTTCAAATATTAGCTTGTATTATTAAAATGCATCCAGCCTTACTATGAGATCTACATTACTGTATACATAGCAACCAACAATGTTCCACCCAATCCTAGCCAACGACAGGAAGTGTTTTTATATTAGCTTGACGAACTCAGTAACATGTTGGACTTAACTGTGTATCAGTGTCTGAGACCACAAGGTATATCTAGGATTTATGCTGACATGGCACAGGTAACATTCATACATGAATCATTGCTGCATTCCAGTTAGTTGCTTCAGTTTCAGGGTCCTCGTATTGTGCATGCTCCTAAAAATGACATTCCTATACAACTTAAGAGCATTTTTAACTACATTTCAAGGGAAATGCATTTTCTCTTGGATAGAGTTGCAGTTTTAAACACCTGGCTAACATTGTGATTTGAAATAAACTACAGATGTTGTGGTTGCACTTTGGTTATATTTAGGCAACAAAACTACATGGTTAGGTTTATTAAAACATCATGGTGTGTTTAAACAAATACATTTGTTACAAAACTTGGTAAAGTTTAGGCAACACATCTACAGTACATGGTTAAAACACATCACAGTTTGGGGTAAAATCAGTATGTTTGTAATGTTTATAACACAAATAACTTGATGTTGACATTTAATTTCAACAATTGTCCTGTAATCCTTTGACCCATCAATGCACCTCTACCACCTGTGTGATTACAAACATTTTGGTGATATGTCAAAAACAAACGTAACCTGGCTGAAATTTTTTTTCCTTTGAAATGTAATTGACAATGCAGTTTAGTCAAATGGGATTTTTTAGTACACCAGGCTGCAATTGTGACGGAGGCAATTTGTATTAATGTTGCTAATGTGTTTATATTTTGCAACATTAGCTCGGAAAATTGCAGAATATGTGATCACTAAAGCAGGGCTATACTGTATGACTATCCCTGACATGCAGTGTACTTTCTTGCAAAATATTGTGGAAATTTAGAACAGTTGTTTGCTTGGATCAAGTAAATTCTGCTGGGTAATTGAAACAATTGACCTTAATTTAGTTCCACATATTTATTTCACTCAGCTGGCTCTCTGTGTAGAGGACATAGTTTATATCTCACTGGTTTATACTACCATGTAGTGGAAATTTATATGCATCACTTGCAGCCAAACCAATTTGTTGCCAAACACTTTGGGAATCAGCACATTCAATTTTTTCCATTTTCTGAAAAAAGTAGATACATTTATAAGTGGTCCCTTTTGAGAAAAGCATTTTTGCAGGGTCTCTAAGAAATGGCTAAATCTAGTGACAAGTCTTAAAGCTGGCAACCATGCTTGGATACTGAACTTCTCTGGCCTTGCCCACTGAGGTTTAGTTCAATCAGTAAGATTATTTCTGCTTCTGAGAAATGTTTGCACAACTAAAACTCTCTTCACAGCATTCTAAACTAAATCATACTTTAGGGAACAGAACTGTAAAAATGCAATTAAAATGCTGTCCTTGCTTCAATGACACATTTCGGTGTTGCGAGTAGCTACAATACTACCGGAGTGGAGACTTGTACTTGCAAATCTTTTATTCCCGAGATGTGCAAAGGAAAAAAGAGAGGAGTGAATGTGTACGTGCGACTTCACAAAGAATCCAATAACACCTCTCTCAAGATTAAATTGGAATGTTTGTGTTTGTATGCAAAATTTGATTTATGATGAAGCCGTAGAATTCTGATCGGCTTCCAAAGAAAATGGTGTGTTCTTTTCCCGCGTTAATGTAAGATTAGGGCAGCAACTGCCATCAATCTTGGAGTGAAATAGAGAAGCAAGTAATCAAAACGAGGTCCATAAATCTGAATGTGACAAGCCAACTGCATGTGTGTATGACTATTGTATTCTAAGCAGTTACAGAGCGGTCTCATCAAATAGATTATTAAATAACAGAACAGCGGAAAGCTTGAATTTATAATGTGATGCTACACGGGCGAAATGTTTGTGTCTGTATGGGGATAGGCCTGAGGTGAACTTGTGCACAGCTGAATGAAATAACAAAGCTCTGGTGGTTGGAGAAGGGGGAGCATGCTTCCTTCACTCAGCATCAGTACAGATAGAAAGAGACAGGACTCATCGCCCAGATGCCTCTTCAGATTTGAAACTGATTGAATTTGACCTGACAGTACCCTAAATCAACACCTATTACTATTCGTCCGACTACCTCTCCACTTCCCCAGCACTCAAACGCATGAGCAGAGAAACTTCCAATTGTATTGTTTGACTTTTATTGTTTTCCTTTTCAGTTTCTCCTATGTTTGGTGTGAATGCTGCATTAATAAGTCATGCTAAAATGTTTCATTAAACTCATGGACACTACAGGAATAATGTCTGAGAATAAAGATTCCAACTACATGCCCTGGGATGAACTTTAATAACACAGATACACAGCAGCACACCATCACTATACAGCAAAAGCAAACATAAAAAAGGGCCAGGGTTTGTTACCTGTGCTGTGACAGCTGTCTCCGTCTGGGTCAAGTGTCCATCCTGGATAACAGGAACACTTTACAGTGGTCTTGTACTGTTCACACACCTGGCTGCACTTCAGGTGACGGCTGCAGTAGTCCACCACCTCACATGTCTTGTTACTGGAGTCCAGGTGAAGCCCAGGGGGACAAAAACACACAACTCCTTTCCCTGGTGCCACAGTGCACTGGTGGCTGCAGCCCCCTCTGGCAACAAGACACAAATCTGGGGTGAAGAAAGGAGATAAATACTTAGACACTGAAAGAGAGACTGAGATTTGAAAGAGCAATTGAAAAATACAGTACGTGTGGCAGCTTTGCAAGGTAGTAGAGTCTAAATCTGGATTCTGCAGACCGACTTATTCCTGTGTTGTGTCACAATGATAGATAAACATATGTTTGGTGTCCGCAATCTAATCAAATAAAG
>CAFUXE010000722.1:246901-298983 GCA_903364295.1 Serranus cabrilla
GGAGATAAATACTTAGACACTGAAAGAGAGACTGAGATTTGAAAGAGCAATTGAAAAATACAGTACGTGTGGCAGCGTTGCAAGGTAGTAGAGTCTAAATCTGGATTCTGCAGACCGACTTATTCCTGTGTTGTCACAATGATAGATAAACATATGTTTGCTGTCCGCAATCTAATCAAATAAAGGTGTTGTATAATGAGACTTCACACAGCAGATTCTCTTCAAAAACAGGAAAAAGAACATTATGCACTGTCAAAAGTGATATGAAGAGTGACACCAGGCTCTGTTATCATTTCAGAAGTTGTTTTTCTTTCCTACGCACCTGGCTTTTGTTAGCAGCTGCCAGGTCAAGATGGAGCAGTGTACTTGTGAAAATAAAACTGGTTTGGCGTGTCTCCTCCCACCGTGATTAAGACCTTCTTTTCAAGTTGAGCAGGAACAGCATTGGACTCTCTCAATGGGGGGGATGGAGTATGTGGTCACAGTTGTGTTTTGTGAGTGTGAATCCTGCTGAGCTGCAGCAAATCAATCAGGCACTCTAGGTCTCGCTGAACACATAATTGTCTATGAGGAGACAGAAGCCCTCTTTTCAGCCACGATAACACACACACTCAAAGGGTCCGGTAGGCCCCCCCTGAGGCTTGGTTAGGAACGCTCTAGAAAATGAACCTCCATGTTGACACTGCCCACTTTGAGAGATTAGATGACTGGAGTTGGTCACATGAGATCTGTTTCATCCCTCAGAAGGCTACTGGACAAACACTTCACATTTGCTATCATCAGGAAGTAAGAGTATTACTTCATGTTCTGTCCCATCGGTCTCTGAGGCAACACAGACCAGTTCCTCATCAGGCTCTGCAGAAGGAGAGGATGTAGCTGAGGCCCTCTGAGAGATATTCTCCATCATCCCATGGTTTAACATCAGATGGAAACTTGAAGTGAGTGTTAGCACGAGTGCTGTGAGGTGCCACAGCAGGTAACATGTCCTGAACCCCTGTAGTGAAAATTGGAGGATGTGACAGTGCTCCAACTTTTCCAATTAATTTTTCTGCAACTCTGCAAAGCCGATAAAAAGTAAATTGTGAGGACTAGAGAGCTATATTTAAATAAAGAAGAAGAACGTGCTGTGGTTTTCATTTGAAATGTAAATGTGGTTTATTAAGTTGTCACTGTTTGCTTTGTTTTATTTTCTCAAAAAACCAATGCTACCAGCTCCAGTGTGTCTGTGTGTGGAAGAAATGTCAATCAAAGAACCTTAGACACAGTGGGAGCATTGCAACATCCAAAATGCCTAGAAGTCCTTGGGAGTCATTATTTTTGACAGCTTTTTTTTTTTGTGTGTCTTTTCGCTTTAAAGTGATTTTTCACCCAAAATATGTCTTTTGAGTATCAAACACTCACCCCCTGTAGGCTTCAAGAGTGGCTATTAAAAGATCCTTGTGAAGAACAGCAGCCATGGTCAGCTTGATTTTGTTGGTGTCATGGATCCCAAGTTTTTATAACTTTATAACAAAAAATCAATATAAACTACTCAAACCTGTCAGTCTATCACCCTCCTCAGAGGGCAGAGCTTCAGGGAGAAGTAGTGTCTGTTTGGGACATACTGACTTTACAGATGTAATGTAAGCTCAACAGAGGTGGTGTTATGTCTGCTGTGAAAGTGGGAGTACATTGTTAAGTGACACAATTAGCTTAACTGATAACTACTAGAAGCTTTTTACTAACTACATGGGCTACATTTCTTAGCCTGCTGCCCCTGTGAACCAGACCTTAATTAGCAACTACAAATAGATGATTCCATGGAATGCATGAAGACAAGAAGAAGAAAAAGAAGTTCTAGTTTTTGTTGTTTTTGTTTTGTTTTTCTCAGGCTTGGTGGGGAAGAAACATACTAGCCTGCACAGAGCCCTGACCTCAACCTCATCCAACACCCTTAGGCTGAACTGGACTGACAGGTCGGTGGCTCACCTCCAAAATCTTGTGCAAAGCCTTTCCAGGAGAGTGGCAGCTGATACACTATAGCAGTCTCCATGGTTGTGGAATGAGATTTTTAGCAATCAAAAGATCCACATTCTTTTGTCTTTGTGTTTAATAAAGCATCATTTGCAGTATCTTGCAGGGTGGCAAAAGAAAACCACTTTATTAACTTTTTTAAAGGGTATGATTGCAAAAACAGACGTACCGCAGATAGGTCCTTCATCTGATCGGTCCGCACAGTCCACTTTGCCATTGCAGATCTTATCAGGAGTGAGGCAGACAGAGGTGTCGTTGGCACATGGGTACTTGGGTGGCTTGCAGATAGCTGACTCACAGGACTCTTCATCTGAGCGGTCCTCACAGTCAATGTCTCCATCACAAACCCAACTCTTTGTGATACACTTGCCTGCAGAGAATGAAATGCGGAGATAGGCACACTTTAAATTGGCTATCCAGGTAACAGACAACTGATATCCAAGACTTCCACCAGTCATTGTTTACAGTCTGATTAAGTTGGAGTTGAGAGCCAACATTCATGACCGGATTGTGTCTCTGCATATGAATGCAGATAATAAATAAATATAGCTAATAGTAGGCTAAATGACTGTGTCAGGTGATGGTTGATGGGTTTGAGATTGCATTTTGTCTTTTTTGCTCTATGCCTCAACTGTTAGCCTGTTAAGGACAACACAACACTTCCGATACCAAAAACTTTGCTAATAATACTTATTGCCATATGTGCCACCAAAGAGAATGACATTTTCTTGCATTTTCCAACTTCAGAATGTTTCTTTGCTCAGTTTCTTAGCTTACTCTTTGGAATAAACATTAGGCAGAAAAAATGCAATGCTTTTTACCCAAGAGTCCTCAATCAACAACAAACTCTTTCTCAGTTTTGGGCTAAATGTTGAACTTGAAGACAAAATCCATACAAGAATAGTATTCCATACACTGGTACCTACACTAGAGTGTAATTTGTAATTCCCTCACCATGCAGGTTGAAAAGAGGTAGGTGGAACCACGGAGGGGGGCGAGGAAGAAAACAATAGAGATATCGGGATGTATCATTTCTGCACGCTCCCAGGTGAAGGCTGGATCGCAGCATATTCCAATTTCCCCTTTTTCCATCAAAGCCACATCATAGGGTTTTGAGATCCCACTGGTTTATGCTCGGTGCCAGATCAGTACAAACCGACGTGGGAAGCTGAAGCGACTGCTGTGGGTGTGTGGATGTTGTGTGCGAAGAAGTGTGTTTGTTTTTGGCGTCACATTACTTCTAAGCCTTCCAGTTGCCTCTATAAAAATAGTCAGATGACACTTTTAATTTAGCCACTCATTTTTTAAATGCCAAATATGATGCCAGTGCAGTTGCATTTGATAAAGTGAGCCCATGTGCTATTTTGAATACACAAGCTTTTCATGCGTAAAATATGGATGACACTTAGGGCACAGAAATGTTCCATTTTAAGTGTCATCAAAATGTGTTGTGTTTGTGGTAATTCACATGGACAAGGAGGTTAATCATTTGTACAACTGAATTTACCAGTGTTGTTCCTGGCAATTTCACCTTGAATGGCTGGGAGAAAACCTCACAAATTCAACTTGATGAGTTTGGTTGGTTTGTGTATCTGTGGGAAGCAAATGATGGGACAAGAATGTGGCTGAAAATGGAAAAAAACTAAATAACAAGATTTTATTCAGGGACAGGGACACAAAAAGGACGGGGGTACTTCTGAGTGGATTTATTAAACATAACCATTGCTTATTATTTTGAGTAGGATATTTATATTTTATATTCTCTCCAAACATAGACAAGCTCAAACATCTAAAAATTTTCATCTTTAATTCAACAAAAATGCAGCATATCCACAGCTGGGCTCCTGCAGAGATGGTTACTTTTTTTATTCAAATTGGTCCCTCCTCTATGCACGGCTGAAGACTTATTTTTAAAAAATGGATGAGCAAATTCATAGTTGTTTTTGTTTGTTTTACTTTGCTCATCATTAAGGGTTCTATACCGACAAAGATATTCATATTTATATGACATGTTTTTGTTTTCTAACTCAGAAGATTGAGATTATTTGCGATGAATATATTTGAATGTCATGTTTAATATAATAAGCACTAGGGGTTCAATGCTCCTGCAGATGCCTTAACTGCCATGTATAAGATGAGACTCTGGAGCCTGCAGCCTACATTGCAACTTCAATATGGCTGAATTAATCCTACATTTACTTGACAGTGTGCTATAGAGGTGCATTACAACCCATGTTTAATGAGAACAGACATGGTTTTCCAACAGGCTGTTTATGCTCAACCATCAGTATGCATCCGTGTGATACTTAAAGAATGAATGTACCTATTAGATTTTAGCCAGTAGCTGCCAAGATAACCAGTCATGGTTGGATGGAGGTGAAATACTGCATATAGTATAAAGAGCACAAACCATTACATCACATTTAAAGTGTAATACAGTACTTGGATGGCCACTGGTAGAGGCATTCTCAACATAACCTACTAGTGATAGTCACAGGCTGGAGAAACTGACTATCCTCCTGTCCATTTAGCCTGAGGCAGTGATCCTGGACTGGACCTGTGAACACTGCGGGCACATTGCCAGACTGAACAGTAAGCACATAATTGAGAGCCTGAGACATGAGCTGCTGAGCTTTCCAAGAACTGACATCCAGCCTATTGCCCCATTTACCTTAGACAGATTCCACCCATACTAAAGGCCAAGACAAAGTGGTGGAACTTGTAAACGACCAAAAAAACAACATACAACAACGCAACCACCATATCAGCATGTTTTTCTTTGTTGTTGTTATTTTTTACATTTCAGCATTATCTCTTCACCCACACTGGGTAAATCGGTCAAAGCTCAAAACCAAGAACATTTTATATCAAAATGTAACTTATGGATAACCCAGACTAATGTCTGAATCAATTACTGTTAATTAATATTATTACAACCTATTTTAACATTCTAATTCAATGCCAACATATACAAGAGCAACTTCTCTAAATCACTTCTCTTTGATTAAGATACATTTCATTCAAATCATGAATGGTCTACAGAACTGGCATATCGGACAGAGGCCCAGAGGCCCAAGTCCCAGGGCCCACCTTGGCTAAACTACAAAATTTCCCTCAGAGAGACATGTACCAACCAGGAAGAGATGTAAAATGACCACAAAAAACACATAAAATTACCACTAAGAGGCAAACACAACTACAAAGAGACTCAAAGTGACCACAAAGACACACAAAGCAACCACAAAGACACAAAAATGTGACTACAAAAAAACTATAGACAAAAACATGTGAGACAAAGCAACTGCAAAGAGACTCAAAATCACAGAAATATTTTTAAAATAGAACTAAAGAGGCTAAACTGTTATTATGTCTGTGTTTTTGCTTCTATGTAGGAGACGTGGGGGGTGGGGGGGCTTTTACATGTCTGTGCCCAGGGGTAATTCAAATGCATTTAAGGGGAGAGAATGGATGTTCCAATTGTATAAAATATGCAGCAGGAGAAATATTTACCATTGTACTCAGCTATTCTTTGTTTGAGCCTCCTTGTAGTTTTTCCTACATATCATTTTTCTTCAAATCGACATGCGAACAAACAATCTGTGCGTCTGTGTAGTCAAAATTGTTACATTAAGTAGAAGCTCCACATTGAAATCTTCCATCTCTGTTTGCGATTTAGCTCTCGCCTGAGGAAACTCATCCATTCCCAAAGGTGGAATGAACACGAAAAAGCATCCAAATTCCCAGCATTCTAACTGGGCATAGGTCTACAATAAGTCTTGCATCTTTGTTTTATCTGAGAAGTAAAAAAAAAAAAGGAAAGCAATACAGCTCCTTCTTCCTTTAATCTGTCAGGACTGATAAGATGGCCCCTTTCAGAATGCCTTTTGAATATTGTTGGAGAGGGCACTCTGTTCTTCTGAGGAGGACAGAACGAGCTGCACCAGTGCACAGGGGTGTGACACTGCAGAATTACAGTGAATAATAATTGTGTGGTCTAACCAACCCTTCACCACGCAGCATTGCCTCCGTTCTTGATAATACTGTCAAGGGATAAGCGGAAAGCTGCAGAGCTAAAGACAGAAAGCAAACGGAATCTTTGTCTGACCTTCTCCTTTCTGCTGCTGAGACAAAGCGGATGCTGGGATTGAGGAAATGAGGGAGTTTATACGGGGCCATTTAGATGGTCTGTCCTAATTGGTCAAACAAGTACAGGCAAACTTCACGGCACTGCTGCAAAGTGGAGGATGGTTAAGCCCCTAGAGTCCGTCTGAGAGTGAAACCTTTATGAAAGGGAAGAGAGCCATTTGGCAGCTTAATTCAAACTGATACGCACAAAAAAATCATAAAATGAATGAGAAACTTTCTGCTTCCTCACTCTTAAGACGCAAGCAAAAGACTGGAGTGAAAATGTTGAGGAGATATTTTTTGTTAAGGCTCTCAGTGTGAATGTTAAGTACTGTGAAAGTTCAAGCAGATAAACTGCATTTTTGAATTTGCTCTTCATGTGAGTAAGAGCTTAGGCCTGGTTGACGCTCCATACCAACATGCCTAATTTAGAAGTGAAATCCATGATTGCTTTTGATAGTTAGGAATTAGTCTGTACTCCATGTGTCTCTAACTGATTTGTATATAACGCAATTCTTTATAGTCAATACTCAAGTGAGCTGGCGTGGCTTTCTCTCTGCTCTGTGTGTGACTGTCCTTCATGCTGAAATTAGTTCAGCCAGGCTGTCAGGGTGCTAAAACTACAACATCTGTTTCAGGCGAATGATGCAAGATTTACCCACTAAACTCAAATGCAAGCTGAATTTAGTTTTTAATGCCTCAGGATCTGCTTTTAAACCCCAGACCAACCAACATTGTCAGTGTCAGTTAACTAATGAAGTGTAAAAATCAACACCGCGCCAATGTTTGCATATGTCAGACTTTATCTAAAATGTCTGGATGATATTTCCGCGCCATATAACATCTGTAACATCAATTATTCATTCACTCCTTCTTGACTAAAATAAACAATTCACAGCAAAAGTAAAAGTCGCACTCTTTTTAAACATACAAATAGCTGCTGTCAGTATATCTTTCATTTTTTCTTCAGTTTTCACTACCTGTGTCTTTGCAGGTGAACTTGGCTTTTGGGTCACACATCCTCTTGGTGCCCTCGCAGTCTTTCTCGTCGCTGCCGTCCTCGCAGTCCTTGTCTCCGTCGCATCTCCAGCGCTCTGGGATGCAGGTTCCATCTGTGACACAGTGGAATTCCTCTCCACTGCACTCGATCACAGATGGCAGCACTGAAACAAAAGTCATTCAACAATTACTGTTTCACAGATCTACAGCACATTGTTATCAGCACAGGCACAGCAGAATTGAACTATTATTTTAGAAGACATCTTTTACTGTTTACACATATTTATCATTGCGAGTGGAGCACTTGACAGCAATAAGAGGTCTGTTAGTTCCAAAGTGGGAAGTTATTTCACTTCCAGCATTTAAGGTTTATGTCTTTAAGATGTTTCTGTCTTGACAGGGTTTCTCTTCCCAGCTGGGTTTCATTACAAAGAACAGAAATTGGTCCCGCTTCACCATAATGTTGCATATGTTGCATTGGAGTCGCTGAACATATCCTCGGATGAGAATGAAAACATCATGTTTTCATCTCGGATTCATATCTATCCATCTATCTATCTGTCATTTCATCTGAATAAAATGTATTTTAATCACATAAAGAAGAACTAAACTTAATAACACCAACAGAACTAGGACAACAGCAAACAAGTGCTCATTAGTTTTGTGCTCCACACGTTCTCACTGCCAGCTCGTCACATACAGATGCTTTCTCAGCACTCTTTGGCTCAATTTTAATTCACTGGATGCCACTCTAGCTTCATTTTTCATAGTGCAGGGTAGTCAGATAGATAGATTTCAATTTCAAAACCCTGATAAAACATTTTTTTGTCAGAATCCACTTTGCTGAACCTAGCCATCTAAAAACATCATTCTCATGCTGTGAACAACTACTCTCCTAAAGGAAGAAATACATTGCCCACAACAATACCTCAATGTAACACAAACTGTTCATGTGACACAAGCTGCTCATCTCTCTCTACAGCAGGTCGCCCAAAGTTTAGTGGAGCATCTGCATAATAGCTTAGGCTAATGGATACTGAATATCGGATCTGAGCATCCCTAGTCATTTCTTGATAATGCTGATGAGTCACAAAGTTATATTTTTTGACAAATGACTTAAGTCTTAAGACATGTTAACATTAACTTCTGGTTTTACATGGGACACAAACAGCGGTCTCCTGGGTGGAAGTTCTGCCTCATCCAATCACCCAATCCTCCTCCCAACATGGATGTCATTGCTGTTTATGCCTCATCACCAGCAATAATTTTTACAGCCAATACAGGCAAAACTAAGGGTCATAGTCTGAAACGTAGAGCAATTAACGAAGCTGCTGTAGTTGATAAGTGAGCTGTGAGAATGTTCTGATACATTCTAACAGCAGAGCATACTGTAAGAAACAGCGATATATAATCACTTCAGTGGTGGCATAGAGCATTCAGTATAGATGATTTGCTTCATACTTAAAAATCAAACCAAAAAACATTTCCTCAACAGCCAAGGCAAAGCTAAGACAAATTCAATCCCCTGGGGTAAAAGGAGAAGCAGACACGGGGGAGTGGAGAAGCCTGCAGTTCCCATCAGGAAACGGTTTGATGAATAGTCTACCCATTCTAGTGACAGGCAAGTGAGCTGTGAGTTTCTAGGAGCTTGCATGAGCTTTCTGTGGTAATTAGATTAAATGATTCAACTCCTGATGGTAGAATTCCCCCAAACAGAGACGAGATAAGATTAGTCACACGTGAGTCTGAAAACAAAGTTATTGGACTCAAGCTGATTAATTGTTAAACTTGTAATTACAACACCTAAATTTAAACATGATTTGAATTGCAAATGAAATCATTAGCACACTAAAACAGATATAAAGGCAGATACACACCATTAAGGTGCTCAGAAAACTCTGCTGCGAGGCAGATCTTTCAAGTAAAAAAGTGCAAATCCCAGTGACGACTTGATATATAACTGGATAATTATATGTACACTTTCTTGATGGCAAACATGATTAATAATTAGGGTCATCTTTTCTTGAAGGTTATGACGTAGTTTTCCTACTTTCTATCTGACTCGCCACTTTTCAAAGGTAATGCAGTCATTCTTACGTGCTGATCCGCCTCCGCAGGTCGTGTTCTCATCACTGAAGTCTCCACAGTCGTTGTCACCATCACAGGCCCAGTGGTCCGGGATACAGCGACCGCTGGTGCACTTGAACTGGCTGTTGGCGCAGGACTGGATGCACCCCACTTCATCACTGCCGTCTCCACAGTCATCATCTATGCACATGCATAAATGCTCATGAAAGGTGTGATCTCACAAGCATATGTAATGTAATAGTGGAATCAACAGACAGTCTGAGCAAGCTTTGATTTCTATGATGAGTCTCTTCAGAAGGTTCTTGTTCTTACCTGCATCACAGTGCCACTTCACACTGATGCATCGACCGTTGGAACAGCTGAACTGGGTGAGGGGCTCACAGGTGGGGAAGGCTGAAAAGATTTATATACAAGAATGTATCAAGTACAATCCCAAACCAGTGTAAACCAATACTTGCAGTGTAGTCATCATACGATTTGTTTTGAAGTCACATTTTTTTTAAATGTTGCATTAAAGAAAATGATAATTAGGAATGTTTCCATTGACTGTTTTAGAGCGAATAAACAAAGCTGCATAAACACACTTTTGTCAGAAGACAGTATGTCCAGTAGTCAGCTGCCAGGGTCCTTACTGGCACAAAGACCTGGCAGCACATCACCCCCACCCTCATCCACCTCCACTGGCTCCCCATCAAATCTCACATTGACTACAAAATACTCCTGCTGATATACAAATCCCTCCATTCCTTTGCCCCCCAGTGCCTAGCTGACCTGCTCCACCACTATACCCCTTCCCGGAAGCTGAGGTCCTCAGACACAGGTCTGCTCTCCATCCCCTCCACCAAACTGAAGACTTTTGGATACAGAGCCTTCAGTGCTACAGTCCCCAGACTCTGGAACACTCTTCCACCAGACATCAAAAATGCCTCATCCCTGGACACTTTCAAAGGCCTCCTCAAACACCACCTGTTCATCATTAAATAACTCCTCACTCTTAATCAGAAAAAGAGGCAAATAGGTAAAGTGGTTTGGGCTGAGGTGATCTGAATGCAGTGGCTAGCCACCTGTGAAGGTGATTTTATGGATACTACTCCTATCAATATTCCTATTGGAACATTTTTTTTAAATGTAGATTAAGTTCACAACAGGATTAGAACAGCTGGGTAGCTGGTTCACCTGAAAGGTCAGTCCATCTTAAGTGAGCCTGAGCCAATGTAGCTGCTGCTTTATCAGCAGCTTTAATTCAGCTAACTCCAAGCTAATCCAATAGGGGCAAAAAGGTGGAGCATGGTTGGTGCCCAACAGTAGCAGTTAGCCACCTGTGATGGCACCCACTGATCCCTCAGAGCAGTCACAATGTTAAGTATGTATAACTTTAACCCTTAACAAACATGAAATAGGTTAGTTATTAAAAAATTGAATCCCACTTGACTACAATTACACATCAATTTTTGTTTTGTTTTTTGTTCACTTTAACCTGAAACAATTCCATGTCTTAAAACCTACACTATGCCATCTGCCAACATATGAATTATATGGTTAAGTTTGTTGTAACTGTGCAGCACTTACGAATGAACAGAAAATAATCTTTCAAATCCAAGCTTTTCAAGCTGAGGATAAAATGGGATACAAATGGTCTTTTAGCCAGACTGCTACGTATTCATTAAAGGTAACAGATTGACCTTCATAAATACTTTTCAGAGTTGCTGTTAAAGGTGGCCCTGCACGGAAAATAAAAATTAAGATAATCTGAAATTCTTCTTTTGATTAATGCTTTGTACTCAAAAGTGCATTGCATGGCCATGTTTTATTTACAACAAGTTCTGTTTTCACATTTCCTCTCTTGTCCAATGATCGATGCCTCCTATCACAAACTCTTTCATGTAAAAATACAGTTGGCCCTGAAAAAAAACCCATTCCATTTTAGTGGGTTGCACAAAGGGCCGAAGGTTTCATTTCATGGCTTAATTGGTAGAGAAAGAGACTTAACAAACAACTATCTTTTACCAGGAACAGATACAGTGCCTTTATTTGACAAAGCGGGAAAGAGAAATGATGTAGATGCCTGGCTTGGGGTTAATGTGAATATTGTATTTCCTCCACTTTCCCAATATAGATACAATTCCCTATGTGCTGAGATGTTTGCTACATGATGTGGACATATATAGACAAATGAGACAATAGATGCATGCGTGATAATATACGATATACATATAAAAACCTAAATTGACATAGAAGGTAGTGAAAGCGAATCACCACCTTAATAGTCAGCCAGTAGCTAATCCAACATCCATCACGGCAGTCGGGGAGACTTCATGAACTAAATTGGTCGACGTTCTAACATCAATATTCTCTACCGGGGCTGTATAGAGAATACATAGTTTGCGGACGGATGACATTGTCAGGACTGACTTTTCTATTCCCTTCAGATATCATTCTTGTTTTCAGTTCTGAGATACTGTACATACAATGCTATTCAAATATCCTTACAGGATGCAAGAAACTTTATTGACTTCAGTATGAAACACAAGTCTACATTTGAATTGATTTGCTGGCATCTGCTTCTGCCTGGAATACCTCAGGCGCTGTCAGGAAGACATATTGTATCTTTATCAGACAAGTGTCTTCTATATTTCCCACAAATGTGTTAGGTCTCGCTGACAGCGCGTGACTGGTTGGAATTTAACATTCATTAAAAATGAAGCACGAACATCCATAAATAATGAAGGTTTCAAGTAAACAGTGAGCCTGTGAAAAAATAGAACACCAACATCCATAAATAATGACGGCTTGAAGTGAACAGAGAGCCCAATATGAGACACTGTGTGACAACTACTAAACTACTGACAAACAAAATCCAAATTAGCATCAATCTCTAAGGCGGCCACCACTGAGCTTCAGGTGTTCCAAAACCCACAGTAGTTCCACTGAAGCTAAGTGAGCTGCCAGAGCTGCACAGTAGAGTGCCTACAGAGAAGTAATGCCTGAGGAAGCTCAGACAACAGTAAGGCAGAGAATATGTTTTGCTGCACAGCTTGATTATGATTGAATGAAGCCGAGCATGAACTTTAATTACTGCTTACACCCTGGCTGTTTGTGACTGCGTATTGAACCAGCTTAGGACACACAAAGGGAGGCTGAGGCGATACAGCACAGTGCAGCATTTGGCAAACATCTATCACTGTAAAAGGCTGATTTAATACAAATAGTGATTAAAGCAGAATCTTAAAACCTTTACCCCCATCTTTAAATGTATGCTGGTAATTCATCCAGTTCAACTTCACTGCTGAAAACATATTTTCACAGCCAAATCGCTCTTTTGCGTTGCATAAAAAAAAGGTTAAATACATCTTCAAAGCACTCCAAAAAGCTCAGGCCATCATGCCGTGCCATGTATTTTTCTCATTTATGTTTTCCCAGATTAATCCAGAACACAGACTGCCACTTTTGCTAACTGAAGCTGACAGTTTGTGTAATACCACTGAGACACGACTTAAGAACAGTGAACTACTTGACAAAAGTATGCAGTTTACTCAGCACCACCCCTCTAAGCTGAGGCCAGCAGTGAGGGCATGTTGAGTTCTTGGTCCAAAGAGCACAGCATCAATAATTCAACTTCGAAAACTCAATTGAATAAAGTAATGCATGCGAAAGAGACTTGCAAAATATTCAAGAAGTTACGAAAAAATGATAAGCAGCTGTGAGCAGCTACTGTTGGGAGGTAAACTTTTAACATGAAGGCATGTCCTAAAATGTTATTTTTGTCATGTTTTTCATTAGAACACTCAAATCAAGTAACTCATTCTAAGTTACCTGTAATACTTTGGGATACTTTTGTCTGGATCTTATACTTTCATGCCAAAAACACATTATTGACACAGTCTCTGCTGCCATTGTCATATTACCTGTGCACTGCATGTACACAAACTGTTGCACTATTTAAAAGCTTGATATGACTTTTAGAGGAAACAAGAGGAACGATATGACCACTTAGGGAACACAGACCATACCCTGTCTTGCAATGTTACCAAAAGCAAAAGTAATTTGTGTATTCAACCCCAAATTTGGATTCCTTCCAAAATGTTATGGGTTTTAACTTGGCCAATAGTATACCCTTCCACCAAGTTCATAAAAAAACAAAACTGTGATGTTGCAAAGGACACAGGTTCTAATCTGGCCCAAGGTAATCAAAGCGTGAAAAATGCCCCATAAAAATTGTAAAGAAAAAAATGTAAAAGAATTTCGAGACCAGCACACATTGCCAGTCCTTACCTTACCTTACCTGACCAAAACCAAAATCCTTTTCCATGGACATGCAGTTGTGTGTTATGGCTTTCTTCCACCAAAAAACTTTTATGTGAAATGGGAAAAACGATAACAAGTCAACAGGTCCAATTATTTCCATCAGATTAGTCTGCCATAGAGTATTTGTGGTGAATTGCTTTTAGGGACATTATGTGAAAAAATAAGCATTTTATTATAATGCACAAATTACATCAAATGATCCAGTGTGAGCGCTGCTCAGCACACATTTTCTGTCAATCCATTAGAGGTGAAAAAGTGAATGCTTGCAAGTCTCTGGCAGAGTTAACTACATAAATTTTAGAGTCACTTTTTGAAATTTCGCCATCTGACGCGGTAAACATTGAGTCAGCAGTGTAAACCCTATCAACCCACAGAGACATCTTATAAGACGTTTTAACATTTTCTAACTGTGAGGAATAAACAACTAGTGAAATCCCTAAAAGGCTGTATTAGTATTCTGTTCATTCACAGAGCTGGCCTATTTTACATCTTGACCAAACAGAGCAACACAAACAACAGCAGCAGTCAGAGTGACACTTGAGTGACATGCGGTAAATAGCCATGTGTGACTCACTGCATGCTGTTTCATCGGACATATCCCCACAGTCGTCCTCGCGGTCGCAGCTCCAGGCCTGGGGTATACAGCGTCCGTTCTGGCAGGAGAGCTGGTCGGCCTGACAGGGCTGGGCTGAGGAGGAGGAAAGGAGCCACTTAATTCAATCACATGTGCATAAGTCAATGTGGGATGTGCACAACAACTCTAATGATCACTACATCACCAGGATGTCAATGTCCGCCCAGTGTAAACTTTTTATCACTCAATCACACAGTAGGGCAGGGAAGGTCTGAAAGCCATGGGAAATGTGCTGTTGCTTGACAGGCTGTCAGTTACATGCTACACAGCTATGGTGAGCATACATGGACAGCATACAAGGGGTGTCTTGCTGATGTGGGATATGCATGTCAATCTGATGATGAGGGAACATTCATCATCCTCTGGCTAATGCTCATTGATTGATCCTCTAAGGATAAAAAGCTTGGGAGAGGACACGGGGGGATATGTGATATACTGTAAGTGTTCCTGACGTACAGTTGCCTTTCGTAGGTGCTACAAGTCTTTGATATTGGAGAGTGCTCTCACACAATGAGATTGATTGCACTATACTGAAGCTACTTGAGAGCTGCAAGGCATAATGGTGATAACCGCCTTGACAACACTGGACTTCTCTTTTCAAGGATCTGATGAATAAATCTAAATTTTATCAAAAGATATAGAAAAAAATGTTTATGTCTCGCTACTGTTGCAAATGAAAGATCTGTTAGAAGCCTAGTTACAATAGTCTTAATAAGCTTCATTGAAATGTATTATGAAAAATCCATTACAAAAGGGCATCTATTAACTGACAGTTGATCCTGAACAAAAACAAAATGTTCTGACATCCTCATTTCAGAAAATTATGTTTCAGTAATTATTCATAGAATAACTGATGTCTGTTTTCAGCCAAATAGAAGCGTAAACATAATAAAACTCTGACAGATTTAGCCAAAATGCTGAAATTACATTTTGAACTTTTTCTTTAATACACAGGTGATATAATTTAGTAAAATGATTAAAACTAAAATAAACACCCCACTGTTGTATGCCTCAGCCAATCAGGTTACACCCTCTATGCAACACAGTCTATCCAGACTTGTGTAGCCATGACAGGAAAATGTTTCAAATATGGATGTTGGTGTAAAGAAGCCATAAATTCTGAAAAAGGGACGTTCACACACATCTTCAACCCGGCAGCGCAGAAGATCAATAAAATCACCACAGTCTCCAGGTGGACACTCAAGATTAGTGTCACCAATTCAGTTTCTGACCACATGTGAAATATTGCATTGAATAATGGATAGAAAAGTGTTTTCTGCAGAACATCATATTGTCACATTGAAGTTGACCTTTGACCTTTTAGATTTATCACCAATACTACGACTTACGGAAGGAATTCCAGAGTTATGGCAAACAGCATCTTTTACGAGGTCACTGCGTTTGACCTCCAAAATCTAATCAGCTCTTCAGAGTCCAGGTGAACGTTTGTGCCAAATTTGAAGAAATTCCCTCAAGGCATTCCTGAAATATCACATTCACGGGAATGGGAGGGACAGACGGACAACCTGAAAACATTATGGCTCGATGCCGGTGACAGCAGTGGCTGGAGGCACTGAATTAAAGACAAACCGGAGGTGGTACAGTACATACCTGAGCATGTGGAGTTGGACTCATCCTCATTGTTACCACAGTCATTTGTTCCATCGCAAAGCCATCTTTTGGGAATGCAGCGATTGTTGCTGCATTTGAACTGATCAACAGGACAGCTGTGGTTATCTGCAAAGAGTTGAAACAGCAAAACAAGTCAGTGATTGACTGAACTCTTACATGAGATATAATAAAACAAAGCAAGTAAATTAAAAACCCAATTTTGCATAGCCTTAACTGAAACTATAAAAGAAAATATCAACCACTGAGCCCACTGAAGCAGACTATTTTTCACAAAATGAAGTTTGAAGGATCCAAAACAAAAGAGGCTCAAACTAATTTGAACCTCTTTGTAATCAGAACCCTCTGTTATATTTTGTATTTTACATATCTTGATTTTGAGCACATAATGACAGTTCAATCAGGTAAAATTCATTCATTCATTCATTCATCTTCTATACCGCTTATCCGGGTCAACCCGGGTCACGGGGGGCTGGAGCCGATCCCAGCTGCATTGGGCGTAGGCGGGGTACACCCTGGACAGGACGCCAGTCTGTCACAGGGCCGACACATAGTGACAGACAACCATTCACTCTCTCACTCACACCTACGGGCAATTTAGAGTCACCGATTAACCTGAGCTGCATGTTTTTGGACTGTGGGAGGAAGCCGGAGTACCCAGAGAGAACCCACGCACACACGGGGAGAACATGCAAACTCCACACAGAAGGGCCACGGGCGGGGATCGAACCTGCAACCCTCTTGCTGTGAGGCAAGAGTGCTAACCACTATACCACCGTGTGGCCGTCAGGTAAAATGATAATACTTTATAGGAAGAACAGAACCCACCAGCCAACAACAATACCATCCTTTCACTGTGGACATATTCAATGTCCAACTCTGATTTCTAAAACCACAGTCAAGGTACCTAAAAGGTTGTGTTTTCCTAACATTAAAGCTTTATCCGTCTCAGTCCGATTTAAGTTCCCTCTTGACTTTCGTATATCAGATTCACAGCTCCTTTGTGGTATTTCATTCATTCCACAGTCCAACTAATCTTACACTGATAGACCAATATAAAAGGATATGACTCTTTGGAGCAGAATCTCTGCCGAGTTTCTCCTTGGTGATTTGACCTGTAATTGAGAGTCTCCATTACATTGCTACTGCGGTCTAAACTATATTTGTTACATGGCTTCAGTGCCTTGATTTTAGTTTTACGCGAAGCCAATTTCACAAAATTACTTGAACTAGCAACCAATGTCATTATTTCCTTTTCAATCATGTCATTTAACTTTAATTACACATTGACCATTCACATTGTTCAAGCCTCACCACTCATAAATCAAATGAAATTAAGGTGAGCACATTTCTGGGTAGATATTGTGACACTACTGTATGTGCGTGATAAATTACCTTTGATTTTGAGACAACCTGGTGTTTGGAAAAGCCAGATGCTGCTAGAGTGTGCAGCTGAGACCAGTGTTTAGATCAGATGACTTCAGTGATCGTCTTGTCCTGTCATAGGCAACGTGTGGGCCATCTGAACTACATTTTGATTATGTCCCAAGAGGTTGTCAGAAGGCAAATTGCTCTGGTTTATGACTACGAGAGATGACTTATTGCCACAGAGAATTTTGAATAATTTTTTGAAAACATGCCTTTCCCTTACAAAGCTTACATCCACATTCATCTATTTTCAAGTCAAATTTTGTCCTAATAACTTCGAAGAAGACTCTACACCCACTAAAACAAATCAAATTAGTAGATTTTAAATGCACATGATATCTCAGGAGAGCAGATAATTGATTTTTCAATTTTGATAATTCTGGCAGAGGATTAGATTATGGTGCTCTGCTTCCAGAAAAAAAATGAAAGAGCATCCAGGCGTCTAACATGCTGTTTATCCGACTGATTTGTTAAAGAGTAAAACCGCTTCAGCAAGAGCAAAGGGGAGACAGCAGTGTGGAGGAGGAACACTTTTCACCCTTGCTTCAGTGACATGTAAGAACATAGAAGATGACAGCAGGAGAGAATCAGCGTTAAAAAGCCTCTGCTCTTTTGCTTGGCACATATTTTTGCATTTAAGTGTGTCCACAAGTATGGTATCTGTACGGGTTATATATTTGTGTGTTTGCATGAAATGTGTTGGCCTGCAGACAGATTTTAACGTCCTCACAGCAGCTGTGGCTCTCCTCGTCGCTTCCATCCAGACAGTCATCATCTCCATCGCACTTCCACAAGGCCCGTATGCAGCGATGATTATGGCACTGGAACTCGTCACTTTTACATCGCTGTGGCTCCAAGCCATCGCTGGAGGCTTCCGGAGGAGAGAAAGTGGTGGAACAAAATCAGCCAAAGACTTCCTATGAAGTATGTGTTTAGGGGAAATTATTGGCATAGCTATAATAGCACATAAAACATGTTAATAATGGCTCATGACCTCATGTCAAACTACTGGGAGTCGGCTTGTATTTCTGGACACCCACTGGGATAATCTCCCGGCTGTATTTATTTGTATATTAGCATATTTGCATGTGAACAGATAAGGTTATTATTTGATCTCTGTCCCATAGGATGAAGCCAGGATTACAGTATACTGGGACAGGATGATCTTAGGCCTCTCACTCTGTCTGATTCATTATGTCCTCCTACCTGCACAAGTGACATTGTTCTTCTCCAGAAGCTGGTTGTCAGCACAGGCACACACTCTGCCTCCTGGGATGGCAAGGCAGAGGGTACCGCAGCCCCCATAATTCACACTGCATGCGTTGTCACCTGGAGAAATAGATCCCAAATAAGGTGTCTTGCTCGTTTAAAGCTACATTTTCTAAAGCCTGCCTTAAGTGCCACAGTTTCTGTGGTTGTTTTCTGCCTGTACACTAAACAGCCATGGTTCAGGGGTCACTTCAAACAAAAAATAAGAGATGACTCATTTTTTTGTTTGAAGTGACCCACTGATTGATACTAAACTCATCGAGTGTCTCACAGACATGCAAGGTAGATAGCATGTGAGCTATAACCACATGTCAAGTGAAATATTGGAAACACTGTGGGTGAGAGACGTTTGACATTTTTATCTTTCTTGGAGGAATAATTTGTCTTTCTGGACAAAGGGGAAAAAAATTCTGTCACATATAAAGTTAAAGCATAAGACACCTTTGTCACTTTCATTTAACATGGAGCCCAAAGGCAATGCCTGAGCCAATGAGATAAAGCTTTTGGTTTTGTAAGAGCCAATCAGTAATACTCAGAGGACTGGACAGCCAATTAATCTGTTCAGTGACATGAAGAATGGAGACATGTCCAGCAAAATGTCTCTGAATGGTGGGAACTAGGCTGTGCATGTGGTAGTCAACCATTCATCTGCAGCATATACTTGGCATGGCGAGTATATGATGCCGGCAGGTAACAATCCAGCAGCCTGTTGCACCAGCAATACGCAAGTTCTCTCTATTGGAGTGTAAGGTTACCATAGTCAGTGTGTAAAGTCTAAACAATATGTTAAAAGGTTGATAACTGCTGTCTCCATGTGTGGAGAGGAGATGCAAGGTTCATCTTAGCTATTCTGGTGTAAAGTCCATTTCTAATGGCCAATAAGAATAAGACATTTTTTATGGCCTAACTTAGAGACTTTTGCAATTGCCAATATAGATGCCTTTAATTTTGCATGTTTAGAGACATCCCCAGTTCATTAAATATTCTATAATGCTAGAAAACAAAGTGTGAGTATAAGTCAAAGTCATCGTAAAAAGGGGTGTAATCTATAACGGAGAAAGTGTTGCCAACTCAAAACAGCTGCTGTTATATATGCTCCTCGTAGCGTACTAAAAAACTCCGGCCTTGGTTAGAAATGATGTTCAAACTAGGCTTGAACTCACACATAGCTGGTGCAACCCACTGCAGGGCTTTAATGTTCTGGAAAGAAAATGATTGACTTGAGAATGAAACCAAACTAGCGTCTTAATTTTAAAACCTCTGTGTGAGAACATGCGTATATTTCAACCTTAAGAGCACTATTACAGACTTCCTCTAATTGTGGTGTGAGTGTCTGAGCACTACGTCTATTATGGAAAAGAAAAAGATGAGCCTGCTGTGAGGGTCAATGCAGTTCTCCACTGTCAGCCATATCAGACTCCCCTCCTTTCTGTTCTTTTCAGCTTTCAAACAGCAGGAATCCATCATCATTTGTTACAGAATTGAGCAAACTCCTTCGGGCCTTGTTCACCTTATTTAACTTCATAGAGAGGAGCCCCAAGTGATTTTAAAGTCACTGTCACTGTTGATCAATGCACTGGTTTACACCATGAAATTTGACACCAAAAGGCATAAATGCGATATCTCAGGAGTATATATATCATATTAAGTGCTCTTCATTAAAGAAATGTGTATAAAGGATACAAAGGCCCGGACACACAACACAGAGTGGCTCTATTTCAGTGCAGAACTTTCACAGTCAAACTTTCTCTGTATGGTTCAGTGGCACTGGATGAGAAGTAAATGAATGAAAAGCAGCCAACCTTGCTGACTCTGTGCATCGTACACACGCAGGCCAAATAGTGGTGGTCTCTCGCTGCGCAGCAGAGTGACATCGCCGGTGGTCAAGTCCAGCTGGAAGACCGAGGCATTCATGTACTCCGTCCAAAAGATGAAATTACGATAATGAGAGATCCCGAATGGATGGTTCAGCTCTTTTCCATCATAAACCACCTGGAACATGAAGCAAACATGCAGTATAATCAAAAGATTAGGAGGGCCACACAAAGATGCCATCAGCAACAAAAAAATCAATCATCTCAAATAGGGTTCTAGCTGTTTGAATATGGGCTTAGGAATTATTTGATCACAGTATATGATGAATGTGATTCAATTTCTTTGCACAAATTTATTCACACGGCGCTGTCTGCTTATAATAATGTTTGCTAGAATCTTGGCATTGATTAAATAGCATTTGCAAATAATTCATTAGCTTAATATGCCAGTACAACTACAGTGGAGGGGAGCAGTTGGGGACAGCAGATAGGGCTGTCTTGTTGGCAGTTGTGGTGAGAAACAGAGTAGCTTTTAATCATCCCACTGCTTTGCAGATTAACATTGTTTCAATGCTAAAATATAGAAATCCCTTTTGGACCCTTATCATATAATATTGATGTGAAGGCGAAAAGTCAACTGCTGATTGAATATCACATTAACATGACAACAATACACAACTCTGAAATGATTGCGTACGCAGCAGCTGGGTTTTAGATCTAAATCTAAATTACACCATTTATTACAGAAAGAAACTGACATTATCGTCAGATTTTCAACTTTCAAATATTTGATCAAAATCATTTGATTAAAAATGGATTGTTTAAAATTTCACGAACAATAAACCGTTTGCACAAACCAAATCCTGTGGAAAAAAAGGTCAGGTGAGAAAAAATTACGAGTGAGAAGAGGATGTAAAAATTTGATATCACATTTTTTGAATATTGGTAACACTTGTGGCTAATGGGAAAGACATATTATAGATTTTATTTATTTCCAATTTGTTTTCTTTTTTTAATGATCTATGACATTTGATTTTCTGATTTATGACACATTTGAGTGCTCCCTACCTTAGCCATGATTGCATGTTTTTCACTGAGGTGCAGGACTTATATCAAAAAGAAAAATGAGAAAATGTGACAGGAGCAAAATATTTCCTAAAACTGCTTGGGGTTCAGAATGTTAATAATTCGATTGCTTTCTGTGTTTCTTGACCATTTAGGGTGTAAAACTACTTCAAGTTGTGTCGACGCAATAGCATTAAACACATTTAAATTACTAGGTTTATTTGGTGTTTGGTTGTTTATTCAGTTGGGATCTTGAATCCCAACCTCCGGCCCTCTATTAAAATCTCACAAGCAGCCTAACCCTCGAGTCAACCAGGATCGCAGCTAAAACAATTCCTGCAAATGAGTTTCTGCATCATTTAACTACTTGCGTGATCTCTACAAATTGAAACTCACCATTCTTCCAGTCCCATTGAGGTGAATCTTCTCGATGTGGTCGTAGTATGCGTCACACCAGTACATGGTGCTGGTGCTGTGGTCCAGAGTCAGACCGTTGGGCCACAGCATGTTGGAAGTGACGAAAATGCGGCGGTTGGATCCGTCCATCCAGGCTTTCTCGATCCGCCCTATGCTGTCGTTGACCTCATCCTCTTCCCAGTCTGTCCAGTACATCCAGCTATAAAGATACACACAATAATAATTATTATTATTCTACACACAACTGACATATTAAAGCATTGCTTTGGTTCAAGCCAGATCTATAAGTCAGCACCAGACAGACTAACACAGATCACAGCCCACATTCAATCTAGGGCAGTTCATTTCAGCTGTCTCCTCATTCATCCCTGCCCCTACTTCTTGACACACTGATGTTGGATGGTTGTGCTTGTTGCTCTCTTCATCAGCTTCCTCCTGCTTTGATTTCTTATCAATCAATACACATGTGACAGCATGTTTCTACAGACTTCCCTCAACATGATGTATTATATCATATCACAGTGAAATCTGTACACCCATGGGAAGGTATGACTGCGCTCCCCAGTGAATCTTACACATACCACTTTGATTCATACAGGGAATATTAAAGAGAACAGAACCTGCACTGCCAAATGCAGCCATATAAGCATCAGTTCAGAAAACTAACATCATGACAAGAGTGTTCCCGACAGAAATGGAAATAAACTGGAATCCAGATTTCCCATATGTAAAACCAAATAATCAAACATCGCTGGCAGTCAAAAGAGAGTGCATCGTAGCCTGAGAAATTATTCAGGCTTATCAAGTTAAAGCATTGCTTGACTGCACATCAAGGCAAAGTTGGAAGCCTCATATTCCCCCACCAAAGAAAAAAAAAGTTTTCAGTGTATCTTGTGAATGCCGAGACTGCAACTCTCAGTGGGCCCGTGGTATTTGAAACGTGATTGGGTCAACGATTTGACGTGATCTGTTCTCTAGTAACCATGCCCAGGGGATTTGCTCTGTTTGAGTGTTGCTGACTGAGCCATGTGGCCCCCTGTTTCTCATCAATGATAGAGGGCTGGCTAAGGGAAGATGAAACAGAATGGGATATGGAGGTGAATGTAGACTCCCTCTGTCTTGAAGTCATCTTTACGACCTTATAAATTATTCAGGAAATCTCCACACTCTCATGCAGTCACATGCACACACACACATACACATAGACATGCCTGTATGCACACAGGTATTCATGGATACAGAATCAGATGGACTGATGGACACCATGCATTTGTATTATCATGATCAGAAAAGTGAAAATACTTCTTACATCCTTTTCAATAAAACTAAGTATGCAACTGAATATAAATTATTCCATATTTTCATTTAGAGCTGCAATGATTACTCAATTAATCAATTAGTTGATCAACATTAAAAAAAATAAGTAATAAGTAATTTGGCAAAATTGGCAAAAACTTAAAGGTTTTAGCTTTCAAATGTGAATATGTTGAGGTTTGCTTACTCTTCTTTGATAGTTATTTGAATATCTTGAGAGTTGGTTAGAAAAAAAACAAGGCATGTAACAACATCACCTTGAACTCTGTGTACTTGTGCTGGCTATTTTTCATGATTTGTTCACATTTTACAGATCAAACCATTATGAATTCATCAATCAAATTGAAAAGTAGGGACCGTCAGTTAGTCTGTCTGTCCACTGATCGCTCAACAACAGTGCAGTCAAAGCTTGACTCTCGGCTGGAGAGTTGCAGAGGATCAGAGGAAGTGCAGCGTTGAGTGCAAACTCTTGAGAACTATGACGCATATATATTAGTAGTACATTATGTACACAATGTATTGAGAAAGGACCTTTATTAACTGTTAAACCGCCAAACAGCAGGCTGGGTAGTTACCTCTCGGTTGCTCGCTACTGTAAATCAAAGAATCGATGAAGAAAGAGAGACCGGGGGGGACATGAGATGGTACATTGTAGCAAACACAAACTCAAGGATCAGTGATGTATCTTTGAGAATGAATGCCCTTTTCCCTGGAAATAGCCTGGTCTCATACACCTGGCAGTTAGCAAATGACGCATATACTCCAGCACTGCAGGGGGATGCAACTATACCATGGCCAGTGTTCAGGACCCAGAGAAATACATCGTCAAGCAAGACAAAGTTTAGATGAGTAATTCCAGAGAAAGTTGCCAGCAGCAATACCACAGGCCAAGCAAAAGGTAAATGGACTGCACGTGTATAGCACTTTTCTAGCCTTAGCGACCACTTAAAGTGCTTCAACACATTCACACACACATACACACTGGTGGTAGAGGCTACCCTATATGGTGCCACTGCCAGGAATTCATTCATACACTGATGGACATGAGGAGCACTTTGGGGTTCAGTATTTTGCCCAAGGATACTTCTGCACAAGCATGCACCTTGTGCATGGGCACTGCACTAGTTGGAATACTAGATAAATTAAAAGATGAGAAAAATTATCATTAGTTGCAGCCCTGTTTTCATTTGATGCAATCTATCTCCAGAAGGTATATACAGTATATGCACTTAATATGAAATCTGATTTATTAGTGAAATATAGACAACAAAGAATAAGGAATGGGGTTTCGTAGGTATAGTAAAATACTATCATGTAGAAAAGTTGGTACGAAGCAGTATTTGCCTATAAGTAACAACACATATATGCACAGAGACATACAGGCATCCAAAATACAATGAAGCTGAGCAAAGCACCACTCTAGTCAAATGTCACTTGTGTGTTATTATTTGTTTATATGAATACATGTATGAGATTCCTAATGTGGCAAAAATAGAGAGGTATGACACTGCTAAGTTGACACTAGTAGTCCTTATCATGTCAACACAGACTAGAGGAGGCAAACAGTGCAGAAAATAAGGTAGCGAGAAGGCAGTGGAGAAATCAGTTGGAGAGGTGCATCCATTTTACCTGAAGAGACCCTTCCAGCAGAGCAGATACAGATCAAAGGACTGTCGAGTTCAGGCTGAATGCTCCTGCAGAAGCCCAAAACTACCTTTCCTAATCATATGTGCTGCCAGCGGGAGGGTCAGAGTGAAAGTTATTAATCCTTATACAAAAAGAGCAACATGATATTCCCCACCCCCAACACTGCTGCTGTCGTATCTCTGTCAGCATGCTATATCCTCGTTAGCGTTCTCATTTGGTTTACAGCTGCATCCTTACCACAGTTGTTTAGATATACAGATTTAATGTTAAAATCAGTGCGTTTTATTTCCTTTGATATACAGTCTGCACCAATGTGAAGTATGTGACTTGTATTTTAATCTGTTTTTATTGTTAAAAAAGGAAAAACATGCAATAACACTATAAAGGAAAGCAAATGATAGGACTGGTATTGATATATTTTAGAGAAAAGAGGAGGAGATAAAAAAAGAATAAGTTTGGGGTTTTGGTTAGGCCAATTTACCTACAGCAGTGAAACAGCTGTGTATGGTGAAATGTTTGGAACAACCCTCTTGAGGCTTGAAAACTAATCTCTGACTGTTATGGATTTGGTGTGTTAATACGATTTAAGCCTTAAAGTGTTAATCCTTAAGATCCTTAAGACGCTCAATGAATTTGAGCTTTGCAGCATCTCCTCTATATGTTAAATAGCATTTCTGCTGGGGGAGTCCTCCATATATGAATGCGCGGAGGAGAGGATCCATGATGACTATGAAGAAACAGCTGTGAAACGGGTTAATTGTGGCTAATGAGCTTGTAGCTGTGGTTTAGGTTTGGGCAACAACATGAGCCACCATTTCCTTTCACCAAAAACCCCACAACCCTGTTCTCATTAAAACAGCAGATGTTCTCTCAGTTTAAGCATGCTGGTTTTCTTTTTCCTTTTGAAAGATGCATGATGTGATCATCAGTCCAAGCAGATGTCTGCTAAAACAGCCGATCTTCTGGATTAACATTTGAAGCAAAGTGATATTTCCATCAACACAAAGGCACAGTGGTCTTTGCTAACTACAACCATACTGTAGTTTATGTATTCACAACAACAAGCCATGGGGGAGCTTAAAACTGATTCCAGTAGCCACTTCAGATGCACTGTCAGAAATCTGGATGCCATAATTTGCCCCATGACACACCACAGAAGTATTCTGCCTTCAAAAACTTTTTCTCCTACTTCATGGTTTATAGACAACAGTTTTTGTTCTTGAAAATCTGGCACTAAAAAAATAAGATTAAATCCTTTCATTGGTATCTGGGGCAAAAAAGATGCAAAAACAAACAGGAGAACTGCCATGGCATATATTTTACAGGGATTTAAGGATTTGCATGAAATCTTGAAGTTGTTAAGCAAAAGTTTGGCTTTGAAAATATTTCATTGTTGTTTTTTCAGGTAAACACTGACATAAACTACATGATGCCCTGAATGGTCCAGATTTCTAAACCCATACACACCACACTAACACAGTTTTGTACCAGGACCAACAAATTATCCGAAATGATTACTTAAATACTTTCAGACCCAAGTCAACAAATCAGCTTAGAGCAGATGCTGGTGGCAAGGTTATATAAAGCATTGCAGCCCACCTTCTTATTTTGAGAAAAGAAATTGAGTGGCAAGATAATTGTTTTTCTCATCGACTGTAACGGCAGAAAGTGCACTGGTAAATATTATCATAAAAACACTCCAACACAGGAAATTAAGTTTCAGTCCTTTTTTATAAACCTTTTCCATCCACATTACCTCGTTCATTTCCATACCACTTCTACTGGCTATAGGGTTTTTAAGTTGTCTCTGTCACACAACACAGTTCACTGAGTTCTCTTTTTTTTCTTCTACTAACCTGTTCAGAGGGTCAACCACGATAGCCCGGGGGTGTGACATATTCCCTTCCAAAAGAGTCTTCCTGGTCTGGGAGGCTCTCTCAAGTCTTGCAACGCTAATTGTCTTCCTGTAGCCATCGTTAGTCCAGTACAAGTTCTTCCCAATCCAGTCCACTGAGATTCCTTCAACATTGTCCAGCTCTACAACACAATGAGCAGCAAAGAGTTCAACAAAATCAACACATACATTGTCCAAGGTTTGTACAAATAAAGCCTGTATGGAGTCCTGTTTCTTTGATTTGATCTATAAAGGAAGCAACTAAGGAAAAGTATTACGGATGCTTCATTAAGGAATTAGTTTCCAAAAATGTAGTACTTTCCTTTTCCATTTTGTAACATTGAACTTTGTGACATTGTAGTGTGTGGTGCATCATTCCCTGATAAATGCTGGTATTATAAATTGTATTTTTCTTCTCGAGCCAAGGTACAATACATGAGTACTGCATTAGGGGTAACACTGAGTGTGTTTTTAGTAGATTAAGATTGTGTGAAATGGCTCTTACCTCAGAAAATAATTACTTTTATTAGATATTTCATAGAATTAGTTTAATCTATTCTAGGAAAGTGCTTTAGTTAGTATAAAAATATAATTCAGACCTACCATCTTTGAGTATCGTCTCTCTGCTGTTTCCATCTATTTTTTGTCGCCCAATAAGGAAACTGGTGGTGTCAGCGAAGTAGATATGTCCTGATTCCGCGTAGTAGTCGATGGCTCGAGGGTTGACCAGGTCCTCGATGGGCACAATGTGCTCATCACTGGACTTGATATTCATATCCAGGCCTCGGATGACCCCGGGACGCCCCTTACCGTAGAACAGGAAGAGATCGTTTTTGGGCTCTACAAGGCAAGAAGATACGGAGCCTTTTTACTGTTATTGTCAATTAATTGGTCTAATTCATCAATGCTGATCCCAGCATTAAACCCTCTTACCGACCACATTGTTCTTATATGTGAGCCAAAGCCATCCATTCACCTTAATGGAGCCAGTAATCAGTGCCAATGACTTTACTCTCCCCCTTCAATCACACTCCTGCTACAAAGCTGCCTTGACAGTAGGGGAAGGAAAATGCTTGAGCAAACAGACAATGGCAATACTTACCTTGGCTGTGAACGCTGCTTCTGATCTAAAATAACATAGTGTCTGTGTAGAAAGGCAAACAGAGAAGCCTAGAAAGCTGAGGCAAGCTCCTCGGCGGCCCGCCAGGCGCTCAGGGGGCTGTATGTTCTCGAACCCTTTGGGATCCTCCGAGAAGCAAGGGGAGGAATGAAGGAGGGCTTCCAGTGAGAGAAGCAGACCTCTACTCGCTCTCAGCCCCTACCCAAGAGACTGGGATGCTGGGGGTGAGGACCACACATGCCTCACTTCAATTTATCATTTTGTGAGCGAGAGACCAACTACCCAGGAGACAATTAAGCATTGCAAGAGACCCAGATATCAAACCCCACGGTGACTGCTGTATGAAGAAGCACTACCATTTAGCACCGAATCTCATTATGCTTAGGGAGACGGAAAGCACGAGCAGGAGAGAGATAGCTGGTGTCATCAGAACATCTATGAGGGGGGAATAAATCAAATGTGTCAGGGCGAGCCTCCCAATGCTTCGTTACCCCGATCGAACAGTGGTGGGCCCTCGGATTGTGTCATCAATTTGATCTTCTGCTTTTATTGTCAACTACACAATGTCCAGCAATTGATAACAGCAGCCAACAAATGCAGACAAACTTAAACTCTCATTATGGCAATAATCAATCAGGCTGGCGACAGGTCGATAGCGGGCCGTCACTTTCAAATGGGTCTGTGTCCACCAAAGCTCATCTTTATCATTGTCAGTCTACGGCTGAGGCATGTGGAGCAGCTCTCATATGACACATGACCTTTACCAACACATGTTAATACGAAAAAGAGCAGGGATGCACAATGTCCTTTTGAAGCATAAGAACAGCAAAACATCAACTAAAACACACAATAAAGCATCTATTTACAGTACCGGTCAAAGATTTGGACACAACTCATTCAATGTTTTTTCTTCATCTTTATTATATTATCTACATTGTAGATACATATAATAAAAGACATCAAAACTATGATGGAACACATATGGAATTGTGTAGTAAACAAAGAAGTGTTAAACAAACCAGAATATGGTTTGTATTTTAGATTCTTCAAAGTGGCTACCCTTTGCCTTGATGGTCTCAAAGATATTAAGAAAGCAAGAAATTTCACAAATTAGCTGTTGACAAAGCTGTTAATGAAAACCACTCCAGATGAACAGCTCGTGGAGCTGACTAAGAGAATAACAGAAGTGTGGAAAGCTGTTATTGAAACAAGAGTCAGCTACGTGGAAGAATCTAAAATATAAAACATATTCTGGTTTAATACTTCTTTTTTCTAAATAATTCCCTATGTGTTATTTATGTATAAAAAAGAAAGAAAGAAAGAAAGAAAACCAATGAAAGAGAAAGTGTGTTCAAACTTTTGAGTAGTACTGTACATCAAAGGCAAAACATGTACTGACTTTTACATGACTGTCCATCGGAGCCCAGGCTGTAGCCGGTACGACAGCGGCATGTTCTGGACTTGTAGCTGCCACTCAATAGGCAGATATGGGAACATCCTCCTGGCTTTCCAAATGAAACTATTTCACATGCGTGACTCCTGACTGTGAACAAAATCAGAAAGGACAGAGAAATCATTACAAGCCGATGAAGCATCCACTTCAGTACTCACACATAGCCCAGCCTGTGAGTCACAGGATGGGGAAGATTCTGACACATACTTGCACATGTTAACTTATCTATAAAAAATGTCCTTTACCTTTTGGCTGAGTGAGTTTGTGGTAAACACGTAGTCCTCTAGTATTCCCCAGGCTGGCTAGTGTCCTACTCTCTGCTGTGATGTTGAACCTGTGGATCTGTAGCAGCTCCACTGTGGAACTCCCTTTGGTGGGGTCGGAGTGGGTAGCATAAAGGTAGTCCTCGAACAGAGCTAATGAATAAATGTACGACACCTGGGGAAAAGAAAATTTGGTGTTTTTTTCTTTTACATCATCCCTGAAGCCAAAAATAAGAAAACCCACAAGAGGAACACAAAGAAAACAATAAGAAAATAAATTAATTAGAGGACTTTTATCTTTAATTATGGAGCAAACATGAGGGGGTGGGAGAGAGGGGGAGGGCTGTCTTTACATTTGGCAGCCCACACAGGGTCAAAAGCTGGACTCTACAGGGAGGCCAGTGGCCCTGAGTCCACAGCCTCCATGCTACATTTAGCAGGCTGACACCCACACAAAGCGACATGGCTGGATGAGCTGTGTTCACAGGAAGTACACCTTAGCTCACTGGGTCACACCTTGAAATCAGGGGCACCGAGAAACATTCGCCAGAATAAATAAATAAATAACAAACAAACCACTCAACCATTTCTCTCTATGGAATTTGGCCTTGGCACTTTTACCTGGAAACTTTTGAAGCAATCTCGCACATACTATTTAAAGGCTGGGTGGATGCTGTGGGCTACCTCAGTGTGTGACACATGCTTTCGTGTGCCTGCTGCATTGAATAAGATGACCGAATAAACCAGATAGGATCGACCTCAGAGGAAATTTATTGAATTTGTTCTTTGTGTAGAACACATGAAATGCATAATAATCTTGTGAGTATCACGTTTAGGCAAAAACGTTAATACTGATCATTGATACCATTGGCTATGATACAAAAACATATATATTCTATGTGTAAGCTGTATATAGGAACTGCATAGCATTTGTCGTTGTAGATCCAAGGTTTTCTAACAAACAAGGAGGAGGCAATGTTATACAACGAACATCTGCATACAACTAAGGTGTTTGAAATGTACGTTTTTCTTCCTCATAAAGGGTGAGTATGTGGTTGGAGTTGCTTAAAAAGGTCTCTTAATGAATAGTCATGATCCGTGATGAAAGGCTTTAAGAGGGTACTACAGAAAAGTGTCTATTGATATTCTCATTTGGAAGACAGCCCCACATGTGCCTCACTTTCTTGAATTTAATAAAGCATCTACTGTCCATTGAAAAGACCTTTTCAATGAATCTGAAGAGTGAATTATAACAACAAGCAGTGAATATACCACCTGTCTTTCAGTGATAAAGCACAGTGCCCTAAATCAGAAAATTAGAAAGCCCCTCTCATGTAACAATTTGGAGTCTCTCAAATGAAGAGGGAGACAGCACTGATAAGAGAAGCCAATTGTCTGTTCAGATTCCCACTGACGTTTGTCCACAATGGCTCCTTATGATGTGGAGCCCGTGGAAGACAAAAAGCAGCACTTACAGTGAAATGTGACACTCACTTGGCTCCCGTGGATAATGGTGTGCCTGTTCCTGCCGTTGTAATCCACCACATCGATGTAATCCAGGTAGGCGTCTGCCCAGTACACCAGCTTCTTGACCACATCCAATGCCACAGCAGTGGGCTGCTCAATTTTATAATCCACCAGCCGGGTCCGGTTTGTGCCGTCCATGTTGCAGCGCTCCACTTTGGCCACGTTCCCATAGTCAGTGATGAAGAGCATCCTGCAGAGGGGAGGAGTGTTGGAATGATTAAACGCTATAAAAAAATAAATAAAAAAACTACTTTGTTGGGAGAGCAGAGTCTCAGTCTTTGCTCCAGATCTTCTAAGACCTATTTCTTAGACATACAAGAAGTATATCACAACAGAATACTTTTATTCTCAGTACACATTGCTGAATCTTTCTGGCTTATTTGGCGTGATGATGCATTTACTTTTAACCATTTTATAAAACATGTGCACAGCAGGTCTGACTAGCTTTTGATTTGTCCATATGTTGGAGCAGTGTGCATTTCAAAAATCAAAAACAGAAAAGTAAAAGTGTGAGGAATTACTTAAACTGTGTGTTTATCTTTTCTAAAGTAAGCCGAAAACATTAGCATGCCCTGCATATCATTAGCTAAGTAAATCTCTTTATAGGTCAAGTTAAACTTACAACCCAGATGCCAAAGAAGTTGGGGTTGTGGAAAACATGAATAGAAACAGAGTGCATTAAATTCATAATTCATTGATAGTTACAAAAACTGAAGTTTATCAGTTTGGACATATTACAGATTCTCTTTGTTTGAGACTACATGCCAACATTTTTGGAATCAAGGTTGTAAGTACCAACCACAAGTGGTATGTTGTTTGGGAGCAGGATTGAGAGTGTTAGTTCTGCTGTGTTTTTGAGCATTTTAGTTGCTTAAAACATTAATTATTCTGCAAAGTCTTTTCTTTTGGAAGATTTAAAATGAAACATACTGTTATGTCCCAAAATACAAACAATACAGCATAACATCATCACAGCCTCTGACATCTTTTATAATAGCCCAGTGATTTAAAGTAACTGACCAGAGTTATGTTGGAACATTTTTCATCACGCTGTAACGTAATACTGGGGCTAAATATACAACCTGCAATACAAGGATAATGCTGATAATTATTTACATGTCATCCACATGGTTGGTGAACTTGTATGGTTGCTGACCTATTGGCCTCAGTCTTTTAGCATGATGTCATATCACCATTAAATACGTTATTAAGACTCCATTTACATGGTTCTCGTTTTAAATTAAGTCACTCATGTAATTTACATTTTAGAAATAAAATAGAGGCCTTCTTTCACCTACTTATGTCTGAAATCAAGAAAGTATTGTTTGAAAAATCAGCAAGTGGTTAATCTACCCCACTTTTCATTGTTAACTGATTGTGTGCATTGTGAAACAGAGAGATTGACAGCTACAGTAACTAAGGGAGGATTAGACAATTGTACATTTTATTAAAATGTAACTGTTTCTACAGAAAATAGTTTTTCAATTTGGCGTAGATTATTTCATTCGGTTCTCTACATTAAGGGAGACGTAGAGTGACCCCTGGTCTAATCTACAGCCACTGTTTTTTAAATCCAAATTCCAGAGCAGAACATTTAATCGACTAAAAGAATCTCCTAACTGTATGAATAGACAGATTACATGCGTCAGATAACATTCTTCGCCTAATAAGACCAACCATGTCTCGAGGTTGTCAGACTCTAATTATGATCAGGTGTTGATATTAGATGGGCTATGTCAGCAAAGCTCTACCCACAGTCTCACCAGTCCCCCAGTCACATACTCATCTCTCAAGAGGAAATGAGAGAAGCTCTAAAACAGCAGCATAAAACTCCTGCCTGCATCTCTCTCTCAGCTGTAGCTAAACACCTGCTGTGGGCCTGCCACAAATATGAAAAAGAATGGCTTCTCAAACACACAGCATCATTTGTACTTAAACTTACGCTCCTGTGTGAAGAGCATTTACTTGGTTTTAGCATCTTTTTTATGATGACAATTTTGAGCTTTTGTTTGAAATAGACCTCTGTTGTGACAATCAAAAACAAAATAGTTGACTGCCAATATGTTGCTTGTGGTCCAAGCTATTCTCAGTGCCAACTGTGTGCTACGTGCCCAAAATAAGTGACATTAATAGAGAACCAAAAGAGTGAATAATGTTGAAAATCAGGATGGTGGTGATCCAAACCAGAGCGAAAAGTGATTATTTTTCCAACACCCATGAAGTGGCACAAACACTCCAGTATTGCCCTCTTTGTACTTGATAACTACTGCTGGCAGTAGTGGAGTAAGTATGCTTCAGCTGAGCATACGTTATGCATTTAAAATACTTATTAGTGTTCCAGGTGGTGCTCTGTCACATTTGTTTAACATGTTAAAAGTCAATCTGCAAAGTACAGTAACTAGTAACAGCTGCACTACAAGAAAAACAATCATATGTTCCTGTGGCGGAGTAGAAGTAGCACAACATGAAAATACCTCTAAGTTAAGTAACAGTAAGTACAGTACCCAACAAAGTAGCCATAACAACATGCCATTATAACAGAAAATCAGGGATGTGCTGTAATTTTGTTTTATTTAGTCTTTTTTGCACCCATGTGGTCATAATTTGCACAATGTAACTTTGAAGCAGCATCTTTCTTTTCTTTTCTTTTCTTTCTTCTTAAAGGTTGTAGTCTATTTAGTATTTTAAAAAAGCAGCAAGAGCAAATGTGTGACTGTGCTCACAATGAACCACTGCATTGATTGTGTGTTCAAATGTCCATATTTACATCACTAGAGCCTCCTGTGAGGTAAATGTAAAACACAAAAAAGAGTAGCACCACAACAAATGACGAGGCACTTTGACACTAAATCCTACTATTACTAAAACTTGATCTTCTTCTTGTCTCCAAACTTGAAGCAAGTGTTAATAACCTTTTCCAAGTAGTTCCAGTTTGTGAAGGCAATGACTAACAATCAACCGACTCAGATGACAAAAAATATGACTCATTTGGAGGCAATGATGCACAAAACAATGTAGTCCTTCATATGAGAGGACACGATGCCCCCGCAAGGGAAGAGAACAACAGAAATGAGTGTTCATTTCATGAAAAAAGATTATTAGAAGATAATTTAAGTCCAAAAATGTGACACAGTACTCTGTACTGAGTGATGTTGCGAGCTTAGGACACACAGTGATGCAGTGATGGTAATACAATCAATTCTAATTAAATTAAAAACATGTGTTCACAAATAAAATTTCAATGCTGGCCTACAAAATAGAAACAGGCACATATGATAAATATGAATACATTACGATAATACATTTAAAGATGCTTGGAATAAGTGTTAAATAAAAGCCTGCTTTCCATAAAAAGAGGAAAAGAAAAATCTGAATGTCTTGAAATGTCTTTTCAAAAATGCCCAGTGAGGCTGCCTCTCTGATACATAGAAGCTCCATAACCTGGAGGCAAACGCAATAAAAGCAGCATTTCCCATTTCCTTTGTGGTAATTTTGGGGACGTTTAGAAGGCATGCTGCAGAGGACCTCAGGGTATGTGAGTAGACATAAAATGATAGACAATGTGTGATGCACAGAGGAGCCAAACCATTTAGTACCTCAAAAACAGTAAGGAGGGCTTGAAAATCAATTCTAAAAGACACAGGGAGTCCGTGGAAGAGCGGTCATGGAAAACAGGTGTTACATGTAGCCTAATTTGTTTTTTACTATTGGGATTGAATCACATCAGACAAATAACTAAAACATCCTTTAACACCTGACTGTCACTTTAAGATTTCAAAACTGCTCAGGTCTGCACATATGCTAATCAGCATGGAAGGCTTGCCATGCTGTCTTGCTGTGGTTCTGTGAGGAAGGAGCTCCAACAACCTCCAATGATAACGAGCTACGGGAGAGCAGCAGGAAGTCATCTTAATCTTCACAAGTCAAGTCAGGGGAGAGATGGGCTGCCCTTTGAACCCTGGACCAGGCTGCAATGAAAATCTGGCAGCGTCAGCAAGGAAGCCGGCTCCCCAAACAGGTGCACCTCTACGTGGCATACAAATGATAGCTTTCTGGGATTAGGATGGTGCTGATGCTGTATTTGTGATTCTGCAGCTATAACAAGATCCATTTTGGAATTCTGGAAAGGAGCACCCCGGATAAAATAAACTGCATAGGACCAGTGAAAAACAGAAGACTGAATAGAGCTGACAATAAAAGGCATGCTCAAGTTGTTTTCTGATTTTTCCTTCCATTTTATACAGCGGGTGAAAAGGATTGTTTTTCAGCTGATTTGTTCACTTTTTGTCTTTTTATGTGCATAACTGGAGATGATTTTTTTTTTTACAGTCTATGGTTCTGACGTAGCGAACATTTAACTCACATGAATGATCAGCTGTTTCCGAGCTGACATGAAAGAGCAATCATAAGTTGCCCAACTGAATCCAATTCCTATATATATATATATATATATATATATATATATAGAGAGAGAGATAGATATAGATATATAGATATATATAGATATAGATATAGATATAGATATAGATATAGATATATATACTTATATATAACTATTAAATGGAGGGCCATGAAAATTGGTACAGCCATTTATGATCCCCACAGAATGAACTGGAATAATCTGGGTCATTCCTACATGTTTAATCAAGTTTGTTCAATACTTTGTTCTGTGATCAAATACCTGCAAGACTAGTGACATTGATCAGGACAAAAAAAGAGAAAGTGAGAGAGACAAAACCACAGAACATAATCCCTGCAGTAATGATGCTTTCCCCAAATTAAGTCTGACAAAACAAATTAGTAGTATTTAAACTTAATTTCCATGGGACAGGGTTGACTCAGTGGAATCTTTATCTTGCACTAATCAACGCACACCAATCAATCCACCATTCACTAATCTTTTCAAGCATCATTGTACATGATTTTTAAAAGCAGAGCACATCCTTTCCAGTCGCAGATAGACACGCTTGAATTTCAGCTGATGAACACACCATACCATCAATCAAACTCTCCTCCAAAAAGCTTTTTAAATAAAAGGGAAAAAGGTTGTACATCAAAGCTTTTCCCGACCCATACCTTATCTGATAGAAAGAAAGACAGAGATTGAATCAAATAATAACAACAAAAAATGGAGTGCCAAACCACAGCATATTCTATAAACACCGCTCCGCACACTGTGCTGCTATCTAACACCTCCCTGATTTCTTTTGTTTTCACTCCATTGCTCCAGGCTGACAGACCTCTCTCAGACTCGCTTCTTCAGAAACAGCTGTACCCATATCTCACCAATTAGAGGCAGGAAGAGGCCTTGGAAAAACTTCTGTCTTATACAGACAATCTAGCCAGCAGCCTGCGCGCCCAGCTCCCTTGTGGGCCTGCAGACTTTATATCCATACAATCATCCCTCTATACACACAACAGAATGGGCTCATGTGTGTGTGAAAGAGTCATGTGTGATTACGACAAATCCACCCAGGAACCAGCCTTACTTATGCTGTATCTGTGTTGACTCAGAGGGAGAAACTCCAAGGTAAACTATATTTATGATAAGCCATATTGCTTTCCAGTGGCTGACCAGCATTTAATGAGAATGCAGAGACGCTGCCAACCACATCCAAACTGTCCATGTCATTACGAAACCAGCAGCTAATTATTTTGATTAGACCCAATGGCTTATAGTGGTAACACAAGCTGTTGAATAAAGAGCAGTTTATAGAGTGGAAATCCACTGTTCAGCTTTAATCAAATCAATTATATCTTGAAGTTGAACGTCGGCTTTGTCTTGGTGTTATGGGGGCTGGGTATGACAGAGTTTACCACAACTGGTGAACAGCAGCAAGATGCTCCCATTGTTATTGATGTTTGGAAGTGGTCATTACTGTCCGACAGGCTCTTGTACTAAAACGAAAAAGCTGTATTACTATTATTAGTGTATCACGGTTTTTTAAGTCTCTATCAGAAAAAGGTGTATCATTAAAAATAAGCGCGTAGCTTGGTGTCCTTGTAAAATAATAACCCTGCACTTCTCTGGCTCACTTGGAGAAAGGGCTTTGAGCTACTGAATCTGGTTCACATTCTGGTGCAGCTGTTGCTAGCTATTTATTGTATTTCTTTTAAGTTTATTTCGTTTTTTGACACAGGAAACCTACATAATTCGTTCTGTGCGACTGTCAACCACATGCTGTAAATGTTTCAGTTTTCACAGTGAGCAGTGTGGGGAATGTTTTTTTCTTCACAGTTGCTTTTTTGTGATCTCTACAGAGACAAAAATCCTGTAATGGAAAGTCCTGCAGGGGCCTATTCTACTGAGGGATCTGGGGTGAAATCAGTGAATACAAATGAATGTCTCAATGGTAAAAGCTGTCTGAAGCATCACTAGCTATCCACTAAATTACACAGCTCAAAGAGAGGAGGGCTGAGTCAAAGGACGGGGAATCATTTAAATTGTTTCATTGTAACTCACTCACATCCAAGTCAATTGTTATGCATAGTGATTTTTTTTTCTCTTCTTCCATGATTTTTTGTTTTTTTTAACAAAAGACGCATGATGATAAATGAGCCTTGCTGTACACACTTACCCCATGAGAGGATCCAGAGCTATTCCCTTAGGGTTCAGCAGGTCTAATTGTAGGATAGTCACACATGTTTCCCCAGCACGGTCACAAACAAATATCTTGTCTGTGACCCGGTCAACAAAATAGAAGTTGCCTGTCAGCCAGTCAATGGCCATGTGCTCCACGTCTGCAATGGCAAACAGCAGTTAGATTATTTTGTAAAACAGTTGAATACAAATGTATAACACACTGGGATACATTTTAAACACTTTCAATGGCTACCACTGGAACACATTTTAAAAAAAGAATAATCAAAAGCATGAAACAGAAGCTATGATATCTCATCTTTCAGTCCCCACAGCCCTGTTCTAAGAATACTGGGTCCTACACTTCCCATAATGCACCAAAATAGCATGATTTTGAAGACCCCCCCTGCCTGGTAACTGTCCACAGCTCCAGGTTAATAGTTTCTGTGAAAAATATCTAGAGTCCATAATATTTTCAACAAATAAATATCACCATGAAACTTCCCCAGTTGATAACTTATATAGGACAGCTCTCTTTGTATTACACGTTTCTGATATTTACATTTTTTAAGGCCATAAATCAGAAAATAATTTCAACAGCCATACACAGGTACATTTTCTGTGTTTTTAGAAACAAAACTCTGTCTAAAGCTTCAGAATACAGATAGGAATGAAACAGAGAAGGTTGGTGTATGTAAGTGCTACTGAGGTGGAGATGTGTTCCTCAGAGTATGAGAAAAAGTAATTTGAAGAAAACAGCCATTAAAAATATGTTTTGTAAAATCCCAAACATTTTGCAAGACAGAACAGGTGAATATTAAATATTTAAACTATGCATCTCAACATTAAATATGCATATGAGGCAGTGTAGTAAAATAAACACCTTAATGTGCATTTTGAATGTTTGCTTTCCACTAATGTGAAGGAAGAAAAGCATCCAAAATATCAAAGCTGATCAGAGTATGAAAAAACAACATTTTTGCCTGTAGTATCTGTCCTTAAAAACCTTCGGAAAATGAGAAGCACAGAAGACATTATACAAAATGTTTGATGGTCCAAGTCAACATGAAGCTTAAACTGCTCTTGAATTGAACATTTGATGCCCCTTTAAATGAAACCATGGCCACCGAGGATTCTGATTGTTTGGCAGGTTTCCATGATGTTTTTGCAAAGGACAGTATAACCTGATAGCTTTGATGCAGGTGTTCTAGATTAATGCAATGAAATGTAATGAAAGCAAAAGGCTAAGTATTTGACTCAAAGCCTAATAAAACTGACGAATAGCCAGTAAAAAGCATGCACATTCGATAACACGTTTGATATTTGAGACCGTGGACGGTTCAACAAAAAGGAGTTAAAAGAGAGCACTTTTGAAGAAGGGAAGCTGGCATAGCCTGCAGGTTTGAAGGACAGCTGTAGGGGAAAGGTGAGCGGCCAAAACCACTGGGGCTAACCTGCCTTCAACCGCGCAGATAATGAAGAGATATAGAGAGAGCTCACAGGTAAGAGTGTGGGAGGGAAAAAAAGGAGAGAGAAAAAGAGGTGTGAGCATATGTGTTTGAGATAGCCCTGGTTGATGTGTATCTCATCCCACTGCTTCCCCACTCTAGGTGAGAGTGTTCATGATTTGAGAGCAGATAATCACTCAATTTCATCAACAAAAAAAAGTTAGGGAATGAAAAGGTGTATGTACTCTCAGAGAAGAGAACTTAATATGAACAGCTGAAAACATACGTTGCAAGCTTTGTTGTGTTCTTATTTCCTGTTCCCGTGTGAATCCACGCAGATTCCTCGTTTCAGCACAGCGGAGATGCCCAGAGGACTGTGTAGACAGAGCCCAGCATACACTTTCCTGGTTATGGTGGAAATCCAATGCCAGTGTTCCATTTACACTCAGAGACCTAAGGGGCTGGAGGCCTGTTCCATTTAGTTGGGTGATGACAATACGATCTGGACCACCAATGAGAAGCATTGGACGGCTATCACCAGGACCTGGAATGAAAGAGAATATATTATTTTGAGCAAAAGGAAAGGTTGAATTACTTTTGAAACAAAATGAATGAAAATGAAGCCAAATGTCTCAGAAGGAATACTCAAACAGAGAAAAACAGAGAGAAAGTGTGACAGAAAGCACCCCTAGTCTTGCCTCACCATCAAAGCAAGAAAGTGTAGTCCAACACTGGGTGAAAGAGCATCAAAACAATCCAACAAAACCGATTCTTAGAGCTTATTGATTTGAACGAAAAAAACAACACAAATTGAGGGACATAAGTCAAGTCAAGGAAGGACAGTCTGTGGTGGTAAAACTGAGATAAGCTGCTTTATGGGCTTAATTGAGCGTGCACATTCTTTGACATCAGGTTCACCCTCTAAAAAGGGCCCTTATTTATCCCGATCTTTCACACAAGTTCAAGTCAAGGGCTACTCTCCTAATATAGGCAATAAATCAGAATGCCTGCCCACATAACTGCTTCCCCGTATCCCCCTGAATCAACTTTTGTAGTAACACATTTTTCTCCCACACTAAGGGGGAAGATGGGCTTTTGACCAGATTCTCTGATAGAAATCTTCCCCATCTTTTAATCAACCACGGGAAATTGTAAAACTCTTTTTGAGGTTTGTCCTAAGCCCCCTTTCAATAAAGATATTGCCAGTGTTGGGGAGTAGTGAACAGCATGTAATTGAACTAGTACTTAACCGAGATTTTACAGTAGCGTGCTGGTAGTTTAACTGCATTTATATTTGTGTAGTGATTCAAGTTGTTGCTTTTTTTAACCCCCTTTGACCGCCCCAACCCCCAATTTCTTTCATCCTGAGTGTTGTAAAGGCATGCCAATGGCATCCATCAGACAGCCACAACCACACTATTAATTACTCATTATTCGTCCTTGTGCTCTGCATGTGTAAAGGGTGGGTGTTTCTCAGTGCAACAATATCTCCCACCTAAAGTTGAGTGTTCTAAAAATAGCGCACACGTCATTATACATTCACTTCAGGTTGTAAAAAAGAAAGGAGTTTAGGTGAAGTTATCCTACAAAACCAATGAGCTAGGTTTAGGGCTAAAAACTTCCTGGCTAGGTGTTATAAAAACCAGCTTAAACAGTTATTATAATAAAGTAGTTATGAGGGTGATGTGACTACTGTAAGTTACATAAAGTGTGATATCTGCCATCTGCCACAAAAAACATTAAAAGAGCCATGATATGTGACAGAACAGTGTCCACATCTATTGTGTGTGTGTGCATGTAGTCTCGCCATGCTGGTTGTTCTCTGATTTGGCTCTGTTACTTCCTCCACTTCCAGCCAACCACCAGAACAACTACAGCAGTTATATACCCTGCAAACTGACATTACCAGTTATTTTCCACAGTGAGTGTTTAACACATAACTGCTTTATGCAAATAAATTGAATAAAAGCCATATTCTAATTGGTGATTGCAATCATAGGGGTCATCATTAAATCAAAACTCCTGATTAAAAACACAGGATATGTGATTTATAAAGCACACATAAAGCCGATGGCATAAAAAAACATGCAATGACATTTCAGTTGGACTCTAAACATCGGGCTTGTGATATTCTAACTTTCCTGTTGTTAAAAAGTCAAACAAAAAAAGACCAAAACCATCAATGAATTGCCTGTATTATATCCAAAACTACTCGAAACACATCAATGATCCGCACTGCTGCACTGGGTGCTATCAATTTTAAGAACCAATCCTACATATATGACAACTTACTAGGGCTATTTTAGGTTAAATAAAAATATATACAAATTAATTAATTAAATAATGAAAAATACACAATTCTGAGAAAGATAAATCAGAATTTTCGAATACAAATTCATAGATTCATGAGAAAAATAATTGGATATTTTTTAAGATTAAAGTGGCAAATTTAGGAGAAAAACATCTCTCTGATCACACAGTCATAAATTGTGAGAAAAAAAAACAGATTACTTCATCCAATTGATTCTGTCATTCACTGCAGGCAAATACATGGCAAGAGGAATATTGTACACATGAAATGTTGACTCAAAAGTAAGCACAGTATTAGAAAGGCATATTTACACGATAAGAAAACCTACAATGCAATGTAAATAGAGAAGAAACAAACGTTTACACATCACAGTATTTTCAAATTAGTAGTGTAGTAGTGTGGTGGGGTTAGACACACCCTTTTGATGTGCCATAATATAAATTATTTTCACAACCGTCTAATCTACTCTGACCCCATTCGGATCCACCACTACATTGCTTAAAATTGCATCTGCTGAAGACGATTTTTCTCATCTGAGCCCTTATGTCACCACCACTTTTGGTTGGAGATAAAAGCCATAAGCACATACAATGAGAACATACAATGATACAATGAGCAGTGATGGGTATTTTATTTGGAAATATAATTTCTGCCATTTACTTTATTTTGTATGACCAATAAAGGTATTTTTCAGCAAAATGTAATAACCCTGTACTTCTATAATCTTCACTGGAGTTTAGCACGAGTCAGCGAAGTGCATTAACAAGCAGACATGAAAACCATCAGGGTGTGTAGAGTCAGAGGTACGCTAGGAATACAAATAGACTCAAACATATCATACCTTTCACTTTAATCTGGGCCAAATAAGAAGAGATCAAATCAAGATTAAATCCCAGAAAAGAACATTTGTTCTGCAGAGTTTTAACTTCAATCTTACACTCAACACAGTAATATGTTTTTCATTCCCTGCTGCTCCTCATCTTCTAGCCTCAGAGAGCTCTATATGAAATTTATATTCATGAGCTTTTACAACTAATGGTAACCCCATAGTTATCCCTGTACCACTATCGCTCTCTGCTAAATTAATATTAATGCGTGTGAGCATTGGGTTCAGTTAAGTTTATGGGTAATCATATTCAGTTTATTCCTGGTAGGACACCAGTCACATTGATTAAAAGCTGCAACAGTGGTGTTTCTCCCCAGCTAGGTGTGTTGGGCCTCCAGCTATTTTCAACCCATATATGCCTTAGTGACAACACCTTTAAAAAAAAAAAAATGCTTCACTTTATGCTTCAATGCACGACACAAAAATATACCACACAAGGTTAAGCTTGTTTACTCATGTAAGGCGGACCACCAAAACACAATACGTCATTTGGTTGTTTTATTTCTAAGCAGGCTGTTTTACTCATCGGGACAGATTTGTTACCAGCATCGGGCATTAACATAAATCAGGATGACGCTGGGCATTGTCTCCACACAAAATACTCCAGACTGCTCCCACTTAAAATCTCATGCTCATTAATTTTATCATTATCCTGGCCTGACCACTTCTACCCATTCCCATGTGGGTGATGGATGTGGTCACTACTAAACCACATTAATCTTGCCCTACCAAAGCTGGGAGCATCAAGGCGACAATAAGCTACAATTCCACTCTGTTTGAACAAAACCGCCCTGTTTATTATTAGACATGAAACATACATACTATGCAGATTATGTTGTTTCCCCGATGCAAGCGTGCTGCTCACCTTGTTTGGCTTTGCAAGATATCCTGTCAGGCTGCAGGATGTATCCTTCTGTGCAGCTGCATCTGTATGACCCATAGGTGTTCGTGCAGGTTTGGCTGCATGCGCCATACATGGCACATTCATCATGATCTTATGGAAAAAGGAAGAGAGTCATTTGTAACAAATTAGGTGTGCTCAAACATGACCCAAATACATAAAGTATACTTAATGTGGCCTCACTCTGGCATCTCAGGCATAATTACTTTTACAACCAATGAGCTGCAGTACCCCATAAACTGCTCTTTCTCATGTCTTCCCCAAACAGGATCAAATTCAGGAAGCAGTGTTACTTTGTTAAACCCCGTCCTCTAGCATAATTATGCAATGCTGTGCCATGTCGTTGGTATAAGGTATGTGTGGAGTCCAAGTAAGACAGTACAACTCCAGAGGCACCTTTGACAGCAAAATCCTGTCTTCCTCGCTGGCTGTCAGAAACCAGGCTTGTGGCAGATATAAAGAGTATAAAGAGGGAAAGAGAGAAACACAGAGAAATTGTGTGCTGCTGTGTATATAGTGTGTATGCATGTGTGTTGGGGTGTATTGCACTGTACATGTGGCCCTGCTGCCTGCAGACAGATGGTTCTCATATACCGAGCACCTCTTGCTTATTCATCTGAAGGAAGTCTGGCTGAGGGCAAATAATGGGGGGGTTGGTGTGGGGAAGAGGGATGAAATAAGGGGGAGGGAGGAAGGGCTCCGTGGCAGGAGGCCCCCACCAGCGCAGCTATATCCTACCTCTGCAGCTCGTTCCGTCCTCGCCGACCTCAAAGCCATCAGCGCAGAAACAGAAGGTGCCGTTTCTCGTCATGACACAGCCGTAGCGGCACCGGAGCTCGTGGCAGGCTGACAGGAGCTCTGCGGGGGGAGAGAGAAAAAGAGGAAAAGTGAGAATTAAAGAAAAGTATAGAAAGGGTACGTGGAATGGGAAATTACTTTTTGGTTTGAGAAGTGACTTTTTTTTAATTTTCCTCTTGTTATAGCCATTTAACTCAGAACACCCCCCTTTTATTTACAATAAATATTCCAGCTGACTGCTCCATCAGGCTGACAGAATTGGCAATGTACCTTCCTGCAAATAGGTTAAATTCGGACATTTCTGAACCACTGCAACCCATTCTTATTCCCTACACGTGATGCACTGAGTAATTATTCTTAACACATGGTTAATGTTGTGACTTCAAACAGAAACTACTTGACTTCATTAGAAGGTTAGGAAAAATATCAGGGTTTGGGTTAATAAAAAACAAAAAAAAACAGTCACCCATCCTTTTTACAGTGGATCAAGGAAGTCATGATGTGTCTTCAACTAGAGGAGCTAAGATTCACTCTGAAGGGTTCACTTTGGAGGTATATTAGTACATGGATGCCTTTTATTGAATATGTTGAGAACTTAAGGACACACAGGTTTGTATGAGGTGGTAATTAGACCTGGTTTCTAATCTGCCGATGTCCACATTTTTCTCCTTCTACTTTTTTGAGCACAAGTAAATGTTATACATTGTTTGTATCCCACAGCTGACGTGATTTATTTATTTATTTGTTTATGTATTTATTTCATTATTTCATTGTGGGTGGTGGGAGGGTTGCTGTCTTTTTGTGTAATTCTTTCACCACCTATCTATGTCCATCTGTTGGCAAGACTACAATTGTCATGTCAAGTAAAATGTATAAATTAAAAAAAGATGAAAGAAGATTTGAAAAGGTGACAGAGCTTCACAAATACATTTTTTTTTTCCCGTATTGATCTGAATTTACAGGCGAACTAAAAATAACAGGGGCTTTTTTCTTCTGTTTGAAAGTTACTTACGTTTACTATATTGGCTTATGATGACTTCAATTAAAACATATTACCACCCGTGCATTCTAAACGCATCATTTGACATTGATTGACTGGTTGCAGCCCTCAGGAAGTGCCAACACTGTCATTCACGATGTATTTTCTGTATGCTGTCATTGGTGATGATGCTCTCTATAGCACTAGTCTTTACACAGAGACAAACAAAGAACAGCTAATTATGACATGATGAAAGTTCAGCAGAATAAATTGCACAAGTGAAAAGTATAACCCTCAACACAAAGCTTTAATTGCACAGAGATTGATATGCCAGTGCTGAACATTAATTAATGTCAACTTATGGCATAAACGATAAAAGCTCCTCGGTCTTGCCTGTGCTAACCATTTCAAGACATTATGAAATGCTGCAGCAGCAGACCAAATCATTTCCTGACAGGGTGTATTTACATTCAGCTGCATAGTGGAAACAGAACGACAATCAAAGCTCCAGCTATCATTACTTTCCAAATGAAATCACGCTCTTTGATTCCGGTTTTTAACAGTCGGAATTATGTGATGTCAGTGGATCAAACACTTTTTAACACTTATCAGAAGTCCATTTGTCATCACAGTGTGTAACTGGCTCTCTGACACATTAAGATAAATGGTGGGGTTGTATTGTTTGGAGAGCAATAAATAAATCTCAGTGAGTGCTTTTTGGAGACCAATATGTCAACTGATATAAAAAAACTGTTTATAAGTGAGCGATATTTGGCAATAATATGTGTTGAGTAAGTGTTGACTAACAAGCCAGAGGCATGAAAACCTTCTTCACTGAAGCTTAACAGGATTTATTAAAATATTATGGTATTAAAATATGCATGGTGTAAAACAATGGCCCGTTACCTCTCACAGCTTCAGAGAGGGCTGTGGTGAAACTACAGGGGTGAACTGCTTGTGTATTTGGTTTTCATATAGCCCTCGGAGGAGTTTTGACTGACAGGGGGTTGAGTGGAAAATGACTGAATTTTCATTTTGGGGCAAACTATTTTTTGAGGTGATAAGAGAGCAAGCAAACACTGAAGTATTAAAATGGTAAATGCCCAGTAGCCTTTGGTCTTCTATGACCACAGAGAGCCTGCTTGGATATTTAATAATACTCCTCACTGGTTCATGGAGGTGAAATGATTCTGGGGTAGCAAAGAGCCGGAGCTCGATAAACTTTAAATAGAATGTGAAAACAAACAATTTCAGAGGCATAATATTGCTTTTCTGTGTTTAAGGGATATGATGTTGACATTAATCATTTGGTGGAAATTTCTTTTTTTTTCTTCACCTACTCGGAAAAGTGTGACTGTCGGGCACACCTGGAGGTTATGCTACCCTTTAAATGTATAAGCTTATAGTCAAAGTAAAGTTGAAACAACATAGGTGGCGGACAAACAAAGACACTAGACAAATCATTACACAAAATGAGTATTACAGTAAGACAAAATGCTTCAATCATACTGGGATATTTTTTTAATTAACTCCACTAAGAAAGTTATGTAACTGCTGGCCTGATTTTCAGGAAATTCGACGAAAGGGTGAAGCATGGGCCAAGGAAGACTCCATTACATTTTGGAGGTGATCCCAATCACTGTGTGATAGACAAATTAATTTTCACATTGGTTAACATTGAAAGATAGGATATAGGAAAGGATAAGCTTCATTCATGTAGTGTTGGAATAATCAGATAAATCATTGTCATGTAAATACTGGAAACAGCTATCAAACACTCTGAGCAATGAAATCAACACTTGTCTGCATTGAAGGTTATAGCATAGTTTATTTCCATTATCTGTTCGTATGAAAAGATAGCTTGTCTTTGAGAATGATTTCAAACCTTTGAAACACAAAAAGAGCTTAGTGATATAGCATGGGGCCAAATTGTTCTCAATTCTTTTCTTGACTGCTGAAACTACCCCCAATCCAAACAGCTCAGAAAACAGTTTGAAAACAATGCATGCTGGAGAGATTTTCACAAACCAGTCATTTAGTCCCAAACATGGCGACCAGGCAGACCTTAAGTTACCTTTTAGAGACAAAATAACATCTTTACTGAAGAGAACAAGTGAAAAAAAAGTAAACACATTCCTAATAATTCCAAATAGTCTCTACAAAAGCCTGCAACAAACTCCCCTAATGCATGGAAGCACCTGCTGGGGAACTCACGGCACTTATATAGCCATTATATTCATATATACCTCATTTGCATTGGCTAATAGGTTTTCAGGAAATTTAATGCAGCCAGATTCTGTTTTTATTAAAGTAAAGACAAAACCTTTGTGTGGATGTGAGAGCATAAACACCTCTGTGCTTTGCATGTGGTGAGTCAGAATGCAAAGAAAATGTCTCTGATCCAACTTTGTGAAAGTGAAAGGGTATTCTTTTGCCTGCATCTGTACTACCTGGCAGCTCTCTTTATCTGTCTGCACAACCACATTTTCAGGATTCATTCCTTTACCCTGTACTATTTACTACTTACTATCTTCATTTCATGCTTTGTTGTTCAAAAAAAATATTTGTCTTCATACTAAATATACCCATATTCATCCTCTATCTAAAATGATCCATTATAGCACATAGGAAGGGGAGTCAAATCTGAATTGCTTGTTGAATCCTGTGTTTTCTGTTCCAGGCCGCCCACAAAAAAACTCACTGGGTTGTGTTATTTCACAGTTTGTGGGTAGTTAGGCACTCCAGATACCCAGACGAATGAGCACAGGGACTGGAAAAAGTGTCCTCCTTAAGTGATGTGCAAAGTCAAAAACCAATGATTTCACATGTTGTTATGGCAGAAAATAAAGGAATCAGATATGCAGAGTAAGGCAACATGCACAAAACATGTGAACATGCACAAACAATTTGAGGCACTCAGAAAAACACATAACTGTCGCTCTGTGGCTGTGTGCACAATCTCAAAAAGCATTTTCAGCTCAATTTAACAAGAGACCATTAAAGTTTCACCCTCTGAAAATGAATGCAACAGCCTGTTGGTGAGCACTGTTACAGCATTTCTTAATGTGGCCATCACTGACATAATGTGGCGCTGATTATGACATAACATAAATTCTTTGCATCTATCTTGCTTTGCTCAGCTCTGAATTATTCATGCTTAACTAGTAATTACCAAACAGCGGTAAACTAAATTAGAAACATGCAGTGAAAAAGCATTTTTCCCATACAAATGGATTTCTTCCAGATCAGAGTCAGCCTAAGCTTTCTCCTTCTAACAGGCTTGGAATTATAAGCACAATTATATTCATTTTTAACCATGGCCCTAATGTTCTAGTTTAAGTCATCCTGATGACTGAATGTTTTTAGACCATTTACTTTAATTCACTCATTTGACAGAGTGAGACCTGCTTGCCAGTCATCAGTTATGAAGTCCAAATGAGAGTCCCAGCCTAAAAGTGGTTAGAACATCCTTTTATAACAGGAAAAGTACATACTATGGGCTATTTTTATGTGTGAGCTAACTGTCCCACAGGTCACCTCTTTCAAGCCACTTTCTTTGAATTTGAGCTACTGGCTAGGAGAGCTAACCATTTGTGTCAAACTCCTACAAGGATGTGTTCCTGTTATTTTGAGGATAATATGGAGTGAGATACTGACGAACATAATCGGGTGGACTCGAGGGCAGAATTCCTGGCAGAGTGGAGATACCTAAAGCACCACAATACAAAGGCAGAGCATTGAATAAAATCAGCCGTTCTGATAGCAATGGCCGAGGAAAAGGTGGAGGTTGAAAGTAATCAAAATTACACACACCTACAAAGAAACACATGCTGGTCAAATTTGTCTGCTTGGGGAGATACATTGTCATTGGCTGCTATCTATCTGAGACATTAGCATGTGAATGGCTCAGTATAAACAGCCTTTGTCTGCCCTTCTGACTGCTGTACACTTTGAATGTACTGTATGTCAATCAAAAGAATAACAAAGGCTTCAGAAGAGTCCTGACTGGCTGGAGAAGAAAAAGAAAGTTGATCTGAAACCATAACCTCCCTGCTTACTTCTGCTAAATAATTTTTAGTATCTTTCTGTTTTAAGAAATAGTAATAATGATGTATACATTTTCTGATTTTGTTGCTGCTCTTATAACCCTTTTCAACCAAGGCAGTTCCAGCGTGGGTTTGGAGCTGGTTCGTGCTTAATCATGAACCAGTTTTTCGCGTTTTGACAGCCAAAGAATCGACTCTCTGCCAGGAAAACTGGTTCCAGAGTGGCACCAACTTTTTACTGGTCTTGAACCACAAATAGCTAACGTCAAGTGCTTGGGGAGGGATTATCGTGACCAACAAGACCAGCTGAAATTCATATTATTTGATTTGTTTAACTGCAATGTGATTGACACAGGCTAGCATCAGCGGGCAAGCAGCACAGATGTGTTGTACCAGTTGTGTAGCCTCACAAGCCCAGGAGCAACATTCGTAGAAAGATGATGTAGTCCACTAGCCTGGGTGCAGCCAAACTTTAGCCCCACTTATAACATTTTTCTGCGGGAAGTTCGGTCTGGCACTTCTCCATTGAGGCGCTGCTAATGCTCAGTACAGAACTACCGGACCAATGAAATTGTCAGGGCGGGCTTTACACGATGATGGACAGATGAGCAACAGTAACGCAATCAGCCACGTCACTAAAGAGCGATTGGGTCGAATTAATTTACAACAGACATGGCTGCCTCTGGAGAGGACCGATAAATGTGATCCGATTTGTCTGATTTTAGTGGAGTTGTAATCCTAAACGGAGGACTTGTTCGTATACATTGACCTTTACTATTACTCTCAAAAATGAGGGCTGTGATATTCCTAGTATCCTTAAATTCTTTTGACACGCCCCATAATCACAGCCCAATGGATTTGCTTCAGACTCAAATTCTGAACAGAATCGTGAGTATGACGTCGTAAGGCTAGTTGTCCACAAAAAAAGCAAAACAGTTTCAGAGAAGGTCGGTAAGCACCAACTGTGAACCAGCACCAGCACTGTAACTAGGTTTGCATTGGTCCAAAAGAGGCTTCAGTGTAGAATAATGCATCCTTGTATGGTTACATCCAAAGAAGTCTCATTCCAACTTGTCAGATACAAATATTTTGTCACAGCCCTCAGCATGTGATACAGAAGCTTAGGGTGACTTGTGCGACTGGCTGTTACACCCCTACTGTGCAAACCTTTCCACATTTCTTTGTCAATAAAAAGAAAATCATTCAGCACTCTGAAAATTGCGTATTGAAATGCAGCCTTGGAGAAAAAAAATATTTTGAGGTAGAAGGCACTTTAAAAAAAATTGTCAGCTCTTGACAGGTGGGTCAAAAACTGACGCTGCTTGCAGCCATCTCTGTTTACTCACTCTCAAGCTTGTGTGTGGACCCCATGTGACCTGAGCATTATTATTCATCGCGTGGTACGGTAACTCTCACGCTTCCCTGTTGTGAGGCAGTATGCAAAGTGACTACATGGCGGGCTGAAGATATTCAAAGTTAATCCTTATATCTGCTCAAAGACGCCTGATGATTAGCTTTCCCTTTTGGCAAACACAGAGTGCTGCAGGGATTGTATATCTGCCACTGAGCCTGCTTGATGCTTTGCACATATCTAGAGCTATACAGTGCTACCTCTAAGAGCATGAGTCAATAGTGAAGAACATGTAGTGGCCTTGATACTATGGTCTGTAAATACACTATTTCAAGGGAATGCGCTTTAGCAAAAGCTTTTCTGTGAGCTACAGACTTTCTGACTTGATATCATTAAATACTGGCTTTAATGAAAATGTATCTCTTATATGCCGTCTCCTGCCAATGAGGAATAATACAGCTGCAAAAGACACACTGGCAAGCAAAGAGTACACTCAAATTATGAGTTATAACCACAAAGATGATGTGGGGAACAGCGTGCTTAATCCGTTCTATTATCTTCTTCAAAAAAAAAGTATAATGACTGCAGCATAAAAGAAGCCACTGCTGAAGTTCACAGCACATGCAGAAATATTCATGAGTTGCTGAGCAAACAGATATAAAACAGTAAACAATATGAGCCGAGCCATCCAATACCCTTCCGCTATGTAGAAAATTGGGATTTGTGAAGTGTTTGAATTACTGAATTATGCGGTCAAATGTTACTTACTCTGAAACACGCAGACATATGCATTTACAACAGCAGCCCCAGACTAATTTTCCCTCTATTGCAGTCTAATTTGCTCTAATCAGATGTATCAACAGAATGATTCTAGCTATTGCACCAAATTAATTCCATCTGTTTTCACATTATGCCTGGTAAAAACAAAAGGGTTGGTAGAGATATGTGAAGCTCAGAGGACGTTGTGCTGCTTTGTTATACAATATATTTTGAGAATGTCATTATGTTTCTGACAAGATTATACGGTGTAATCTAAATTAACACAAACCATGAGGTAAGGAGGCAGACCAGAGCTCAAATGCTGTTTAATGGCAGCATGTAGAGAAGGTGAATTTATCAAATACAATAATATGGTAAGAAATTATTTTGTCAGGTGCATTAGCTCTCTATACTTATCATGATGTATGTGACCATTAAAATAAAACTGAAATGGAAATTCATGTATGCTAAGAAATCAGTGTATATAGGCAGCCACAGGAATGAGTTCTTAAATGAGGAACTAAGTAAGCATTTAAGCACCATCAGGTCTCTCCTCTCAAACTCAATGAGGATTTTGAATGGGTTGTTGGTAAGATGCCTGAAATAAGGTCTGTGGTTAGCAGAATCTTAAGAGGTGTGCATGTGTTGTTGTATGACATGAAATATGTTAGTTAACACCTGCACTTGTGAGTTTTGTTGTTACATGTCCTTAAAAAGACGGTTGCTAACAAGTGGCTGAATGAGATAACAGTGGCTTTCAGGAACATTAAACACAATCACATTGGACACGTTTGGGAACTCTCTCACTAGTCCTCCTTACAGCCTGTAGTCGAGTTTTTCAGTGCTCTTGTAAACTCTTGTAGATTAGGTTAATACAGAACTGATTATGCTACAGTTTGAAGCTTAACGGTAGAGTGGAGTAGTTTACTATAGCATAACATTAGCTTTTTACTTCTGTCGGCTGCATTAGCACTTCACACATCATTAGTGGTGTTCATTTATTATATTTATGTATTATT
>CAFUXE010000722.1:299753-314030 GCA_903364295.1 Serranus cabrilla
CTATGTTGTCTAGTTTACTGCAAATGGGAGTATAATCTACAAAATGAACATTGTGCTGTATTGAAGAAGACTTGAAAGGAGAGATTATTATGAGATAATCCACCTTGCTTCTGTATGTAAAATTAAATAATTGTCTAACTTCCAGTTTTATGTGGAGCATTTCCATTTGATCGCTGCCCTCAGTTAGTCCAATGAGTTTTACTAGTTTATTTTTATTTCAACAATGTTATGAAATGAGCTCTGATGGGTGCATATCATCATATCATTGTCGTTCACACAATGCATCACTATTTTGAAAGATTATCTCTATAAACCTAGTTGTTTTGCATGGAAAATTCAATATTTACACTGCAAACAAATCACTGAGCCAAGACCACCCTCTCTAAGCGGTCTCAGCTCACTTGTTTTGCCCCACATTCAAGTGTGATTGTAGCATTCACATATGCCCATACTAACTAAACCTGGGTGCGAGAACTGGGTGTGAATACACCATGTTACACATACACATCCAAAAATAGTTTTATACTCTTTAGAAAATTGTGAAACTATGCACAACAGTAGCAGTATCACTTATATTACCTAAGTGAAAAGTGAGAATTCAAATTAGAATTTTTTTAAATTTTAAAACCACAGTAGCAATGGATTGCTGCCTATTTGGGCCATTTCACTTCCCGGCATCGCACAAACAAAAAAGTCACACATCTATCTAAGACCACTTGAGCAGAAGTTTCTCAGACCTTCCACATTCAGCCACACAGATGGTAGAGTATGAATGGTGAGTGTGGTACTGTTGCTCTGCCAACACAAACAAGAAGCCTCACCATTGGCGAGAAAAGACTAACCCAAGGCTAACCGTCACATTGCCCCATCTGGCCTAATTACGGCTTCCCTTTAGGGGTGGGCCGGCCATGGCCTTTGTCTGTGAATAGCCAGACTTTTCCCAAAACACTGTCAAACCCAACACAGAAGATACACCTATGGCTGGCTCAAGGACCTTTAATGAGTGGATTTTCCACCCATAAATTACACGCTTAACCCATGCTGCAGGTGTGCAACAGGGGTTGTTGTCTCCTGGGTGGCGAGAGTGACAAGATTGATTCCACAAAGATGAAACTGGGTCAAAACTTCCCTGGGGTTCAGACATTTAACAGTTTCCAGAAGTGTGCACTGGGAAATATTATTTGTATAAGATGAGCAATGATTGCAGTGACACAATTTATTGACAAGGCTTTAGAAAGTTATCTGAGAAGCTTAAGTGTGTCAGCTTTGATGTGACATGGAGCTGTCCGGATGGTCCAGAAGGTATAATTTTCCCAGGAAATTGAGAGATACAAGCACATATACATGTAGTTTTCAAGAAACGTAATCCTGTAACTCAAACTAGGGCTCAAATGTGACAGTAAATGTTGTTAATCCCTCAAAGCACAATTCGCTGAGGGATTTGAGAACTGGTGCACTGCCAGGCTTCTGACATGCCCTTAAATATTGGAAGAAACATCATGGGTGTGGGTGTCGAAAATCTTCCAGTAAACAATGAAATTTTAATTCTAACCACTCCTGAGGAAGAAAATCCGCTGTAATAGGATTTGATGACACCAGATTGTTTCCTCATATTAGGGAGAGTAATGATATGAGTGACAATAACTTGCCAGACTGTGGAACAACAAAGTAAGATGCATGAAATATTGATTGCCAGTGTCTGCTGTTATTTATATAGTGTGTGTAGTGGGGCCTGGCAGTTCCCTAACCAACATTACAAGGATAATAAAGACCTGGAACCTCAAGTCGTCAAACAGCAAAGCAAATCTCATAATTTAAAAACAAGAGGAGGAAAATGCATATAATAATTTGACAAATTCCTTGGAAAATACCTTAACTCATAAGATGCATCTGTGTGAGGCAGAAGTAGGAAGATGGGGAAATTACAACCTCATCTTCTCTGGTAAAGTAACTGCAGCGAGGTAGAATAACACAGTAAAAAAGCAGAGCACATTGCACCGGAGAGAGGAGAGCGATCACTTTGACTACTTACTGTAAATGTTCCATCCATTAGAGGGGCAAAAATTTAATAAATATGCTAATATGTTACAGTCTACAAGGCTGGTTGGCAGCACATTTTCAACCTACTGAGAAACACTAAAAAAAATTATTGAGCTGTATTCATGGCTAGTCGTTTTGAAACAAGAGCATCGCTTATCACAGGCTCCTTCACTCTGGAGGAAAGTGTTTGTTTGTTTGAGTTGTCGTAATGAAAAGTTAATCAAGTGAGATAATTGAATGTTGTTTAGAGACAGAGGGTGGGAGGGACGGTGCATGTCTGACATTGTTTAGTTTTCAGAGGCTTTATCGTTCGAAAATAGAGAAAAATGGATATTAATGTTTTCTGTACTATTTTTAATGTCAGAGCAAGAGATTATAAGAAAAAAAACAAAACAATTAAGGTGTGTGATTGCTAAAGAAGACGAACCGAGGAGACAATTCTTTCTCACTTCCACCTCGGTAATGAGATTTTTTCTCAGCCAGTGTACTCAGAACTATAATTTAAATCCCCAAATAGCTTAAATCAGTGTGTTCTCCGCAGAGGGCAAACACATTGCCTTTGACAAGTCGTGCTATGACATGGAAATCATCGCTGCATAAAAGTTCAGATTACCCTTACGTAGCAGAAATAGATCCATATATTTTGGAATCAAATGCATTAGAGAGCCTGTCAAAGCAGAGTGCTGGGAGAGGCAGCGGCACCTCATCACTGTAACATTCAGCAGCATTCAGAGGGTTATTTTTGCTGACATGTTTCTGTTGGAGAGAGTGAGACTGGCACGGGCTGACGCTGAAAGTCCAATCATATATTTAATCACTACCAGCTATGCTTTCTAAGAAGCAATTTGTGGCAACGTTCTTCTTTCCTTTATGCATCATAAACCTTGTTGTTCATTTTACACATTTTTTATTTTGCATTTCACAGCCAATATGAATCCGGCATATAACATCTAGTTCTCAGTGAATAAGAACTAATATAGTGTTAACCTTTAATGCTTTTAAACTTCTGAAAGTATCTTGAAACATATCGTCGATATTGGTGACAAAAGTACGAGTTCACCAGCTCCTTTTATTTTTACCTGTGTTAGGGAGGTTTAATGTGGATGTACTGCATTTGTTATTGTATTATTTTTTTCAGAATAAACAGGATTTGAAATTGAAGAGAAATTTGATGTGAATAGTAGCTGTAAAGATGTATGATTGATTATATGCACACATCCTTAAGGTATCAAATAGGACCCCTCACAACAGTAGTCATACTGAAAAGTGAAAGATGTGTTTGGAGAATGGCATATACACACATGAAAAACCTTTTCGGGATTCCCAGCCTCAGTCTGCTCCACCCTATTCCCTCTCGTGTTTTTTACCCTGTTCCTGTTTGTCGTTGAGACAAATAAACGTATTTTTGTTTTTCAACCGTCTGCCTGCGTCCGGTCCTTCTGTGAACTTTGTACCAGCTCACTTAATTATGTATTTCTGAATTAAACATTCACTAAAAACTAATGAGAAATACAGAATGAAAATGAGCTTTTGCATTTCAGTTTAGTTGAGAAAGATGACATGGACAGCAACCTCACAGTATTAACTGCCACAAGAAATGAATATCTTAAGTGCTTGTTGATTAAGGCTCGATGCTATTTTGTAAAAAAGAAAACAAGAAAAAAAAGAAACTAAGGCAGACAGAAATATGATGATGTTCTAACTCCCTGTTCTTAAACTAGTCAGTTTAAAACTTTCAAGCTAATTTCCCTATTTTTCTAGAAACACTGGCCAATTTCACCCACATTCATTTCCAAATGATAGTCAAACTAGACATTACTCATGACATTTAAAAGTGGGATTTGATTAATTGTGACAGCTGCATAAGTGGCCAGTCATAACAAGGTTTTGGAAAAATCATGTCTGACAATATTTTGCGATTGGACTGACAACACCTGATGATAATGATGACAGCTCTGCACTGTAGAGGCTTAAGCTATTGTTGAAGTAAGTTTCACAGACTGACGAGACAAGCTGTTTAAAAAAAAAAAAAAAGGCATCCCGGAGGTCTCCAGTCAGTTCTTTTAATTTGATAAGCTTAAACAGAAGGACTAGTTACAATTGTAGTAATCATATTAGCAGAGAGAGCGACAGAGAGAATTTCCGTTCATTCAGACAACTTACGTGACGCAAATTTAGGCAGAGTAGATATTAGATAGTTGATACGGAACACTAATCCATTTTTCCCTGAGAGAACAGCCTTGGAAGCTGAGCACAAAGAGAGAGAAGAGAGATCAGGGAGCAACAAACTTCCCCACTGGGGGAAAACCTCAGAGCCTACAGGGGGATAAAATGGAACAGTGAGCGCCAGCAATAACTGTGGCAGCTATGGTTGTATTGTGAGCAGTGAAGCAGCTCTTTCATTGGCAATGAGAGAGTGAGCACATGCGTGACAGCTTAAACAGAACACTATATTAGAGCAGGGCTCTGGATATGTGTATACAGTGTGATTTTTACAGCAAGCTGTCTGAACTAGCTTCACAGGCTGCACTCTTTTAAAGCTGGAAGGTTAACAAAGCATACATTTATCTATTGTGTGCTGTTTTTCAAATTCAAATGGACCTGTTTTCTGTGTTAGATGATTTTTTTTCTGCTACACACTTCACCATCAGGAAATGACGCTGACCGATTCTGCAGTAAATGTCAAGTTTTCATGAGCCGTTACTAAATGAGGCCATTAATGATGAATATGTTTTGGTTCGAGCTTAGTCAGGGATAGAAATACCAGAGTACTTATTAATGTGTTGGTGAAATGTCACTCGAGGTGAAAGATGTTGTGAACTGCATGTCGCTCTCATGTTAGCAGGCTTTTACGTGCTGCTCACATAATTCTATATTACTGAATCAAACATTCACTAAGAGATAGCAACCTCACTGTATTAACCCCTTACCGTTCACCCCCCTTTTATTGAGGTTTTGGACAGTGTTTTCTTAGGGGGAGAAGGCAGGTCAACAATAAATGCCACATAGAATAGGTGTACATAATCTGAAAGCTGTTGATCTGAAGATTTATCGAGATGAAGATGTCATAAATCTCTAATAAAAATGACTGAATTAACCAATTCATGAAACCTATTGAGGTGTATAAGGGTTGGGAACATTAATGTATGTTAGTCTGTTTCTATGCTCAATTATGTTCCATAAATTGTTGCAATTTTTGGGTTGATACCATTTGTTTAGGCTGCCTTTTTCTTTCAATAATGGATTAAAAACATATTTACTATAACCCTGAAACTGAGCCCACCACAGCCTCTAAAAAGTGTGTTGATTAAGGCTTTATGCTATTTTCTTAGAAAGAAAGAATAATAACAATGCAGACATGAATATGATTTAAAATAATTTATGCCTTTTTACCTTAAGTAACATTAAACATGAATAATTAGATTAAAAAGATATATGAATTCAAAAAATATCTTTGTGATTTGAGCTATCCTGATACTTTTTAACTGAATCATGGCACACATACATATCTCTGTTCCCATGACACTAACATAACCTGTCAGTAGAGATTATACAATTATTTTTGAATGTGGATCTACGTGCAATTACTAGTCACACTACAATTTACATGCAACTCCCATTTAATTGCACATTTTCCTACCTTTACACCTTGTGTGCTGAAATGGGCGATGCAACAATATATGAATGAGTGGAGCACTTGCATGGCAAGGTCATGACAACAATCTCATAACCCTGCGTATGCCAATATTCACACTGCCAAGAAACCTGAGCCCAGGCTATGATGGTTCTTTTATCAGCAGCATCTGACTTATAAAAGCAATGCTCATGATGTGTCTGGGCATTCACACAAAGGGGCTGTAGTGACAATATGCACTGAAAAGTGCCAATTATGGTACACTAGAGTCAGTGACCAGGGGATTAAAGCAAATGTGTAGAAGCTTCAATGTGAGTATAGCATTTTTATAGTTCATATAGCCGTGGTAGCAGTGGCGCTTACGGCACTTTTTGTTTTTGTTACTATAAAAAATACTCTTGGTTTAAAGCATTGCAGTTTATCCACCACCACTATCATGAAGAAACTAAACTCTGAAGAAGCAAAAGGCCTTTGGATGTCTTACGCCTCAAATTCCATAACCTGTTTGAATTTGAAGGTTATTAATATTACTATTTTGTTGGATTATCACTGTACTCTGAACAGTTTCTATTTCTGAAAGGTTTGTACAGTACATTGCCATAGGCTTTAAATTCATTCTGGAAAAATATTATCAATATAAATACAGTAATATCAACTATGAATAACAACCACAAAGCTCCGTCTTCAGATGAATGATTGCTTGTTCTGTCGTACGTGCCTGACAGCTGACCTGGCGCCTGCCTCATCATTTATATTCGGTGATTGGCAAATATTTTTATGCAAAAAAATATATTAAATGTTTTCATAATATTTCACAAAAATATGCTTTCATATCAGTTTATATCATGGTAAATATGATTACTGTAATGTTCAAAGGTACAATAAATGCTCTGATTTGAATGCAATTATGTCGTCAGCTGCCCATTTTTTTATTTAGAAAAACAGCAAAATGACAAATAGTACATTACAGTAACCTTTCCATAGCAGTGTAATACAGTACTGTATGTAACTACAGTATGGCTAAACTAGTATTATTAGTTTCACAGTCATTTTACTTTGGTATGAAATACAGCAGCTATTAGTTAATTATTGCCAATAAGTCACTATGAATTCGACGGTAACACGGTTTACAGTGCACAAAATAAATTGATGCTTTGTTGAGTCTTGGTGACTGTGTGATCATTATGGTTTTCCATATTGGATAAGGGTACAGGTTCTGAACTGATATGTAACATATTTGGATACATAAGCGAAAACATTATGTAAGCTGTGTGAACAGACATGGATTGATCCCAGCATCAGAATAAAGATTTTTATTTTAAGTCTAGCAGAGACCTAATGCCAAGCCATACGGGTTGACAAAGTCTCCACATTCCCTTTCTAAGCAGCTCCATGCTGTTCCTTTTATTCACCATGTTCGTTTGGAAGATATTTGTTTATGTTCACTTTCTGGGACTGCCCTAAAGATAACATATGAAGTCTGAGGCTGAATTGTGTTTATTTAAGTCTGACATTTGTCTTCCTTAATGCAAGCAGGAGAGACTTCAGAGATCCCATGGCACAGCCATGAGCACGCGATTAAGAATGAGCAAGTTTCCTGAAGGTGAACGAAAAGAGTTAGGTGGTTTTCCATCTGGGCACCTTCATATCAAGGCCTCACGGGATGTTCGCCATGTATATTCATAAGAGGTGGGCAGGAACAGGAGGGAAAAAAAGTTTTGTAAGAGACCCAGCTGGTTGCCGAAAACTTCTCTTTGGTGACCTCAATTTCTCCTGCTTCCCAGTGAGTTTGGTCTGTCCATGTGGGACTAAGCAGACTGTACAGTACGTGTCCCTGAGTGAACTTAAGCGCAAGGTTGGCATCACACAAACTGTGGTGATTATTATGTGTTGTCTTTTAACATGAAATCAAAAACTGTGTAGAGAGACAATAAATCGGTATTTTCTGCAATGCTCATTTATTCTGTTAGAGAGAATCAATCTTGGTACTGCTTCAGACGAGGGAGTCAGAGCAGCTGACTGCACTGTTGCATTAAGTGGTTGATTGTTAGCATTCAGGTCACACGTCCTTACACATCAGATAGAGCCTTTTAAAGGAATTTGGAACACAGAGGTGCCATGTTACCTATTCATTGACAATGGGTGTGTGAAATGACATGAGACAGACAAGAAAAGTGTGTGTATGCAGTTCACAAGGCTAATACAGTGTGTGCCCACAGCAGTAATGCAGAGGCTGGAAAACAAAGATGAGGCCAGCAGACTGTTTTTATCAATATTATTTTCATTGTACTACTTTCTTTCTTCATGTTCATCTTGTATGTTCTGTCACCATGACAGCTTTATTTTTATTTTTGAAGCACATTGAGTCTACAAATGTCGTATGAAATGTGCTATATATATAAACTTTACTTGACTTCGGAATCGGAAAAAACGTGCCCTTCTTATCACAGAGTTATTTACAGCTATGGAAAGTGATCACAGGAGCAGATGTTGTTGGAGTTATGGCAGCCATAAAGAGCATAGTTAAAAATTCAAAATTCAAATATCCATGCATAGCGTGGCACGTAACAAGCAAATAAGGACATTTGTGGGCAACAATAAAAGACAATCTGGTTTGTTCAAAGTTAGATCTCAGTTCAAGTTTGAAGAGAAATTACACACATATGTAGCAGGCAATATGTATAATTTAGTAAGACATTATTATTATTATTATTATTATTATTATTATTATTATTATTATGATTATTATTATTATTAGTTTATTGTTATAGCATAATAACCATGCTGTAGTACAATTCAAGTCATATTATGTTGGTTCATTAATAGTGAATACTGCAGTGAAAAAGTGTCCTTACTGTGAAAGAAAGCATAGAATGTGACAGAATTAAATATGCTGCAGATCGGTTTGTAGCCATTGACTTTTCAATTCCTGACATCCTCACCCAGATACTTTGAACAAAACATTTCAAATGCAAAATAGTACATCTAACCATTGCACAGGAGAGCAGAAGTAAGTAACTCAAGTATGATTCTATCCTGAATTTAACTCATCGCACTCAGAGAGAAAAATTATTAAGTGGAAATGTGAGGTTTTGAATCCATGGTTTAAAAAACTACTTACAGAAAAGCTTCAGATTAATTTGTGAAAAGAACAAATGTATTTTACCGACACATATAACATAAAGAAGTCACTAAATAATCTGGTAGCTCATTTTATTAAAAAATGTCTTATATGTTATTGAGAGAACATTTACAAGTTGAAGGCAGGTAAATGTATTACCTACATGGCTTCTTAGTGCTGCCATATTTGACTTCTTCCCACAAACATTTATGAAATTGAATAATGTGGTGGATAGCAGCTGGTAATTTAGATTTTAATCATTGCCCCTCCAGTCAGAGGATGAACTGACATTTTTCTGCCTGTGTTGACACACTTTTGCAGTATAGCACATTGAATGGGATCTAAGCCTGCAAATACTGCCTGCATGTTCTATTTGGGCTGACTTGAGCATTTCTCCCAGGTGGGGTTTTGCATTTTCATTAAACCTGACCTGACATGAAGACAGTATTTGAACCAGGTTTGCTGTTTTGTCAGATGAACAGTCCTTAAGGTATTAACCCTGAAGATCAATTTGTGGCTCAGGAACAATTCGGCAGGTCTGGAAAGTTGCCAAGGCATCAAATTTATGCTATTGTGGTAACATCGCAGTTTCTCTAAACCACAGACCCAATTGTGACTTAACACAGGCTTACCAGGGCTTAAGTCCCAGGCCCCAGGCCTCTAACCCAGTACCAGGGACCTCACCAGACATGAGCTTAAAAAATGGTGTATTTTCACCCCCACTATTAAACCTTAAATTCACACACAAACAGTAACTGGTTAGTGCAAAACAAAGTCACTTAAACAGCCACATTGTGACAGTTGTATAATCAGCACCATGGACAGCACCACACATTAAAAGGCATGCAGCTCAAGGACATTTGATCCTACTCCCACATATCTATTAGTCAATATTGGTAAACATAAACTGAAAAAAAAAAAAAAAACAATATTGTCAACTACATAAAAGCTGGAAGAAATTTCAGTAAAACAGAAAAATTATGTGAATTGTATGCTTACTGATTTTATGCCTTAATGCTTGATGGTTTATAATTGAAACGACTGCCTGGCTGATAACCTGACCTATTGATGACTTGGAGAACACTTCATTTTCTATTTGTGGCTGGTGATTTGAGTTTAATGTTGCTGTGACATACAGCGCGCCACAGGGATGAGTTCTCAAACCAGGAGGTAAGAGCCTTTCAGCACCCTGGGGTCTATCTTCTCAAAATCAATGAGGATTTTGAATGGGTTTTTGCTTAGATGCCTGAAATAAGGTCAGTGGTTAACACAAACTGAAGATATGTTTGTGTTTTGTTCAACATAAAATACATTAGTAAATACCCCCACCTTTGTATTTTTACAGTTATTAGGTGTCATTAAAAAGGCAGTAGCTAACAAGTGGCTATATGAGACTACAGTGGTTGTCGGGGACATTATACGTCATCATGCCGTACACGGTTGGGAACTCTTACTAGTTTTTTCGGCCTCTAGTCATGTTTTTCTGTGCTCTTGCAAACTCTTGTAGACTGTTGATTAGCTTAATAAACAATTTATTAGGCTACTGTTTCACAAGCTTGTAAAAAAACGCTGGCTAGCTTGTCTCAAATCATCTGAATCATAATGGTAGAGACATTGAAGTCATGCGACTGTGGAGTAGTTCACTGTAACAGAACGTTAGCTTTTTACTTAAGTCAGCTGCATTAATGCTTCAAACATAATAAAAGCGGTGTTTATTGGTGAAGATTATCCTGCCGAACAAAACACGTAAGCATCAGAAACGTGTGTTTGCCACAGAGCTTATGTTCTGCAATAACCAAAATCCAATGCAAAAAACCTGTAAGTCAATTCTCAATAGACTCCATGGCGATGCTACTACCAGGTTGGCCTACAGAAACATGTCATTTTGTTTGCTCTCTGTTGTGAAAAGAGGGAAGGGCCTCCAAAAGGACTTAAAGTCATATTAAAGCACCTCTGCGAAAGCCTCCATGCAGCCCTATGGAAGCTTGTATAAACATTTCATTTATCCTAAGTGTATCCATTTTTAGGTGATCTATAAACTTAATTGACGCTTTTTTAACCAAAACAGACATATTGCATACTTTTACAATGTCCTCTCACTAGAATCAATCTTGATTTAATTCCATTCTCCAGTCCAAGGCTTTCTACCAAGTAAATCCATCATTGCATGCCATAGTGTCGGGAGTGTAGGGAGACATTGGAGTTTTCTGCTTCGTGCCAACAAACAAGCTTTTGGACTCTTCGCAGCTGTAGTTCAAAGGCTACTATATCCTTGCAACTAGCACTCACACAGAGACAAAGCACAGCATGACTTTAACTGTCTTACAGGTCAAAAAAGGTCATGGTCTCTGCCAGACAGGGGCTACTGTTGTGCCAAGACTGCAACAATCACCAACAAGACGCAGCCTTTTCACACAAGCCAGGTGTCTATAGCAGCTTGGTATTGTTGCTAAGGATGCGGGCAACAACGAAAACTTGTGTACAACACAACACCTGGTGCTGGTGTCCTGCTGTGTCTCTTGCCTGCTCTGACAGAAAGGATGATGAGGAGTCACCTTGGCAACCAGTTTAACCTCAAATGTTAGTTTGAGTAGTTTGAACGAAAGTGCAAGTCACCGTTTCATGAATAAGTGGTACAAAGGATAGGTAAAATAAGCAGTGCTTATTTAGGTGAATGTAATCAATGAAAAGCACACTTTATCTTACTTGATTAAAGTTTAGAATAATAAATATATCTACTAATTAACTGGGAATGCAAGTAAAGCATTTTCCACAGCTTTATATTTTACAAATGTAATACAGATTTTATGCGTGAAAGAAATTCCACAATCTTAATAACACAAATAGCATGAGCATGATCTGATTAATTAACATAATAATGAGAATCTTTACTATTTATGTATTCTAAACCCAAGGCGAAAGAAGAAGCAGGATGAGCAAGCATCTTTAACTCTTACCTCGACAGTGAACTCCTTCATCGTAGCCGTCTTCACAGTCTCTGGCCCCGTTGCAGAGTTTATTGAAATGAATGCATTTTTTTGTCCCGATGCACTGTATGTGATTGAGGGGACATCTGATCACCACCTCCTGCGCACCTAAAGAAGAGAAACGACAAAGTGTTCAAAAAACTGCATCTCACTTTATTTCAACATTAATAATTCATGGCCTGTATTACTGCAAAGCATATGGACTAGCACATACTGTGAGAGACCATATGTGAGATACATTTGCATATTTCATTGTCATTTGTATTTTTTTGCAGGTAAACAATTTTTTTTGTGATCCCCTTCTCAAACTGCTGATACTTCAGGACCTCTTCTTAAAGGGGGCACAAGAATATATGCATATGCAAATGTATTTATATTTCACACAGTATTGTTCTTTACACACAACAGATGTTCGCCACACTGCTCTGCAGACGCGCTGGTGAAGTCCTGTAACAAACTGCCCGGCTCTCCCTGCCAGCCAGGCAAACAGCGGAGAGCAGCTGTTTAAGGATTCATGAGGCACATAGGTGACCCTCATTCATGTGGCAGCCACAAGAGCACATAAAACACAGCTGACCAGTGCACCAGCACTGTAAATGTGTCACATCTCCACCTTAACTACATTGATATCAATTACCAATGTGCCGCTGCAGCCACTTAATGGGAAGATTTATCACCAGCGCGATGGGGTCTGTAACAATCCCTGGAGTTCTCCCACCCCGAGGAACTCACATCCAAGCACACTTGGACCATCTTGACTGGGCAGTTACTTATTCACAGCATCCATTTCTACTTTGTAAGGTAAGAGATGCAGCAATTAACGTGGCTATTACAAAGAGGGCTGTCATCCGTCGCTGATTTACAGAAGCGATATGTAGAGGTAGTTGTGCGTCTGTATTGACACAATAATGACTCATATTAGTTTCTCCTCCCGAGCATTTTTATTGCTTTCAAAGTGCAGTGGGAGAGGCTTCTTCTTTAATGAATATTTCTTGGCTATCTCTTTAAGCCCCAGTGATTCACACTTTTTCTATGCCATATTTAGATAAGTCAAATATAAGTGACCTTGTCTCTGAGAGTTCATATTTCATACATGAGCATTCTGGCAGGCTCATCTGCTTGGCTCTGAAATTTCTTTAAAGCATCACTCTTTCTATTTCTCTTCAAGCTCTTTTTGGGATGGACCTTTTGATATTTTTTGCTCCCTTCAGACTTCATGCACGAAAATCTATTTGAAAATCCATCATGCATAAATACACGATATATGTTCTCTTAAAAAGCACATTTTAAAGGCCTAACTTGCTTTCTAAATTATTATTACACAATATTCAGAAATTAGATACAATAATTACATGTTAAAAAAACTGTTATCAGTTATCATTATAAAGACACCAACATTTTTAAAACTGCGCACACTTAGAGTCAAGCTGAAATACATGGTAGATCCTAGAGTTTCACAGGCATACATTCCAAAGAGAAATGCAAACTTTAAGTAGAAAAAACAGACACTGTCACAGAACATTGCACCCAGTGCCACACCATAGTACATGTCCATTTGGCAAATGCGCTATTTAACACAAAGCTGTAAGGGTCTCTGACAACGTAACAGCGTTGTCAGCCTTTCCCCCCTTGCTATCTCGCCACATGGGTTCTAATCTAATGTGATAAGGGGAGGGATGGTGCATGAATATTCAGTGGCTCTGATCTGTCATGCAGGGGTACACAGATGGTCTCTCAACGGCTGAGGTATTCAGAATTCCTCTGTCAATTCCCAAACTACTGTACTGTGTTGGATGAACGCTGAAAGTCGTATACGGGATGGTAAACCACGCCACGTAACATATCCTCTGACAGCTATACTGGAGCTGCTCTCCCTTTAGATTCACATTCCAAGGGGCTGAATGCTTTAACCCAACGTCCTGCACACTGTATGTGCCTAATCAGTTCAGGGACACATTTAAGATCCTCTTAAGCAATCCACAGAGAACAAGCTGAACAAAGCTGGAAGACAGAAATGTGTAAGATATATTTTCATATATACATATATAATTACTACTCCCAGCATGTCATCAGTTATGATGAGCTGTGAGATGAGCATCTTAAGTAGCAATCACAGTATGTGTTGCACTGAATGGTCAGATAGTTTGATACCTCCACTATATTTAATAAAGAAGAATTTCAACAGAAATTATGAAAGAATTGAAAAAAAAATCATTCTTCAACAAACGTGTTGTATTGTGTGTTGACACGCGTTAGCTTTAATTGCTCACTATGCCTCTAAAAAAAAAATATTAGAATGGGCATTGTTCCCAGCAGACAATTCCATTTGTTTATTACTAACAATGGCTCTATTCTATTCAAGTGTCCCTGTAAGCTATGACAGTGTGACAGTGAGCCAGCATGATCGGTAGCAGGACCCTGAAACTCAAGCACCTAATGGAATTCAGATGTGTTACTTTGGCTCTTCTCAGTATTATCTGTTGAAAAGGCCCAGC
>CAFUXE010000722.1:314612-349913 GCA_903364295.1 Serranus cabrilla
CATTGTTCCCAGCAGACAATTCCATTTGTTTATTACTAACAATGGCTCTATTCTATTCAAGTGTCCCTGTAAGCTATGACTGTGTGACAGTGAGCCAGCATGATCGGTAGCAGGACCCTGAAACTCAAGCACCTAATGGAATTCAGATGTGTTACTTTGGCTCTTTTCAGTATTATCTGTTGAAAAGGCCCAGCACAACCACACAGCGGTTGTTGTATTCTGGTTGATAAGGCTGGTGGTTCAGGTTGAGAATAGATTGATGTTAGAAATTGTAGCAGGCAACCAAACATCAAGACCTGTAATAATGATGCAGCAAAACCAACACTTAACGTAATGTCAAGCACGCAGACACAGTGTCCAGAGAGGAGTTGTGTTCAGGCAGAATAACACCAGGTTGGAGCTGTTTATTTCATACACATGTGCTGGCTTGGTTTAACTCAGTTTGACTTAGTACACCAGCCCAGCGTGGCAGGGATTTACATTTCCATTCCAACAGGGCTACCCAATTGAATATATGTCTGTAACTGATGATGCACTTGTCTTGAGTCCCTGACATCTAAAACCACGGCCCTCTCTTTGATGAGGTCTAAAAGTAGCATTCTATTTTAGGTGATGTCTAAAAGTCACCGCCCTCTTTAGTGCTTTTGTCCTATTGCCCTGCGCAAATGGTTTTTCATAGTCAGCTACTTTCATGTTATTTCTCTTTTCATCTACCACTTACTGCCTGAAAAAATATAGAGGGAAAGAAGAAAGGGATCTAGCTGGTAGTGAGGAAGAAGGGGCTATCATTTCTTTGTTTGAAGAGAATGGCAACAGGAGAGATAGAAGGACTGCCATCTTGCTCGACTTCAAGTATAGCTTTTGCTGCTAACAACAATGCATTGTTTGGCATGCTACAACTGGTAATGGGTACCTGTCTAGCGCGGTCAAATGTGTGCCAATGGAAAAGGTTTCTCATGGAGGTGTAGAGGCTTTTCAATAGTAAACTACAGCATGCAGTCATTGTTAAATTTGCAGGAAGCACAAATGTGCACAGAGTTAATGGAAGCACATGATCAGAGATAAACAAGTGAAGGTTTGCTCTTGGAGGCTAGAGGTGAGCGCACATTTTCAATCAACAAATGCCTTTCTTCAAACAATTTGTGCAAACAGCACGACACAATGGATTTACTGCTAAAACACGTAATCATTAATCCGAACAGTCTGTGAAGTTACTGCTGTAGAGTAATGGCCAAGAGTGGAGAAACACAGTGCAGCCTTTCCACACTTCCAGACAATCATTGGTTGACCTAACACTTCACACATCCCCCTGTATAAGTGGGAGCCAAGATTCACCTAAGAGGAATTCATCAATTCATTAGAGCAACTGGTTCAACCATTGTGCATTTAAGGACTAATGGAATAGACTAATGCCTAGACATTCTGGAGATTACTCAACAGAGAGCCAGCATAATATGTTTTGATCAACATTACCTAATCAAATAATAATGCAGGAAACAGTAGACCATTGTATACAAGCACTAGCATTAATGTACCAAAGCATTTGCAGTTTGTTCAAAATATTTATGATGAGCATAAGTGACGAGATGATGTAAAAGTTCCTCTTCCTAATCCTAGTTTTGGGAATTTTAATGAAATGGAGCAAAACGACTAAAAAAAAAAGTCTAATTAAAAATGTGTTTTGGTTGCACTGACTTTTGAATGTTGATTGAAAATGAAGCCAAGATACGTAGACAGACAGACAGACAGACAGGCAGAGGGACAGACAGAGGGACAGACAGAGGGACAGACGGGCAGAGAGACTGCATTGGTCCTTCTTGTAATTGTCAATTCCTAATGTATAAATATCCAATCATTTTAGATGAAACCTGCAAAGACCCAGTAATGGTTTGATAAATGAATAATGTTTGGAGATGAAATGGGCAAGCACACTTAAACACCCATTTAATCGTAACACATTGAGTGGAAGAAAGATATTCCCATGGTAAGCTAAAAATAAATTAAAGCATGGTATGCTTATTCAGGTAAAGCAGGAAACGTTTAAGTTTATCATCAATATTTATTAACATCTATTTTATAATAACACAACTATAAATTAAACTAAAACATTCCCATCTAACCTAAATAGTGCACATCTCTTACCGGCACGGCTGCAAATAAACTCATATTTGTGTTGTAAATGTACTGAATGTGAGCTTTATATGTAATACATCATTTGCAGCAAATAATTCTTAGAGATCACTTATGCCACAGCAAGATTTGAGATTTCAGGATAAGTTAATTTAAAAATCATGCTGCTATTTGCTACTTTGAGGAGTGAATGAGGAGGAATCAGCTGGGCCAAACTAATACCTCTATTTAATGTAAAATGAGAGGCTTCTAGGGGGGGATTTCAGCAGCTAGGTTCATTATGATAATCATGTTAATCTGAGCCAGAGCCAGTTTGTGCAGAATAATGAATTCCTAAAAGAAAATAACCTATCAGTAGGGGAAGATCCTTGAACTCCTACATACAGGGATTCATCATTTTACTGAGAAATGACGATTTCATTTTCTTAATTTACATTTTAAATTGATGCCTGACCTGCGGCAACACCCATGGAGACTTCCCATAATGGCTTTATAACGGTAACAGGATTTTTTGTGAGGAATCCCATAACATTAGTGACTCTATACACTCTGATTATTATTGTTACATAAATCACTAACTTAATCATAAGCCTGATGACAGTGCAAAATCACTTTGGTGAATCTGAACCGGAGCCAAAATGTCAGAAACAGCAGAGGCAGCAATAGCTTTCACTCACAGCACAATGATTGGCTGCAGAGAGTCTGTCTCTTGGAAGTAAGAGGGCCACAGGGCTCGAAATACCATGTGCATATTCATAATAGTGAATACAAAATTTCAGATAGGTGCACCTAACAAAAAATAAATATGTTGTGCAGGGCTGCTAACTCTCACCCATTCACTGTCCGATACTTGAAAATCTTCAGTGAAATACACTTCAGGATGAACCTGAATATAACCATAATAAAACTCTTTCACCGTACAGTTTTTGAGAAGAGAGAGAGAGTCTGCTCAAAATATGTAACACATTGATGATTTATCAATAAAGAAACAACGTTGTTGCAGTTTTTTGGTGCAGGTTAAAAAAAATGTCATGTATTCTTAAAAGCTAGATGAACCAGTGCATGCAACAGAAAAACAAATATTTTGAGCTCTGGTGCCCGATATGGCATTACAAATTGACCTGGGCAGTATTTCCCCTTACTCTCACAACAGCTCAGACATTTTGATATGAGTTGAAAGTTTACAGTAAAGTCGTGTGAACGTGTGTTAATGTTCTTTTCCTTTGTTTAAAAAAACATTGTTAACTGGTGTAGTAACTAGCAGGTACAGTGGTGTTAACTTTCACAAATTCAAGCATGAGCAGATTGCAAAAAACAAACTATAACAGAGAAGTTGCCAGAAGAGGTGCAATGTTGTTAACATTAATCTCCATGATGATAAACCGTGTCACTGGTGTGGAAGAATAAATTTAAAGTGTAAAAGGCATGCATATTTAAGTTATTCTGCTTGTGTGGATCTTTGTGTGTGTGTGTGTGTGTGTGTGTGCGTGTGTGCGTGTGCGTGTGGTTCTGGCAGCTGAAGCATCAACAACTCATAGAAAAAGTGAACTCTTCACCTTTGCATGCAGTCTGTACGTGTTAACGACATTATTGTTTGCGTGCTTGCAGCTTGAGGATGTTTGGATTATAAGATGTCAGGACACTGTGACGCCTAACTTGAATTACTGATGGAAAAGGATGATATATTTATAACTGTCATGTAACAGCCCCGCTGGCGTCTCTCAGCTTGATTTGAGTACAGGGGCTGTTTGTACCCAGCTCTACATTCATATCTCAAAGGCAAATAATCCTCGGACAAATTCTGGATATGTGGCGGTGCATTACTTATCTCGCTAGTTGTCATGGACAACTTGTGCCATTTGAATTATGTGGAACTGTTGGAGGGCTTCCATGGCAACAAAGTGAACTTCAAAAATGCATGTAAATAAAGTTCAGTGGGGTAAACAAGAGTGGAGGTTCGTAACATTACAGCCGCATTTCAGCAATTGTAAAGTGTCCTCAGCATTCCATGCTTTTTAAAAGGCACAGAGGTCTAAAGACGAAGAGCTCTTTAAAAGAGAGATTTTTCTGTGCGACCTTTACATCCTTGCCATTTGAAATGATGTACTCAGCCAAAAGAGCATATTTTGCTGTATTTGTCTGACCCCAGATATAGAGGCAATATTTTCCACAAGGTGGAACCTCCAAGGGCTGAGATTCTCCCAACTTACTGTGTGACCACAGGAATAAATGCTGTGGTTTCCAACACATTTAAAGAAAGATGTGAATTGAATGTGCATCAAAATGTAAACTATAGATTTTGCCTATAGCTATAGATCTTTTTCAGCACCGACATGACAATGACCAATCATTTCACTCACTCACTCCTGAGGAAACACATTGATCTGCTGAGAAGCAGCCAGTGACACAGTATGAACGGGAAAACTCCCTGGTGGGTAGATGTGTATGCCATTGCATGTTTGCATGCCTTAGCATGGCCAGCATGTCATGATGCTCTGCCAGGCCTGTACTACAGCCATCTTCAGTGCTTGCTTGCTTCGGCTGCTTTACACCTTCAGTCTGATCTTCAGCACAGGAAACACATGCTGACTTGGACTGAAGCCAAACTGACTTGGCCAATCAAGAGCATTCCTGGCATTCCTGGCAACATGTTTGGCTCTAAAAATGACCATAGTTGCCTTGTCTGTAGAGTAAGAATCATTTTGCTCCTCATGTTTCTGTATAATACATATTTTACCGTGCTGGCTTGATTTTCTATAAATCGTTGACCCCTGTAAATATAAATGTGAATACTCTCGATCAAGAGTCTTTTCAAATTTAACATGCTAGCAGTGTTAGTCAAGTCAGAAGATTTTTTTCCCTTTAACAAATTATTCATTGACAAGTTAATGACATAACTTTACTAAAAACAGTTACAAGACATAACAGGACTTTTTGTTCCTCACAAGGCATCCAGCTCAAAAAGGATGCTTTATGAATTGTTCAACTCTTATCCACAATATATCGCATCTATATGATTGGACAAAGTTAAAAATGTATTGTATATGATTGCTTTTATGTAGTTTTTCTATTGAACCTCTTCTTTTTATTCAGTAAATGTAATGAATATAGTAATATATTATTGCATTATGCTGGATTGGTGTCAAGATGTGTGTGCACTCTATGTAAAAGGCAGCACTCCTTCACAGGTGTAGATTTTTAATAACACCAGAGGACCTGTTAACCTTTTTTTTTCTCATTTCAAACCTTCATTTTTAGCCCCTCTCTGTTGTATTACCAATTACAAAGGAGTGATTTGCTCCTGCATTATACATCATAATCACTCAAAATCGATCAAACAACTCACAAATGCAAATCGATATTATTTTCTATATATCATATTGACTGAGTGCATTAAATGAGAGCAAAATCATATGTGCAGAACCCCTCCAACACTTAATTTTCTGTGTGCAGCATCTTATTATTTGCTGTAAATGATGCAGAGTATTCAATCAAATCTATTTGAAAGGGAGCAAAAATGTCGCTACTGTGCAGTGGAGTGAAGTCGGCTGTTGGCATCCGTGTCATCCTGGCCCCACCGTATAATAAAGAATCGATACATCAGTCTGCACAGAGGAATGAGCAGCCTCGGCACAGTGTAGGAAAGCTGCACTTTAGAAACACCATCCAAAACACAAAAAAGGGGGCAATTTATCAGTATTTGGAAAACAACGACATAATTAGTCAATAGAGATACTTTTGTGACCGACCATTATGCAAATGTTCCAATCTAATTGTTTTGGGGCCAGCTTCAAATGAATAATACATACAGTATATTGTAATCAGAGCGGCTAAAACCAATATTCACTGAGAAGAATGATCTCATTAGGAGAATAATATACAGTGTTGTGTTTAATGCTGCCATTGTTTCATCACAAAAATAAATAGACATTTGGCATAATGCCATCCAAATTAATCTCATCGATGCTATGCAATTGTGATGTATAGGTTTATCTGAACTGAATGTATTTGTATCATGTCATCACATTGTCATGTTGTATTCATAACAACATGTGTTGCATTGTAAATCCAAAACCCACACAGCATATTGTGTGCTAATGGCGCTACAAATTCTGTATGACAAATGTTCAAACACGCACATATAGTAGAGAACAGACCCCAACCTGATCCCCAGCTGAGTTGACTGCTGAAGCCTCATATTAGTTACAGCAGCACTTCCGAATGCATTTTTGCACAAAACAAAGAGACTACAAAAGACTGTCCTCAGAAAATGATAATCATTTTTGTCTTTTATTCACATATCAATCTTGGAAATCCAGAAACAGCACCTGGGGGCGTATGCATGATTCATTTCTGAACAAAATAACATATAACATTTAATTCGGAGGACATTTAAATGTCAAAATTAGCTTTGTATTTTGTATGTTAATGACACTGCAAACAAACCATAGGCCTTTTTTAATTAGAACAGAGAAGCTCTTATATCTGTTGGCCTTGCACTCTTCCATTAAATAATAATAGTTTTAGTGGAAGGCCTTGACCTTTGCCTTTGTTTATATTTCACACTGTGTAATGAGATTTAAGGCTCAAATTGGTCTGCCGGTCTATAGTGTAAATCAATTGATTATAAGGGAATAAATAAGTCTCTTTTCTCTGGCTTGAAGGTATCTTTAATGAGGACCATGGTTAGAGTATTATACACGCAGCAAGTGGGAGGGCATGTATTTTTCTCTGAATATCCTCTGGCACTAACCCAGCTCCCTTGAAAAAATCATTGGACTATGACCATGTTTATAGAGTGGCTATAAGAGAAAGCATTTCACTATCTATTAAACTACCCATTATTTATGATTAATAAATAAATAAAAGGGCAGTGTCACTGATTCATGCTCACTGAGAGTCAAGTCCTGGCTACGGTGTAACTGTGAGATGAACAGCACTCGCCATAGTGATGTTACAGGCTATTATTCTCATTGGCTGTCGTGGTTAGTATGTGTCACTGTGTTTGCTCTGAGTTAATGCTCATATCGCTCTGGTGCTTTGTTCTCTACTGCAGCAGCAGGGAGATAATGTCGACTTTAGTACTTTAAGCAAGCATGTCAAGTTTTAAAATATGTTTTTTTTTTCTTTGGTTCTTCAGGTGACAAGCTGGGATGCTGTCCTTTACAATACTCATACGAGCAGGGAATACAAAAGGGAGAACATGTCAGTGCAGTTTAACTGTAGAGATGGGGGGCTGTGAGAGCAAAGACAAAGCCGGGATGTGCTCCTCCCAGTGCATCACTTCTGACATGGATGAGACATGGCGCGGGTGCACGATTGTCACCAGGCAACGAAATTCATTCTCACACTAATGGTTTTGCCTCAGACAAACGCTCCAACAAAGGTGTTAAACTGCAGAAACAGGAGCAATGCAGGAAGCAGAAGACTGAAAATGAGAAAATGATATGTTGAGCCAAAAGAGGACGACTTTCCCTTTTATGCAACTATCACATTTTGACAGAAGAGACGGTCTTAATCATTTAAAGTATACACTGCCTTCGTGGGAATGGCTGTTTCCAAGCACACAGACACACAAGCACACACAATATTTGTTGTGTCTGTTCTCCGCCTACTGAAACTACTGGTAAAACAGATGGCACAAGCCTGAGGAAGTGTACATAAGTTCTGTTCCAAATGTAGAGAGGAAGACGGAGAGAGACAGTAAATTAAAATACTTATTTCAAAGGCTGCTGCTGAATAAAACAGACGATTCCGACGCCTGAAAACACGATACATGTGTGGCAGGTTAAATATGTTAATCGCAAAGGACAACGCGGTGCATCTTAAGTCAGGCATCAGACGCAGGGCTGAAGAACCAAACGCACTACCCAATTAACTTTGGCTGCACTTACACTCACAGTCACATTAAATGGTGTAGAGATAGCGTGATGTCAACATAGCCTGTGAGCTTTCTAATAACTTTGACAGAACATCTTAACAGCAATGTGAAAGCAGAATTATGCAGATTTAAGTGTCTAGCACTTTCAGTGAATAATTCTCACAATATGTAGAAGTGATGCTTGAGTGTAAACATGCTGCCATTGTAATAATTGTTATAAATGTTGAAGTTTTTTTTGTTTTTTGTTATTTGATGGGTCAACAGAAGGGTTAGCACGGAGGGAAAGATGGAGAGAAGGGAAAATAAACGTTACATAATGCAAAAGGCCCTGTCCTTCAGCTCAATAACAAGGTGCTACGCTACATTACCCCCTAAACCTCCATCCGACTGGCGCCAATTCTCATGGGAAGCCGACACATTTGTGATACATTTATTTCAATATGGGACTTGCCAGATAAAATACCCTGCAGGATGTTGATAGGCAGCCTGAAATACACTGACTATGGTTACTTCAGCTTCATCACAGACATACAGATCAAATACTCTGCACACTCTTAAAGCAGTGTGTGTTTTATAGACGGGCTTTGTCACTGCTACTTGCAAGTGTTTGAATGTAAATTAAAATTGAAATGTACTTTACAATAAGAATTAGGTTTGGTGGTCGAGTATAGTAAGGGAATCTGGCTGGGATTGTCAAAGGATCTCACTGTATCTACAGTACATGCAGAGCAAACAGACATAAAGCTGTGATATACCGAACCATATCACCACACAAGAAAATAGATCAATTCTGCAAAATCCAAAATAAACCTTTTTTTATATATATATAATTCACGCTTTTACAACAATGATGTGGTTAAGATAAGGTCAAGGAATTGACCATGCCATCTGATTGATGTTTTGTCTGTTAAGCCTACTGCTACTATAACTCTGCCAATGCACTGAATTTTTCACATTCTTTTAAATGTCTTTACTCATTCAATTCATTTTTCTGTTGTGTTGCTTATATTATTGACATTGTCTAAATTCTAATTGTTGCGTGTCACGTAGTTTAATCTTTGTTCCCCCCCCCTTCCTAATGCATATGAATATGCTCTTGGTGGTGGGTTTGTGGGGAGGATTAGTGAAAGGCATAGTGTAGGATAGTGTTTTTTTTAAAGCTCTGTATACTTGTATTTGTGTGTGTTAGTTTGATTGTGTTTGTATGTTTATATAACACGGAAATAAAGAAAAAACATTTTTTTATGTCAAATAGACGGACACTTACAAACTCCTGTCTCCTGAATAAGTGTTTGATACCACACTGACCTCCACACACCAACTGTATATATAGGGCATACTGCTTCCTGCATTGGCAGGAAATGTATGTGCAGTATACACAAGGAAACAAATACAAATACACAGTTGTTAGGCCAATATGAGTCATTTATCTACACAACTATCTGTGTGATAGAAAACTTATAATGCTCATTTTCAGGTTCATTCTTGTATTTTGGGTGTCTACTAGAATATGTTGACAGTACATGAATATGTTTACAGTTAAATCTCCAAAAACACATTATTCTTCTAATACTGTCTCTCTGCATACACCTGTATTCACCCTGTGTGCAGTACACTCCGTTTTAGCGCCTGGCCCTTTAAGCCCCCTTCTTGAAAAAGCCTAGTCTGCTCTAAATAGACTGTAAGTAAAATGTGGCACACCCAAGCGGTAACCTCCAGGGAAGCATCAAAAAGAGCAGCTACTTGAATGTCCACTTCAGGTTGGCTCCAATAACACGTCAATCCCCATAGACCACCGTGTTAAAATGTCCAACTTTACAGTAGAAATAAACATGTTTACAGCCTGATACAAAAATGATTTTGGTCTCAACGGCTCATTTCTCCATTCATGACTACTGTACATTAATATGTAATTAAGGCTTACAGTTACACACATGGCAACTTTGACTGACATGGAAGGATTCATTTGGCCTACCTCAGCTCCTCCTCTTTGTCCATTATTAGCTTAGCTGGGAGTTAGGAGGGGTCAGGCACTGCCAAGACAGAGTCAGCTGGAGCCACCACAATGAGCTTACATCAGCTCTTCAGAAACTTATGGTTGGTCATATTTTATACAATTTTTATGGGCACACCTTTGCAAAGTTCTCAAGCCGTAGGTGCCGAGCAGTAATGAAAAGAAAGGGGAGCTTAATCTGAATGGCTTATTGAATGTGATGGGTTTCTTTACCGACCACAAGAAAACTGACTGGGTTGTCTTATTTTACAGTTTGTAGGTTGAAAGGCACTCCAGACACCCAAATGTATGTGCACAAGAGAGAGAAAATCAATCACTCTTTGAATACAATGGAATTCAAGCACTGTCAACACTTCAATCTGCAAGACAAAATGGTTAAGATAGTATTCTAACACATAAGAGCATGCATGGCTCTAAGTATAAACGCTTGATTAAGACATCGCCTGGCAAAGTCTTGAGAAAAACACGCTGTATCCCTGCGTTGGGTCACTGAGCTGTTTGTTTTCAAACTCCCCGGGGTATACTGATGAGCTCAGTATAGAGTATGTGAGGACTTTAGAGGAAGGCATGGGGAGACATGCCATCCCCTCTCGATGAAGGGGAATAAGTGCAAGAACCCCAGAGAGAGCCATCTTTGAACAGTTCTCCTCCCCTGTGCCTCGAGGACACCGAGATCAACATCGGTGTTGATTGGGTCGAGCCAAGCTATGGCCATGAAACACAGCTGCTGTGACCATGTTTTTGAAGTCAGCCACTGACCCCTTTTATTGTGTTTTCCTCTGGGAGTGACAATTCAATCAAAGGATTCACTGGTCTCCACGTCCACCAGATTCACAAAGCTCCTCATGGCAGCACTACTGAGACGAGCCAAAAGTCCATGAAATCCTTTCCTGAAGGATTCATGAAGGATTTATGTTCTAAGACAGTGTTTGCAGGCGTGGAGTATCAATACAGGGAGAGAGATGCATGCTGACAGCCATTAGCACCAACAATTTTTATAAAATTATACTGGAAAAAGATATTTACAGAAAGTGAATTATGGCTGTCCCCCTTTATCTCAAATGCACAGCAAACAGCAGACATATATATGTCCCCAGACAGCATTGACATTAAAATGTCCTTGTAAGCTTGATGCACAAACTAAGAATGGGATTATGCTACAAATTCTCAATCTTTCCACTTTAACTGTCACCACACAAGATGCTGTTTGGCCCCAAAACACAGCAATGGTTTGACTTTTTATTGCACTGAAAGTGTTTGTTTGAACTGCATACAATTGGAGAATTGCCATTTTGCTGGGTTTTCTTCAGACATTCCTGAAGGCACACTGTTTTCCTGTCTCCCTGAATAACTGTCGTCAGCTGTACTGTCCCGTGAGACCCGTGGCTGAGCGGATAAACCTGTGCCTCCTTCTGGTCTCTAGGTATTGCAAACCAAGGCCACCTTCCCTTCCCTCCTCCCCACAGGCCCTGAAGATGCAGTGATTACATCTCCCTGACCGAGCCATAGCAGTGAGGAGAGAGGCCATCAGTGGCACCAACATTTTTAGATTTCTAGGCAGAGGTGTATGTATTAACTTGCCTTTTTCATAACGTAATACATTCCTTTTTTTAATGTCCAAAATGTTCTCAGAAAATCAAAGTGCTGATAATGTCACATCATGAATTTCTTGTACCTTTATTTGAATCCTCTACAGCTTCACTCAGTACATACCATCCTATATAAAGGATCTCTCTCCACAGGTTATTGCAGCCCTTGCTATCATTCAAGCAGGCAGAGTACATTCCAATCCTGTCTTCTGTTTGCAGGGCAGAGCTGATCTAATTCCCCTTTCTATCAATACATAATCCATGATAATGAGCTGTGCCAAATTCCTTAAATGAATATGCAAGGTCTTCTTTCTGCAGGCATTGTAAATAAAATGGAGCCAACATTAATGGAAGTCATAATTAATTGCCTTCTGGAGATTATATGACTTGGCCCACAGCAACCGTGTAGAGCTTATATTATATCTATTACATTAAAACGTGTTTCACAAAGGGAGAGTGAAAGATCATAGGTGACAGAAAAACCAATCAGAGAGGATATCAGAAATCTGCTGGGAACTGCAAACAGGGCCCCACTGTACCCAACTTCACATACAGTAAAACTGAACATAACATTAATGGGACATTGTCTTAGCTCTCCCTTGTTTTTCAGGTTAAAATAATAAATCTCAACCATTCTTTTTTGTAAATCTATTATTTTTTGCCAATATTTTGCTTAGCAAATGTGGGCTTTGAATGGGTACCCCAGAGATTGCATTGTATTGTATATCCATGGAGTTGGGTACTAATGATTAAAAGATTAAAATAGAATGGTCGAAATGTTCCTGTTTTCTGTCTTGTAGTCCCTAATGTGGGTCAAACTCCACAGACAATTGAAAGGATCTCTCCAGAAACACAAAAGACATAATACAGCAGTTTCCACAGGCTGAGCAGAACTTATGATGAATAAACTAAAGTCTACATGTAAAAGTAGTGGAACAATGCTGAGTTTGTAAAGGAAAACTACGACTACATTGGTTTGTCAGCAGCCTTTTTTTCCATGACCAAGACATGACAACACAAAAACCTCATTAACATCATTAATCCCCTACTGTAACTAGATCAACATGCAATATTATGGATGCAAAAAGAAAAAAAAAAAGTTTAACAAATAAAACTCAATGTAGCAGTTTGGTTTCAAAGTAAATCGATGCATTCCTTAAGTTGATATCATCAGACCACTAGACATACACTTTCTGCTTTCTTACAATGAATCCTCAAGTTAAAATAAGTTTGACTAAAATGGCTAAATTATTGTTTTTTGCTGGACTAAATATAGTGAAATGTTCAATATGGTAATATTATAATAACAGCAAAATAAAGGTGAGAACAGTATTGACTGACTAAAACTATACTAAAATACTTACAGTATTCTTCGACTGAAAAAAAAGAGTGAAATGCCCAGACTTTTTGGAAAAAAATGGAAAAAACAAAAATAATCTAAATATAATCATAACTAACAAGCACATTTGACTAAATGAAAAAAACAAACATATCTGGCAGGATTACAAATACAGTGGAGCGCTCCATTTAAAAAAAGAATTTGTTCCATGTTTTTCACAGGAAAACAATCTGGCAGACACAAGGTGACGCTTGTGAAATCACAAAAGAAAAAAAAAACTGGCATGCAATAAGAGAAGTACATGATATTAAAGGTTGACTGATATATGTAGCGATGAGGAAAACCTACAGCAGCTTACTATATCAACAAAGCATCCCAGGGAAAGGATGCAACAGGCCTGGGTGCAATATTTGGCTTTTGGAGTTGTGAGGAAAGACCATCCATCCATCCATATGTACCTCCTGACCTCTATCTCGGGCCACACGGTTGCGTTGCCTTATCTTATCATGCAGTGAGCATGGAAAACTCCTTCAACAAGCCACCATTCTATTGCATTCATTCAATAAAGCATCTACGCAGCTGTGAGCATGTTAACAGATTGTGACTTTTGATAATAGCAGTGAGTACCACCACACTACCACCACTCTACTTGGTGTATGACCTCTTGCAAAGGGCATTAATAATCATTGTGCACTGTGGTCAATTTATGCACAGATGTCAGAGCCAAACCTATAAAGTCCTAATTATACCCAATAACTCACACTGATGAGGAACCAGGGCTGAATGTTAATAATTTGGTTTTGTTGCCTTTTTTGGCTGTGATTGACTGTGTGACAGTGACAGTCTCATCATGATTTACAGCGGCTAATCCAGCTCATAATAATGTGAAATTATTGCTGTGTTTAGCTATTAAAGGAAATCTATGTCCCAGAAGTGAGTAAATAACAATACCCAAGAGCATGCATGCCACAGCCTGGTCTGACGTGAAGGACGAATGAAGGTTTACATGACTGCAGTCGGATCTGTGAAGCAGAATCTTCACAGGATAATACATCACCTCCACATGTTCACTGAATAATACAACACATATTCAAACAGAGCAGGTAGTGCACTGTTTTATTCTGTCCTTCAGAGTTAATAGTAGTCAAATAGAGTCCTATCGGATAAATATCTGATCACTTCAAAGTGCAGAACAAAACACCACAGCAACGTGTACATTAAACTGATTGGCCGGTCACAGTTTAAGCTGCTCAACTAGAGCATAATGTTCCAATTGCTGGATCAAGTGTTGGATTTTATACAAGCATGAGCCCAGCAGTAAGTTTGGTGTTACATAAAAAATATGGCGCCCATCATGGTTTAATGCTGTAAATATGATCAGTTCAATGTACCGGACAAGAAGCACAGACTATTTTGCTGCTCACCAAGCATACTGCATCGTGCAAACATGCATAAAACAGCCATTCAATGTGCAGTTGGAATTAGGTGCCAGGCGCAATGTTTGTGTGAAAACATGAAATCAGTGATTTGATTACCACCTTGAAAAACGTGACCAGAAAACCTCATTGGACTATTTTCAGGGAGCCAAGGATGTACCCTGGGTTAAACAGTCGCCATTACTCGATGACTTCCCCCAACAATATGCAATTAATGAATGCAAGCTGTCCTGAGAAGTGTACAAATTTCTACCAACATTCACTATTTATGTAATGTCACTTTTGACAAAGACATTAAAAGTTGTTTCATCATGCAGCATACAGCTCTATGTTTAGTAGCCATTAATATTTTTTAACCATGGATAAAGTAACTGTGGCAGACAGTCAATAATGTCAACATTGTATGCCAGAGTTTGTCCTAAATTAGCTGAGTTAATTCGCTGTAAGTCCCGCATGCTGCTGTCACACAATTCACCACTGTAGTAATGTTTATGTTGCTAGATCGTTCTGTGGACAAAGCGGCTACATAATCATAAATGATTATTGAATGTTTGAAAAAGAAGTCCTTAATTAAATACATAAGTGCTTAACACTAGACAAAAACCGCACAGCAAAAGACTAGCTTTACTTATCAATGAGTAAAATGCTTCTCTATTACAATGGATAGACAGCTTAAAGGGCAACAGAAAGACTATATTGGATGACAGTACTAGTTACATAAGTAATTGTTTCTACTGATCTTCTGTACCTGCTTTTGCTGTGCAGGATCACAAAGGCCACAGAATATAACAGTATTCACTGGCTGAGAGGTGAGGTAGCACAGCAACTTTGGTCAACCTAAATGTATGTCAGTTATTGTGTATGACCATGCTGACCTTTTCTCCAAGTAGGAAAACACAACTAATAAAATGTTCACAGAAACTTTTCAAAACATCCCTGCGGCACAATCCTGCGGTCCACCTGGATGCCAAGTATGTTTCAAACACTCTAAAGTGCACTTCTTCTTTTGTAGCCTTCTTCCAAGGCAGCTACAAAGATGTGAGTGAGCTCCATGTCTTCAAAATGACCACAGCGGTGTTCTTTGTGAAAGAGGAGACTGCAGACTTCTAACACACTTCAAGCCTACAGAGTTGGGGTGGGGTTGGGGTGGGTGTTTGATACTAAAGAGGACACCTTTGTGGTGGAACATCACTTAATGCATGTTAACACGACTCCTTATACTATAAAAGTGACACTCGCTGACAAATGAAGCGCTGTGGCACAATTCCATCTGACAGTCTTGCATTAGTGAGTAATGGATGGAATGAGCGACTTACAAGTTTCGTCAGTTTCGTCCGAGTCGTCGGGACAGTCGGGCTCGCCGTCGCAGAGCCAGGCCTCTGGGATGCAGGTGACCTGGTCGTGACAGTGAAACTCCCCTACGTCACACAAGATGGCTTCTGGATGACATGAGGAAAAGGGTGGAGAAAGAAGACAGAAAAGATGCAGCATGAGGTGATGGTAGTGAACATGTGGATTGCATGCTTTACCACAAAACACTTGAACATGAATGTGAGTGGAGAGGAAGTGGATGTGGTGAAGAGGCCTATATTATCATCAATGGAAACATGACTGAAATAATGCTGTAGCTTTATATGGTGTATACATACAGGCTGACAATCATTAGAGTACTGTATGTCCTTCTTGTCGATGGCAGAGCACAGTTCTTTGTCAGAACAGGAGGCCATACATTTATTTTTTCCACAAGATTAAAATGCTTCTAAAAGAGGCAGACACAGATGCTGCCCAGGCATTGTGATTTTGACAGCTCCTCTCCTCTAACAAAGACATGATGTCCTTCGCGCCTTGGCAAACTATTACAAAGCAGTTTGGCAAGTTTGTTCTTATCTTTTTGCCTCCTTACTGTTGTGCTTTTATAAGATTGTGGGACTGGGGGAGTTCGGTGAAAGCCCAGTCAACTAAAAAGTCATCATAGCCTTTCAATATAGCCAGCATTCGTCAAAGTGTTGACATGTTTCCTGCCGGTAACTGTCAGAGGCTCAGCTCGATCATTCTGCAAAATGACACCCGCTGTTTGCTAAAGATTTGACACCACAATATGACCCGCCGCTACTTCTCCTCAGCACTGAGCAAAAAAAACGGTAATTTGTTTCTAAGCTTAACCCACAGACAATCAGACTCTAACTCCCCCTCCCACTCGCTCTCTCTCTATCTCCATCTTTTTCCCAGTGTGTTCCTAACCCATTAGTGGTGGGAGTGGAGCAAGTGGGAGATCAGGTCTGCAGCGTTTGAACAGTGAGAGTGATAATTCAACGCACCGCTGCTCCCTGCCCCGGCACCCTCCAGCAAATTCACTACCCAGGGACAAATCTGAAAAGGTCAAACATCTCATCCATTCTGCCTCTCCTATTCCCACTGATGCAATATATCTGAAATCTTACAATTTAAATCAGGGTCTCTTTTGAAATATTCAAAGCCTTCTCTTTTTTCAGGTTTTAAAAGGGGACATTCTTAAAATTGCACACCAAAGACCTCAACCCTTTAAAGGGAAAAAAAATTAAAATGCATGCTGTTAAGCGGCGAAAGGGGTATCTCAAGGTAGCCTAATGCATCAGGAATATTCTCCTCATCATTATTTTTGCCTTTAACAGGGGAACAGCACCAACATAAAAAAATAGATCTTGCCAAATATTTCTGTTAACTTTATGATAACACAGACTATTTTTAAGCTTAGCCAAGATACTTGGCTGCACTGAAATATGCTTCTTTTAACCATCATCAAGCAACAAAATATTGTGATCTCCAGCAAAACATGCTGTCAACCTCGATGCATACTGATTATCACTGCTATAAATATTAACACAGCACAAGCCTTTAATAGCATAATGAACTGTGTATGATTGGACAGTTTACTGGTAAAGTATTGTACAATCGGGGTCATGTGATATTGTGACATTAATTACAACACAGAACAAATTACTTTACATTCATGTCGATGATAGAAACAAGCAGTAGGTATAAATACTGGCACTTTTTAAACACATATCTGCAGCAAATTACTGCATATGTCGACTACATAATTTACATTCCCTCTCAAAAAATAGCAATGCATCAATAAACACACGCTGGGCTCGAGGTTGGCACAGGCATGCTCAGCCTGTTGAAGTCTCTAAAGGGATATCTCCTACGCCTTTAAAGCTGAATTGATTCCCATTGAAAAGCAGAGGGTCGCTGGCAGAAGGGGCCATTTCCTTAACCTGCGATGGAAGCCATGAAATAAACTGCCCCTGGACCTCGGAGCAGCCTGGCTTCCTATTGATGTTCTACCTCCTTTCATGCCACTTCACCTTGAAAGCTAAAGGGCCAAATATGAGGCAACCAAATGACCTCTTATGTCAATTCATCTTTCCCTTGTGCTTCTCCAAACAGCCTCTGCTTGATACGGGCTGCGCTGTCGCTGCAGCTGTAGGGGGGACAATGACGGGGACAAACACAGAACTGAGGGAAAGTAACCGCTCTGTTGTTCTTTTCTTCCTCCTCCATATACTGCCTATTTGCATGAGAAAGATACATAAAGGTGCAGTATTACACAGTGTTATGTATTTTGCAGATAATTCTATACAAACATCAAATGCAATGGAAGGGAAAGCAGAAAATAAATAACTAAGGCAGCAGCCGCCTTCCACGAGTGGGGGAAAAAAACAAACTGGTTCCATTACCATAACAGTAGGAAACACACAGTGGCACTCAGCCGGGCACATTATCATGAGCTTCATTCCTGACACCCAACAGCCACCACTGGCACAACACTGTGGCTCATTAAAGCCACTGAGCCTTTGAAATGTGCCAGATTTTCAGAAGAACAAAGAGTTATTTGGAGGCGGTTTGCAAACCTGCTGAAGGAGGACCAGCCTGCTCTCCTTGCAGCATGTATTTTGATCAAGTTTGTTTAGCTTGAGATGAGGTATGAATTCTGGAGTGTTGACCCAATTATTATACGCGTCCAGTACACTGCGACATGAGCACTTAGACAGCACAACAAATCTGTTCATTTTGCAATATAGCATCCACTATTGGTTCAGTCCTATTAAACTCTTGAATTACACGAGAGCTTAGGTCTTCATTTATCTTTCTAAACAATATTATATTCCAAATGAGGTAAGCTACAATCCACTAAGGCATTACAATCCTCTGAATTGCATCACACACACAGTTCACAATATGCTACAGTGGATAAGTCGTAAGCCACAGGCCTATTCAAACAAAAAACCTGAGTTATAAAAGCAGCAGTGTATAGTGCACAGCTCAGAGTGGCAAATTAAACGTTAGCTGGGTTGTGCAGCTGGAAAAAGTAGATGTGAGAATATTCCTCACTCAGTCAGGCCTATCTTACTACTGCAGGTTGAGGAGGAGCTGCTTCTTCAAGAAGCCATTTGCAGCTCATCCAACTTGCTCGGCTCAACATGGAAAGCTGTGTGAGTGCTTGTCAGGGCACTGATAGTCCATTACACCTATGTTGCATTCAGGGTGCTCAAGGTCACAAAACATGCAGCATAGAAAGAGAACAGGGAAAACAGTCGATTTCATCTGAAAACCAACAAGACACATTTTGTGTTGTGCAAGCAGTACTTGATTTCTTATTTTCCAACAAAGTCTCCACTGCTATTATACTCTGTACGTGTGTGTGTACAATAAAAAAGCTGCATGCGACAAGTTAACCCTCATTCTCTTAGGTCTTCTTTAAAGGGTATTTTGGGAAATGTGTGAAATCTGAAGAAAGGGGTGGAGAGAAAATGGGTGCTCCAACAAAGTAAATAAAAAACGCTTCATAACAAAATAACTCAGTGAAAGCACTGATGTCAGACTGATGATATATAACAGCCAGTAAGATTGCAATATTCTGTTGAAACATACAGGGATTGGGTAACATAAATCAAATCTGCAGGTTAAAATACATCACATATAAATGTTTCACAAGTTATTGAGGTCAAGTGTACTGGGGAACAAAAATTCAATGCGCTTGGAGAGTTTCTTTCTGCAAGTGAACACACACACACACACCAGAAACCCACCTCCATCCACGCACACACATTGGTGATTTTAAACCCCCTCACACTGTCAGAGCAGACTTAGTGTCCTGGCCAGCTGCAGGTCATATGCATTATGGATGAGCTGAGGGCTATGAGCCAAACTAAGCAGGTTATTAAGTATAACAACAGTATAATGCGGCCTCTCCCTTAATCTTCATATCTTTAATCTGCCACAAGATGCAATGTAGTGCCATGCATCCCAATGATGCCTCGCACCTGCATAATGAATCTTTATTACAACCATATCTCTGGAAGTGACATGTGCCATGTGGTATTTAGACTTAAATGCCATCCACGTCAAGTCTGATCAGAATATGAAGACTAGAGAGAGAACCGTGACTCTGCTGACTGATGAACGATTTGAGAATGTCACAGCACTTCTGGACGAATGCCTGCAGTTCTACGTCAGTTCTGCTGCACTCCTGGTATATCTTACCCCCTGGATCCAAGAAAAACTTCGAAAAATAAAACAAATTCTTGGAAATCACCAAGCCGAGTCGAGTTTTGAGTTAGAAAGCAAGAAAGAGACAAAAAATAATGATGTTCTAAGAGGGAGAAGTAATTGTGTTTACAGAATCCGAGGTATAACTGGCTCTGGGAAACGCCAGCTCATACCCGGGGCCATCCCCTATGGCAACGCTGAAACAATTCTGCATTCTAGCCATGAAATGGGTAAGAAATCAATGCCGTAAGACTATGGGGCCTTCATTAGATGCTGCCTGACCTACAACACAGAGAGAGGTCACTTTTATTTTCTCTACAACAGCAGGGGCATGTCAACAAATTATTAAAAGGGAGCACCATATGAAAAGTTTCAGGAGACAATGGTAGAATGGCCTCCTGCTCCTTGGCATAAATCCCTGCACGAGTAAACAATGAATGATTCATAAGACTGATCTTAAGCTGTGTGCTGTTTACTGCCCTTTTACTCCACATACAAGGATTTTTAAAAGTCCTCTAGTGTGCTCTTGAGCTGAGCTTGTGCTCACCTGATCTGATTAAGGTGTCAGGTTAATGTGTGGCTCTTAATTGGATCAGATGTGGAAGAACAAGTCTGCAGCAACAGGACAAGTGGGTCTAGAGGACTGAGCTAATAGACAGTGCTACTGAGCATATTTAGGAAATAATTATCAGGTGGATTAGCATCTTGGCTGATCAAGTATAATCTTATGAAATGTAATAATTTAAAGGATCATTTTAGTTACTTTCAACCTGGCCCTTATTTTCTTAGCATTTGCCTTTATAATGATCCAAAATTTTAATACTCCAATTTAAGTGCAGCTGCTCAGCAAACACTCAGACATGATTTTTTTTAAGTGTGATCAAAACACATCGACAACACAGAAACAGTCACATTGCAGTTGCACATGTTTAAATAGCAACATTTCCGCCACACTGTCCTTGAAATACCTCTCTGAACCATCTTGTTTACCCTGCTGGATGCTATTCACCTGCTTCTAAAGAACAGCATGTAAGTACCTGTGCATGACAGCATTTTACTTTTACTTTTGATGGTACAGTATGCCAACTACTCATATGGATCTATACCTTTATCACTGACAATAAACAAACCTTAGCAGATACGCCTCACTTTCTGCAGTTCACTGTGCTAGCAATAAATAAAACCCGTTTTTATTATCCTGACACCCAATATCAGAGGATTCTGTGTTGTGTTTACTTCTACTGTTGACACACTTCTGCAATTTATGATACCAGTCAACTTATCAGAGTGTAAAAGAAAGATCACATATCTGTCTGAAATCATACAACTAGTTGATTGACATGAACACAGCAGTGCATCCAATGGATGTATCATCAGACCATTTGTAACCCTGATTCCAAAAAATTGTGTGTGTTTAACATGTAATTAAAACAGAATGTGATAATTTGATGCATTTTATTTTTGTCTCACACATCTGTGTGAGGGGTGGTAAATAGTCAACTTGCGAGTTAGCATAAGATATATACTACCACAATATTTCAAATAAAAAAGATACCCGTCACTTGATTATGTGCACTAGACAGAAGCAGAAATCCTGTGGGCCTGACATCAGTACACAAGTCAGTCATGTTTGTCGTGTTTTCCACATTTCCTATCCCTCAATCAGGAACTGCTCACAGAAGCAGGTTCAGAGTTGTCTGATTAACTTTGCTCTACATAACCTGCAACTTCGGATCAAGATGTGCTGCTCCAGGTTTTAAAAAGCTATATGCTGAAGGGCACAGGTGTGTTTTGCAAAGCACTAAAAATAACAGTTCCAAATTCTTAAGTTTGACGTTACATCTGCATCTGGTACACGTGGATACAAGAAAGTTGCTGTAGATTTGATCTGTTTTTGGACAGGTGTGGGGGCTAAATTAATCATTATAGTCACTCCAGGGGATCATAAAAACACTTAATATTGAAAAAAAAAAAACGCATAGACACCAAATGTGAGTCCAAAAGAGTAAAACACAAAAATGCATATATTCATCAAGTCTTTACAAGAACTAAGCTTGCAATCCCATGGCATTTTGGAACAAAGCAAAAAATAGTCAAGATTTCAGAAATCAAATGTACTCAATTAAAAAACTTTATTAAGTAGCAAAGGAAATAAAAGATCAAGTAAGGTTTAACCTTTCTAAAACGATTATAACATATCTGACGTCACAGTCTTCCATAAACGTTCACATAAGTGAGGCTATATATCCAGAATGAGTCTACGTGGAGTCGTTTTCTTGTTCCCATTCAGTGTATACCAGATGTAGGTGTACAAATAAAACCCTTGAAGGTGCTATTTTAAGATTTGGGGAGCTTTAAGTCAGTGTGTGGGCAGCCATTATTTTAATTGATTTTGACTCATCAAAGAAAATGCGGTAAACCTGCTGCTCAGGGCCACAGTGTTGACACAACACCATAACTGAATGTGGGCACATAGGATGAACTTATGGCATTTCATTGTGAGAAAATAAAATGCATTAGTTGTAATCTATACTCCTGTAAGAAATCATTCAACAAATTTGAAGGGCTCTGAAGTGTTCACTGGTTTGAATGTCGCCTACGTATGTGAATTTAATTTGCATGAGAATGTGTCATTAAACTGCCAATAATAGAAAAGCACATCCCCCTCAGCCTTCCCCTCGCCTGGCCCCCTTTCCATGCTCCATCCAAGGTCACCTAATCACCATGTTCCTTCAAAGACCTCCATCTTAACCAGCAGCAGTCTGAGGGATTTATGCCTCACTCCATGTCATGATTACCAATCAGGTTGGAGTAATAGCTGCTTAAGCAGATGGAAGTTTTGTCATCACTGAGGGGTGAAGCGCCAGTCAAGGTTTCCACCGAGTTTGTCCAACGTGGGCTGATACTCCGTGGGGCATGTCAGTGCCTTTGGTGTAGCCTCCAGATTAAACAGCATTATCGGAGTGGAGTGAGAGCTGTTACGGTGAGGGATCACATCCTGCCTGGCCCCCACTGAACCACTGCAGAAACCAACTAAGCTGTCCATCATCTAACAACTCCATATCCATACATGTCCACCTTCCCTTAAAATAGATTACCTCATTAAAACTCTACAAATACCTTCAAATCTATCTTCTCTCTGAAATAAAGAAATTACTACAGTACTGCAAAAGCCAAAAAAACATCCATCCAGGAAATTAAACCGCCTGAGTAAAGATTATTTTAATTTGAACACAATGTGGCACTTATGGGAATGCGTTTTAATGGATTCCATAATATAATCAAAGTCTAATAAGAGAAATAAAAATAATGAATGGATGGTATATTAGAGAGAGATCTCCCAAATCCACCCAATAAGTATACTCTCCCACATAAGATAAAAAACACTAATTAAAACAGCACAAAACAAAAGATTTTGTTAGATTTATGTTCCCCCCTTATCACCCGCTGGAACTGATTTTAATCAAGTGTAAATACTGAATTCATCATGCTGCAGACCTACTCGTTTACGTCTTCATGAGGCTCTTCACAAGAAGTAATTAAGGAACTAAAACATGAGAGATAAATGGTTGAATGAGACTGGCGGAAGAATTGTCTTTGAGACTGGTTTGCCAGTACAATTTGCTATTTGCTAAGTCCACAGAAAAAAAGAAGCCTTGGCCTTTCTTGAACACAAAACTGTTTGTGATTGTAAAATATAAGAAAAGGTATTCAATGGAGAATAACTTGGCAAAATGCACTGATTATTAAAATGCTAAAAAAAACAATCAGCAAACAGCACTATGGTTTAACTGTCTATATGGTGGAATAAACCACTTGGCATTGCTAATGTGACATTTCTGTCTCATTGCCTGCCACCGAACCATAGAAGCATGTGATCAAGATGGACTTGCCCTTTATTTAAGTTTTTCCACTTTACTCCTCAGTGAATTCTGCAAAGTTGCACAGCTGGGAGTCAGCTTACACAGATCTGATTAGCTCCGTTCCATTAGAAAAGGGGAAACATGTCTCTTCCAATGTGCCTCACAACACAAACCAACCTTATTAGCCATGATAGCAGTGTGACTGTTTAAACTGTGATGTGGACCAAGAACTGGAGAAAATGCCACACAGGATTATTGCATTGTTCTTTTCACATGTGAGCTGAGATTAGTTAAATAAATATAGTGTGACTGGTTAAATATGGACTGTCATCCACTGTCACATAGGGTTTAAATTACTGACACACTATTTATTAAATATAAAAATGTTTTATATTATTTTCATTATACATCACTGGGTGAATAAATAATGGAAGCAAGCCTAGCCTAGCTAGTAACTAAAGTGATTCTGTTTGTCTATCTTAAAGATGGACCAAAGACCAACATGCCGGAAGTGATGTAGTTACGAAGACTATGTTACTACTGGAAGTGACATAGTTACGTAAACACGTGAAACACAGAAGTTACGTGATGTTTAAGTCACAACATTTAGTTTTGTTTTCACATGAGACACGATGAAAGTTAGTTTGACCCCTCCACTTCCCCTCCTACCGACCCAAGCTGCACCTTTTTTGCTTTTTTACTCTTTAAAATCCTACTGATTCTACAGTAAATGATAAACCCTTTGCAGTTAAAGTTACTAGGGTATTTTTGAAATTTCACCCTGTATGGTGAGGGCCACTCCATACTTGCTGTGCTGTACATTCCCAGTCTCATTAAAGACTCAGGAAGTTAACACCACTGTTGATTCTGCTGCTGTACATTTGAAACTGTAGACCAAAGAATTATATTCACTGTAGAGCATGTGTTTGTTTAGTATAACTTCTACTCCCACACATACAGTACATGCCTAGCAGGATTTGTAGTATTTAAATAAGGTGACTCAGTGGCTGACTTTTATAAAGCAGGTGTTGCAGATGAGAGGTATAGTGTATTACACTGGCAAATATAGAAATGGTACTTGAGTCCACAGTGCTGAACTGTAGGTAGCTCTACAATCAAGTCAGCACAAGTCAAGTCATATGTTGAGTTGAGGTTTCAAAAAGTGCTTCCCATCTATTTCCCTTTATTTTATTATCATTCTCCTCGCATTTATTGACAATTAAAAGGTACACTCATAGTTTGAATTATTCATCTAAAAAGTGGAAGTTAGGGAATTCATGTAATAATATCACAGATGTTGTGAATTAATGAAAGTTACATTCAAGTGTCAACGCCTTAACTACGATATCTTGTACTGGTTTGATACTAATGTAAATTTAGAGAGTATGCAGATCAAGGTGTATTATCTTCCTGTAATACCTGAGGGTGGGAAGGATTCCCGCATACCAGAGATTGCCTAACTGCTCGATTAGACGGCTTAAAATAAAATCTCAACTGCCACTGACATTACAGTTGTGTGACTTTTGCTGATCAGCAGCACACTTGTTTATCCACGTGGTTTAACTGATTATCTTATCTTATGCAACAGTGTCCAAGTAATTATGCCTTATTAAATGTGGATTTTATTTTTGTTGCTGTATTGTAGTTCTAGTGATCATGATCACAAAAAGACTGACTTGTACTGACGATACATATGAGTGTTTGTGAAAATAACCCATATGAACGTTTTGCGGATCACTGCACAGAGCGCAGAATTCTGAAATGAGCAAACACATCAGAAAGGCTGCAGTTTTGGTGAATATAGGTTTACAAAACCACTGATCTAGGTTTAGGTTCAGTGAAGTTATAAAAGACAGTATAAACAGTAATTAAATGTCAGAAAATGCAGTAGTCATGAGGGTGACGTGACTACCGGAAGTGGTGCACAAAGCGTGAGACATGGAAGTTACGTAATGTTTAAATCGCTTACTTTTGTTTTCACATGGGACAAGAACCCTGTTGTCCTGGCTTTACAAACAACCTCCATGGTCTTTTTTTGAGGGGAACTAGTCTCCTTGTAAAGTACGTAATCTGGTAAAAAATATAGGCTTGTTTAGAATCTTTACCATTTTCTTTGACCTCAGGTTTGTTGCCCTGGTGGCCCTGTTCTTTAGCAAGATTTTAGATCCCAGCAATTACCTTGGCGATGTTATCATAACTGTAGAATTTATGACCAGAGCAAGGAAAAACAAACCCAAGTTGTAATACACTGTCACTGTTTAAGGAAAATTACAGAGAACCATACTGAAAACATAGTTTACATTATCATGAAGCACCAACCGTAAATTAACATTTGCATAACCACACCACCAACCGGTTGCATTTTGGAACAGGAAAATGTATGCTTCACATGGTAATGGTGGATGATTACTGTGCGTGCCCACAGTAATTAGACATTGAACTGATGGTGGTGTCTGCAGATGAATATGTGTACATTATGTTCTAACATGCCAGTGTGTACATACTGTATGTGTGTTTAGTATCCGCTGCAGGTCCCAAAGCTAATGAAAGTAAGGAAATGATAAGCAACACATATTACTTGTTAAACAAAGCTGAGAACAGTGTGCTTGCCACAGCTCGGCCTGAAGCGGAAGCTAATCTGGCTCCATTAATACTTCCTAAAAGAGAAAATATCTAAATTCCTCTCCAAAGCTGTGGGACAGGAAGAACAGGCTTTTTGCCCTGCAGATATATAATGTGATTTGTATTATAGGCTTAAATGCAAGCCCTTGTAGAATTCAGAATGAACAGAAAATGTAAAAGCAAATCCAGACATTAATAGTTCTGATCATGACCTATGACCACTCATTAGCGGTTTTTTTTTTTTCAAGCCTACCATAGGCATTCTGAACACAATGGGAAATTTATTCAACTGGATTTTAATCTGTTGTTGTTAAGACTGCCACTGCTCACTGCAGCAGATCTATAACTACTGCCCATGATTTCTTTGCAATAATCAGGTTACGCAAACATTTCTAAAAGGGACTTTAATTCTTAAACGCGATCTGAAGCAGAAACTAAGATGGACAAAGGACAATAAAATGATAGAGCTGCAAGGTGTATATGCCCTTTAACTTTGCATAAAGGTCACATTTTAAAATGGAAATTATTTTTCCATGAGGGACTGAATATCGCAGCTTTGGGGATTTACTGTATGCCAGTTTGCCAAAGCCTTTAATTCTGGAACTTGATGCTTTTGTAAAATAACAGGGAGATGGGATGTTGGTGATGAGAAGAGGGTCTATTTTCACTGATCCTATTCAGAGCTAAAAAAAAACAAAAAAAACACAGGGCTTCCCTTCAGATCTGGTATACTGTCAGTAACTGGTACTGTTTCCAATTACACAGTTGCAATTCAACTCAACCCACAGCAGAATACAGAATCTATTTACAATCTGAACATTTCAACGAGTTAGCTGAAGATTTAAAAACTCAACTTCCACTTTTGAATATTAGAGACTGGTCTCCACTCACAAGTGACCCCAAAAGTCGCTTGTACAGGCAGCAAAATACGACACATATATCTAAGCGTTTTACTGTCCTCTGCCGCAATCTAGCAGCCGTAATATAAATAAATGACGGCAATTCAGAATTTAAATGGCGGAATACACGCAAGGGGCGGGTGGCTGTAACAGACATAGGACTTTCACCCAGGAGAACAGGGTTTGTGTCCCATGCGAAAATAACAGTAAACAATGTGATTCAAACATCACTGAATTTATGTGCTTCACGTTTTGAGTAAGTTTGCCTTTTTTTTTTTACCTAAATCTAGGAAAGTGTTTTTTTTAGCCTAAATTCAAAGAAACTGCAGCCTTTTTTTTTTTACAACCGTTAACAGTATGTGTATGTATAACATTTGCGCTATTTGATGAACACTCCACGGCACTCTGTATCTCCAAAGACAAAGCGCTCATATAGGTCGTTATGGGTGGTATTGACAAATATAGATATAGCACTGCTAATGCAAGTAAATTGAGATTTAGCTTGAAATATGATCAATCTCCTCTCTGGGGAGAAGGCATTAACTTAGATCTTTAGAATTCCTTTGCACCCGTCCCCAAAAATGTCGATGAACACCAGCAGCCACAGCATTGTTAGATCCTGCGGGCAGCCACTTATTTACTGGTGTCAAATGAATGTCTGCAAGCAAAAGCAGATAAACCGATTAGTTTCTCTTTGGCACTACTGTATGTATTTTTCTCAAGCTCCCATCATAAAAAGCTTACTCTGACATTATCAGACCTGCACATCTTTTTCTTCTTGAGAAGCTCAGGGAGACATGAATTAAAGGATCAAAGTATTTAATAAATAAAGTGTTTGAAAGCTCACAGCAAACACTAATACAGCATCAGTCTTCTCGGAATGCTAGTAAAATTAAAGAGATTGTCCGTATTGAACAGGGCTATAGGCAGTTATGAGTGAAATCCATCAGGAAAGTCGATCAGGTCGGCCTCTTTGGGGCATGAAAGTGAGTCAACAGAGGGAGGATCAGATCTACTTTATTGCCTGATTAAAATCAATTTGGTGTGTCCGACGCTGAAGGTGGAGGGATGGAATGAGCAATGTGAGATTGTTAAGCATCTCCTCCTCTCTCACTACTAGCTGAGTACAGTGTGAGGGTGGAAGCTGGCTGTGACAGCTCCATGACTCTGTGATTCATGACATATGGCACTGGGAAACACAGAAAAAAAAGGAAAGAAAAGAAAGGTCATCAGATGTGCCCCGTCATGCAAAACAGACAGATAAGATTAAAAGATTATGAGATGACTATTTTGACATGGCCTGGTAATGATCACTCCCATATGAAAATGAATAACCTCTTGTATTGTGCGCTGCATGCTAAATCGAATTCACTTAATCCAATTTCATGTTTTCACTCATTTTCAACAGCAGTATAATACTGTTATATGCAATGAGCTGTCAAGGCTTATTAAGAAAATGAATGTAATAGATAGAAACAATACATGCTAAATTTGATTTGGCTGTATCAACCAGGCAGAGAAATATGGTAGTACCAATAAGCATAAAGACTAAATAATGTCAGTGAAAGCTGCAATTTTTCATATGCTCTACGGTTTAATTACGTGTGAAAATAACAGTTCAGCATTACTGCTCCACATGACCAAGAACAATATCTAGTTGGGGAAACTATCTTCATTACTTGGTATATGACCTTTATGCAGTTAATTAACAAGGTTGTCACCCAAAACCATGGATCTGGGTTAATATGTGCAGCACCATCTCTTCGCCTTGTTAAATATTGCCATTGGCACATTATGAACTACAGTGTAGCAAAGCAGTAAAAGCACAATGTAAGAATCTCATTTTGCTTTGCTGTAAAAAAACAAAAAAAAACACACAAAAAAAACAGCTAAAGCACTGTTATGTGGAGACCTCAGGTACTTGTTAGCAGTTTGCAGAGTGAGAAATTAAGTGTGTGTGTGTGTGCATGTCACACAGAGCAGATCTGAAGTCAACCCTGGTGTTTTGACACTTAAATGACAATATAAAGTCAGATAGAAAATAAGAATATAATGAAATTACAATAAATCTGTTTAATCATGGTGCATCAGGTTATTTAACTCACAGCAATTACAAATTAGGAGTTCCCCACAAATGCATTGTTTTACTTTTACCATATCTTCTAACAGTGCCTGGCAGGGAACCACGGGGGGTTTCATACACCAGCAATCGGTTGTCATGGCAACGTGGAGCACAGATTTGCGGGAGCAGCAGTCTGTTAAATCTGACGTAGGAGACGGATAATCTACTGTATCAATGCCAGGACTCAAGATATTGCTGTGAATTAGCTGGCAAGGATGTGAGCAGAAACTCTGAGGGGCAGTGGCTCCACACTTATCTCCCACAGACATACATCCACACGTGTGTCCTCTAATTATATAGACTGATCTCTGGGTGTGTCTCCACTACAGAGAATAGCATTACTACAGAGATTAATGGTGACACTTAAACTGTCATGTCAATAATACCTTTGTTTTATAGATCATAAAACAAGCTGACTGCAAAATATACACCTTTATAATCTTTTAGAATCAAAACCAGCATGAGGGTTTTCCTCCTCCTCATCTCTCTCTCTTCAAGGGCACTGGCATTCATAAAACTTAATTAACCCTTTCCTTTAATAACTGCCTCTTGTTACCCACAGCACAACAATGGCCATGAAGAAGACAATGATTTAAAATGATGTATTATTTTTATTTTCCACTTTTATTTTTTTCACAGTCTGGGATATGTCAGTGATTAGCAATATTATTGATTTTAATAAATGTACTGTATATATCCAGTACCGTGTACAAATTAAATGTAAATAAATACAAATACTAATAAAACACAAATACATTACAATTATTTTCCCATTTCACTGAGTATTTTTTTAAACAAAATATTAAAACAAAAATCACCAAATATTATTTATCATAATTTTATCCTTTAAATATCAGTTTTGTTTATATTACTGCACTGTTTGGTTCATTAAAAAAAGATACATTAAAAGATTATCAATTGATAATTTTATTATTTATTCAAATTCATTTTTTTAAAGGCTGTGAGGATTTTCTTCTACAGTCTGGGATGTGTCAATAATTAGCTGTAACACTGCAGTGCATCAAACACTGCAGTGCTCCATTATACAGCAGCACCAGGAATGTCACTTAGGGAGCACAAGGGTTAACTCTAAGGTACAGGGCATGAGACTAGATATCATAGCACCACAGGCATTGCTATGTTCTGGTGATTTTGAAGAGCAAGCTGCATGAAAATATCCTGACTAGCCAAGCCATGGAGCTAGCCAGCTGCATCGTCCCCATACCCAACTTCACATCACATCTGCTTTACAAATTGCACCTTTTATAAATTGTTTAAATCGCTGATACATATAAATATCTGACTAGATACTCACAAAACCAACTTTATTTGATTCTTTTTAGTCTAATTCTTTGTTATAGCTTACAATTATTTTCTGTGTGAGTGTTAACTCCATCTGTGTCCTGTTCAGAGGTAAAAGATGTGCTTGCCAGTTGGCTTTTGTTGTCATGCACAAGTCAACGCTGTCAGCAGAATATTCATAACACACCCACACTAGGATTGCAGGATGCCACAACAGTGCTAACAAACAGTGCAAATGGAAGATCCTGCTATCGCTGGAGTGAAAACTGAAGCCTAACATGTATAACACACCCACCACAGAATCAACATCGTAGTCGTTATGCTGCTTTACTGTTTCATAATAAACTATAAAACAATCAGTATATAAAGAATTTATGAAGGCACGTGTGTATGCACGTATATATGTTTGTGTGTGTTTGTGTGTGTGTGGTTTATTACAGCTCCATCTACGTAGAAATCAATGATTATAAAAGCTAATGTAATTCAAGTTTTGCTCAGAGGTAGTGCTTCTTGATCTTTGCTCATCAGAAAATGTAAAAAGCATTTTTATCATGCAGACAAGGTGTTCTAAAGGTGTTGATTCTCTCTGGGCCTTGTGGACCCAGTGGCCCACAGTGTTTACACACTGCATTTTTAATGTAATCCAATTAGCAATAACATTGTTACACGGTATATATCTCAGAAAATCATGAAAACTAAGCTACAAGTGATTCACATCATGGTCAAACATATCCATTCCAGTGTTTCCTTCATATTCATGTTCTTAGTCATTTGCAATAGTGTAATGAAGCATGCATTTAACACAGGCAATGTTGTTGGTGTCCTACTGGTTAGAAAAGGCTTGGTAGTGGATGACACACTAACAGTGCTGACGGATTCAGTATTTTTGTGCTGGATCAGAGAATATTCAGTTAAAACAGATCAGTGATGCTCTTTTAGAAGTAACGTAGCATAGCCCTGATGTGTTTAATGTGTAATGCACAGTGCCAGACTCCATTTAATAAATACTCTTTTAAATGCTACATTGCTTGTCAGCAATCGTTCATATAGTAACTAACTGATTTTCTGTCTAAATAAGTTCTGTCCAGTGGTTACTGAGTATAGGAAGAATGTATTATTCACTGTCCAGTCTCCCTGAATGTATGGACTCATACTTGGAGATGCAAGCTACAACCATCACACAAAATTCACAAAAAACAGACACTTGGAAAGCACAGACCTCCACCGAAGGTCAAGCCCTATCTCACAATGTTAAACAGAATGAAAAATGATCTGTTTATCCACTCTGCGATTTGGATCCACTCACAAATTCAATAAGTTCTTCCATGGCCCATGCAAAGACTTTAACCAAGTTTCATAAAAATCTGACCTGTAGGTTTTCTGTAATCCTTATAATACAAACAAACCAGACCAAAGACATGACCACCTTAGCGGAGGCCATAATCAGCCTATTCAGACAGTTTAAGTGTGTCCATCTACTGTAGGTTTTCTTTTTCTTTCCCATACTCGTTACTGACATTTTTTGCCATTCTGTCAGACATTGAGCTTTGTCTTTTGCTTATTGTTCAATGAATTATAGCAATTCCATCGCGGAGAAAGAAGCTGAAAGCTTTCAAGCTTTGCAAGACAAGTAAGAGCAATTCTTGCTCTTGAAAAGATGAGAGGCTTTCAAGCTTTCAAACATGACAGGTAAAAAGAGGGTTTTGTACTTTGAATGGGTACTCAACTTATTTACTGAGTGGCAACCAGAAAAATATAATAATGGCACTTTGATGCAAAGTTTGGAGGATGGAATTATTGGCGGTGATGGTGTCTGTTTTGAAGGTTTTCTAATTAGTTTCCTGTATTAAGCAGAAATGCATGACAACAAACCTTGAATGGCTGAAAAAACGTGTCTGATTTTAGAAATCTAAAGGAAAATATACTCTATCTTTTTATTAGACGTCCATTATTAAGACAGATCTAATAATTAAATTTCTGGAATAATGCAAAACAAACAAAATAAAAACATAAGCTTGGTCTTGAGTGACATTAACTATTTAATTAAATGAATTTGAATGTACTTTGTGTTCCTCACATCGTCTCCCTTCTTGGGAGCCTGGCTGTCGGCGATGTCAAACTGTAAGCGCAGGGTTGTTTCACGGCAGCCTTTCAAAGGTACAAGATAGCTGGTAGCTGTTTTGTGAAGCTTAAATAAGGGCTGCCAGTTTGCTATTCTGCCAGTTGCAATGCCAACGCAGTGCAAGCACAGCAGGGTGTTGGCAGTAGACATGAAATGGTCATTCAAAATTGAAGTTCTTCAAAGCAAATCAATGTAAAAAAAAATAGGAAAATAAAAAAAACAAAGGAGTGTGAGTACAGATGCATCCTCCTTGTGGGCAATATTGCCTAAAGAGAAAGTGGTGATGTAATATGTGGGGATTCAAAGGAGCACAGTTCAGTATTAAATGGCTCAAGCACATAACATATTCTTTCTTGAACTCCCAAGGCAACATAATGTCAACACCTGAATTTAAGCTTATACATATTTAATAAAAGGCTGTGGGAATGTTGTTTTGATAAAGACCTCATTAGGTACAAGATGTAAAAAGTGTGTTACAGCTCAAATGCTGACAGTCTAAATGATTATAGCACAGAGCGCTGTCTTACTTAAATTCTGTAGAAAAAGAGCCCTACAGGTAATATCTACACTTGTTCAGTGTGCAGTGCAGCCATGACTCATTTTCACCAAACGTCTGTACAGGAAACAGGTGTGGTGCCACCAGACTCAACACATGACTTCATGTAATGAATAACTTTGGTTTTGTACCGCTGAACTTTCCAACCTGTAAGCCAGTGTAGCTGTGCTGACACCCTATATCCAATTCTACGAGAACACTTAAATGGAAATGATTATTGAGCAGTTTCATGACCCTTGTACCACATGGATTTGAATAGGCAGTACACTATGATGCTTTAGTTAAGTCTTCCTTGGTCTGTTTCTTTCAGAGTTGTCAGACACAGTAAAGAAAAAACACCCAAAGATGCAGAATTTTGTCAAATAAAAGAAAAAGAAAAGAGTAGATCTGTGGATGAGAATATATTTTGCTCAATTGGATTTTGGGTTTCTACGAGAACATGTTTGCATGCTTTAATGTTCAAAAAACCCTCATACCCTCCATCTGAAGTGCCCCATTTTATGCTTGTCTCTTTAAGACCACCTCCCAAAAGTGCCCAGTCTGGTTTCTTATTGGCTTGGAAGGAAAACGATTACAGGCCTTAATGGGGATGGATGTTATATTCTTACGAGTCTGCATGTGACATAGGAAGGGGGTCAAATCTGAGTGACTTATTGAATCCAAAAAAGAACAAAAGATGACTGGGTATCTGGACTTCCTAACAATTAAAAAAAAAACAGTGACTTAAGACAACCAAATGTGTATGCACGAGCACAGAAAAAATGTTTTTGTCCGCTTTAAAGCTGCAGTCAAATATAGAGCAAGCCATACTTTGCTTAAAAGTTTTGTGGTTTTGTCTTATTTTCTAAAGTGCAGATGGCATTACAGCTTTTTCTAAAATCATGCAGCATTGGCACAACAAATTCTTTTTCAATACAGTAAACACTAGAACCACAGGATGGTCTGAGAGACTGTTTGGGTTTTTACATTGCAAATAACTTGTTTAAATAAAAACTACAAGCCTTTCAGCCCATGACTATTCTTAATAGTTTGTTAGATGTTTTCTAAAAGCTAGAAGATATACTAATATAAAAACACAAGACATTGAGCATTTATACCTCCAACCAGCAACACAATCATATTTGGTGCTGCCCTAATAGATTAGAGGAAAAGAGGATAATGGTGTTTGCACAATGTATTTGAGAGCAGAGCTGCCACACATTAATAACACAGCCTCTCATTGGTCGACAGACTCAACCTGAAAGTTAATGATCCTGCTCTGTGGTATTTACCAGTCTTGCAAGTAACTTTATTAACAAATGCATTATTGAAGTGCCTGTTAAATTCCTGGCAGACTGCTGCTGTGCATGTAGGGGGTGCTAGCATCCTGGTGGTTCTGGTGTTATACCATTATCCAGTCATACCCAGTCTGTGCACTGTTGACATCAGGTCACATCGATCCACTCATGCCATTTATGCCAAATTGGGTCCTACCAGCAAAATGAACAGAGGCTTAGTTTTACATGTGCATCACTGAAAGGTGCAGTGAGCTCCTGGGTTTTTTGGGGTATATATTCAATAAAGTCGTTGCTTTCTTTATGAAGATTCTGAGCATGCAGTTTTGTAATTGGAGCTAATGCCCATACTTTCATTTTAGTGCAGTTCAAGTTTAGATTTCAAATAAAACCAATGGAAGAAAGCTTTGGTTCACTTGTTATGCCTCTGCACCACTGACCGATGTGGCCAGAAATCATATTTCAGGATTGTCCATACATACATCGGTCTGTCCACCCCATTCTTGAGAATGTAATATATCAGGAACACTGAGGGGTTTCTTCAAATTTGGCAAAAAAGTGTGAGAATTAATGAAAAAAAACAAAACAAACATATATATATATGTGTGTGTGTGTGTGTG
>CAFUXE010000722.1:349958-369191 GCA_903364295.1 Serranus cabrilla
TGTGTGTGTGTGTGTGTGTGTGTGCTAATTATGACACAAATGTTGAATATAAATGATGCATTGATGAATTCATATCCAAAAATCAGAGTGTTCTGCCCTTTCTGGGCAATATTAAACGCTATAACTCAGGAACAGAAAGGTAGATTGTGAACATATCTCACATGTGGCTAAAAACTGAATTTATAACACTAATCTTGGGTTCCCCCTTAAAACATGGTGATTGTAAAGATCTTCTGTACTCTCAGTTAAGCATCCATGTTTTAAAAGGTGTTGTTTATTTGTAGCCACATCCATATTTCAAGCATTGTTTCCTATCAATGCTACATATGATTCTGGAGAGACATGGATGTTAACTGCTAATGGACAAGTTGGCAGAGGCACTGAACCAGGTGATTCTAGAATATTATTTAATTAATTTGCAGCAGGAAGTTAAGCACATGTCATAATACCTAAAATGAAAGGGAATAGGTCGGAACAACACTAAAAATACTACGGTACAAAAGGCACATGGATATAAGCTGCTAATGAGTCATGTTAAGTAATTAAACGGCTGAGGGATAAAGGTCTGTGTATTTTTTTGACCTCATCAAAGGCAGTTGGCACTCAATACCAGAGGGAGGACTTCATCATGGGGCGGATAGTCAGTCAGAATGGTCTTTTGCAGAGGCTGTCTGTCTGAGAGCTCTGACAGAGATATCTGCCTTGCCACTTTGATCTCACAGGCCTGGTCAATAATGCAGTTCGGGGCATTCCCATGTTTGATATCTGGAGTTGTAAAACAAACAAATCACAGAAAAAGTCTTGACTGACTCAGTAAAAGACGTACAATCAAAGTTTGGTATATTCTTAGGAAACTGAACTTCCTTGGGCAATGCTGTCGCTTCTCTTTTTTATATGGGGAATCAGTGTGTGCTTCAAATAACAATTTACTGTCAGGGATGAAGCCAGAGTACTTATCTACAGAGTAAACACTCATTCTCTTTATAATGGTCCTTGGCTGGCACTGGGCTATGGTTTAAAATCTACTTGCATAACAGTGACGGTTGGTGCATTTTTCTCCAGAAGGTGCTATACCAACAATCAAGCACACATTTACTAAGGTGTCACACCAATGTATTGATTAATGAAAATACCTTTATTTGCATGTGCTGAGCTGAATTTGTAAGGTAAATGAAGGTACTACAATATGTGCAAATCATTTATAATAATTCTCTCTCATCCTTGAATTTGAAGAAAGACTAAAATGAGCAAAAAGTGCCTCTTTCATTGGCCCAAGATAGAATCACAATCCTGAAGACTGAATGCAACAAGTTATTTTTTTATGGGGAGTGTTGGCGCCGTGCCCTAGTGCCATTTATTGGCCAGCTGCCACTGCTGCATAGTATACATTAAAATGATATACGATGGGAATCATGATTGATGATGCAGGTCAAGATATCAACTATCAAATAATTAATAGGGTCCTGGACAGTTTACTCATTTATTATATGGGGGGCACAATTAACAACAGCAAAACTCTCTCAAAACATCTGTTAACAAAATTCTCAAGTCTCATTTATCCAGTCATTCAGTTCAGTACTTGCCAATCACATGCATTTTCTAAAATCTTATTATTTAAAACATTTGTGCATATTACAGCTAGGTCTTGCACAAGGGAAGAAGACTTGGACTATAGAGATACGATATGGACTTCATTTATATGGATTACACTGCACGTGTATTATGTAAGTTTATAATGTAATGGCTAGTAAATACAATATCATGTTTATCATGGAAAACCATGCAGCTATTTAAAGCACTCTATAAACTATACAGCAGAAAAGTGATGTTGCTACCAATGCTTTAGAATGCATTACATCATCACTATGGCCAAGGACAGAGCCACGTGGTTCAAAAATACATTTGTAGTCTGTAAACTTTCTTTGCATAATCAAGGTAGTTAGAAAAACTCCATTTATTAATTTGAACACATTGGTGCTTCAGGATAGAGGTATGTGGGCCCACCATATCCATTTAAAAGGATGTTTCTTTCAGGATTGCATTGATCGGAATTGCTGATTGCTTTCAGCTAATAAAGCACATAAAAAGATGTTGAAATATGTCAGAGTGTTCTTTTGTGTGTGTGTGGAATGCTGCTGCAGGGGGTACTCAGCTACACAATTTGCAAAATGGAAAATAGCAGGTATTCATGAAGTTCATTGTTTGTGTTGTAGTATTTCTAGTCAGTTCTAGTCAGTAACTACATTTGTTGGATAAAATGTGACATTTAACATGATTTTCAGAAGTTTGAAAATAAAATAAATAATACATGCATGGGATATGCATCATTTGAAATGTCCAGTAGTTTTAAAATACTTGCATCTGTATACAAAAAAAGCTCAAAATAGTGGTAATTCATAAATCATAGACACATAGACAACAATTCTGTGTGGGTTACATGGCTTACATTGTATAATGGAGAACATTTGCAGTGGTAGTGAGTACTTGGTAACATATCATTAACCTGCTGGCTAATAGCAGTTGTGGGAATACTTATGATTTAATGTTTCTATTAAGTCAGGAGCATTAAATGAATAATGCAATACCAGTTCTTATATTTTACCTGGTCATCATAGCAGCTAAAGTGCACTGTTGGTGTAAGCAAAAACAGGTTTGAACTAAACAAAATTATTTTTTGAAAAGACACATAAAATATATACTTGAATTTGTTCTACTGTTGGAGTTGTCCTTAGCCATAACATGTGCACATTCTTTACTTTATAACATTGGCTTCACTTTTTAGAGTGAAGGATTTTCAGCAGAATGTATCAACTTTAATCCTTATTGTGTTCCAGGCCCTGCATGTTCTAATTCCAGTTATAGTTTTAACCACAAATGTGCAAAGACAAAAAGGGTACAGGGGGGTAAAAAAAAAAAAGACATGTCTAATACCTGATTGGATTTGTCATCCATGCACATGACCACAGGCGGAAACATGCTGTAGTAATTTCACACCAAAGCGTGGCTGATGTTATGGCACTTTGTCACTTTTGGTGAGGGTAGGGGAGATTTCCAGTTCAACAAGACCCTGCTTACTATGACCAAATCTGCCCCATTTTCTCTTGCCTAGTTGCACTGACCTCACATGATGAATGTTGCCCTCAAGAGACGGAGAGAGAGAAACAGGGCCTGTTGTTATTGATGTTCTCAATTAATAACACCACACACCACTGAGGATTCTCACATGCTTCACTCAGCTTACTGCGGCATCTCAACAAACTAGCTATCAGACACTGTGTGGGATCTCACTCCCTCAAACACTTATCTATACAGTGAAGTGAAATGGAAGAGCATTTTATGCTAGAACAGCCTGGTTTATCATGAGGAATAGCTTATAATTATTGGCCATTATTCATATTTGTGATCCCAAGTCAAGGCAAGTCTTATTTATACTCAAAAAGCAATGGCACTGCTGCTCCAAACCCAGTTTCTTTTTTTTCTTTTTTCTCAGCCAGATTACCATCTGTTACCGTAATAAGTCAAGAGTTAATAATCAGGAGTAAAAATACTACCTCCACTGTGCTATAAGGCATCAAATGTGTCAAACACCTATATGTAATTAAAAATCAGTTCAGTGAATGTCCTCAGTTCACAGTAGAAATATTCTGATAAGATTTCCATGTTCATTAAAGACTGATGCCAAAAAAAGACGTCCCTGTTGGCAGCATGTTCCTGCCACCTGCTCTGTGCATGAGGCCGAGCCTGTGAGCACCGGCAGTCAAAGTGTCTCTCCACCAATGGGCAAACGGCCATATGAAGGTGATAGACAGCAGTGGCCTTGGGCCAGCATGAGTCACTGGCTCTGTGTCCTCAGCAACGACACCAAGTTACTCCAGAAACTGCACAAGTCCGGCCCCCCCAGGCAAGGTGACTTTAACTTCCGTTCTTCCCGGCTGAAATGTTTTCCCACCTGGCATCGTGAACCCTCATCATCCCCCTCGCCACACTCTGAAGAGCACAGGCCCAAATGCCACTTGTCACAGTTTCTCAGTGACCACAGCACACAGTCTGGATTTGTTTAAAGGAATGCACTGCTGCTTTTGCTGTGTACATCAGGCTAATCTGAGACATTGCATCTGTTTATTGAGGCAAAAAAAATATTCACATACACCCAGCACTGACAAACAAGAAGTATTTTTTTAGTGCTGTCAAAAATATTGCGTTAACGCAAATCAATTTTAACGGCATAATTTGTTTTTAAGTATGAGATTAACGCTCTCTGTGACCTAGTGAACTTGCAGTTTTTTTATAAGCTCTGGCCACTGCCAGTAACGTTAGAAAAACTACAGGATCCAGTTGTAAACCGGAAACAAAACAATGGGCACGCCCCACGCATGTTTTCCGTCCTGCCTGCTTGCAAGCTGCCAAGTCTACCAGTCTATGTGGAGGACAAGCGCAAAATGGATGTGAACAGATTCTGAATGGAAAGTTTAGTTTCAAAAAGTTGCCAGATGGGTCGAATGACAAGACCACAGTTATCTGTGTGTATTGAACTGATTTATCACCGTCGCACTTCCAGTCTGAAATACCATGACCAAACACACGGCTAATGAGAATTCTCTGCTGCCTCCTTGTCAGAACCCGGCGGCATTGGATGGCTTTCGACAGAGGCATATTTCGACCCACAGTGGGAACTTCAGTCGTTTGCTTCAACGGTCTTGAAGATGGAAGAGACGCAATTCGCCGCTGCTGTTACAGAGCATTTCATGCAAGTAGCCAGAGAGTGGAACATCGACAGCTCCCCTTTGAACACATGCCGTGCATCGCACAGTGTGCACCAAGCAGTCACGGTTTCTTTACAAAACAATTCAATTCAAATGTGAATGAATGCTCAAAGTAAAAATGTTAGTGTGAAATATAACACTATATGTTATTTTTTCAATAAAAACATTTGCACAAAGCAAGCCTATCCAATTTTCCATGTTTATAAGAGTATTAAAATTTAAATTCAAGGAACATTTAGAATAGATAAAAATGTGTGATTAATTTGCGATTAATCACGAGTTAACTACGACATTCATGAGATTAATCGCAATTAAATATTTTTAATGGATTGCCAGCACAAATTTTTTGTAGTTTACAGCCAAGCAGGAAGCAACGGTGACGATGATACCCTTTTTTCCAACTAATGCCAAACCTAGTTCTAGTGCTGTGTTAACCCTCTCAGAAGCTGTTTGCTTTTCCACAGGCTCGAGATCCACATCATTATGTCAGTGTAAACATCTCCGCTCTCCGCAAGCATAATAATAGCAATTGTGAACTACATTGTCTCTTTAAAAATGTTGCTCCTGGCTTTGCAAACCTACGTTGTCATCCAAACACGACTTCTCCAACATATTTGCGCAGCTCGTCTTGAATGCTATGGATGGAGATTACATTCTTATTAAAACTGAACATCATCATGATATGTGTAAACATATCAATAATCAAACTATACACGTGTCCCATATTAAAATATTCCGTTATGAGCTCACAATCCTTTTCCATTCTTCAAAACACTTAAAATTTTGCGCAAGTCAAAGCAGGAAGACTCTCTCTGCCGTTGTCACTATTAACAGAAAATGACGTACACCTGTTGCTAAGGGCCTGGGTTTTGTCCAATCACAAACATGCAGTGTAGTCCTACCCTTTCTGTTTTCTGGAATGTTTTTGCAGCTAGTGAAATGTTTTTTTCTCTCATTAAATAATTTTCTGTCTCATGAAATAGATTTTCAATTTAGGAAATATTTTTGTGTTTCATGGAATACTTTTTTCATTTCATGAAATATATTTTCTTTTTGTATAAAAGTTTTAGCATTTCATGAAATATTTGAACATTGTGAAAAATGTTTGCAATTGACCTTCAGGGCCACCGTACCAGACCCTTCGTGGTTCGACACCAACAAAGAGGTGGTGCCGCTCCGGTTTGAAATTAGGCACCATCTACGTTCCAGCCCTTAAACTGCCTTGGAGAAAAGGGGGTATGAGATGCTCCTGTATTATTCAAAAATTACTAACTGAAAAAAAAATACTTACTGGACTGTTTTTGTTATTTTTCTACTTCCATTCAACTCAAATAATACTATTCTATCACATAAGCAGCAAGTGAGATGAAAACTATCTGCTAATACTACTACCTGTATACCTGTACAACAACAACATCAACAACAGTAGCTTAGAATTTGTCTTACAAATGTGCAAATGTGTACAATGATACAAAAATATAAACTGCTACAAATAGATGAGGTGAGACCTCTTTCTGCTGCTAGATTTGATCATCGACTCACACACTGTTCACCATGCAAACCACTGTTGCAATGTGTTAATTGGTGACAGGCACAATATACACTTTTACATGTCTGTAAACAGTGCCACTTCTCAGCAGACTCCAGATAAGAAAAGCTCTACTGATCTAGTTTGCCTTCAGTCATTACTGTAGACTCCCAGCAGCAGTGAGAGCTGAATGTACTTCATCACCTGCTGTTTTAGCTCCAAGGCAACAAGTTAAAAAACTACAGTGACCTCTGTGTGGGGCGTGTATCACACTAAATGATGTTCCCAGTTAAACATGTTGATGTTGATTTGTCTCTTTTGTAAAAGACCCTCAGTTATTTCCTTCATTGCTGCCCTTGTAGCTGATTTACCTTGACAACACTGGAAGATTAAGCTATGTTTTATGTTTTAATGCTATTTTATTATCTACACTTAACTTTGTGTAATTAGAATAATCCCCTCAAAAGCCACAAATATTGAACTTCAAAGCTAAAGCAGTAAAGCACAGTGTTCTTTTGAGGAAAGATGCAGACAGATTATTAGCTGTCATTAAATACAGGATCCTAGTGTGAAATTTAAATTGGGTTACATGGGTTTCATCACATTTGTAATTATTTATTTTTTGTTATATTTATTATTCCATTATTTTGGAAATCATAATCATGCTAACTTCATATACATTGTAAGGTTCCATTTATTTAATTATTTTTTATTCAATTAAATATTTATTTCAAGTGTATTTATATAGCCTTGAAGAGATTTATGTATTTATCTATTTATAGGATGAAGAACCCATTACATTACTGTGTCTCAAATAAAACACCCTAAAAGGGACAACATGTTTAAATTATTTTATTTGAAATAAAATATATATTATGATAGCATCATAGGACTTTATTCCAAGCCGCAACCTCCAGGGCTAAAAACCAATGGGGCTGCTGGAGAAGTGCCATAAACTGTCCCTGGACAACACTTCCTGGACTGCAAATTGAGGATGGCTCCAACAGCGACTCAATATTAATTGACACCCATGTTAGAAAGCCAAACTTTACAGCAGAAATAAACGTGTTTACAGTCTGAAACAAAAAAAGTTTCTGTCTCTGTGGCAAATTTTCCCCTTCCTGACATATGTGAGGGGGGTATAGTCTTATATAACTCACTTGTTTAATTTATATTAAGGCTTAGAGTTATGCATAATAAAAGGTGTGGCCACTTTCATGGACAGGCAGCTGTCCTCACAGGTGGCTAACTGCTGCATTTAGCCCACTGCAGCTCATTCATTGTTCACGTAGTTGCCTCTGTTTTTGGATCAGTCATTGGGAGGGGTGAGGCACTGACAAGATGATGACGGCTTGGAGCCACCCGCTCTGAGCTTCATTTGGCTTTTTAGAAACCTATGGGGGACGTAACAGAAACCGAATCCATATTTTATACGATTATATGATTAGTACATGGTGTTAAAATAAGTGAGACAAAATAATCAACCCACTGTGGCTGAAACACATTATAAACACATTAAAAATCACTAATAAAGTGATTTCTAAACCTGCTTTTTGCAGACATCATCAATTAAAAGCACCTCTTAACCATGTTAGTTAAGTTTTTTTGTTTGTTTCAAATCTTTAGAGACATTACCAGTATTTATATCTGTTAAACCAACAAAATCTGTCTTTGTATCTGTTCTGGGAGAGAGGAATGGGAATTGAATTGGTGATTAACGGAGGTCGCATTAAATCAGGTTAGTGTGGTATACTATAACTTAATATACTTGTCAATGCAATGTTTGTGACTTCAAATCATCAAATGTATTTAATATTTGCACATCATTATTCTGTATAAACTATTAATAAAAGATAGCTCAGTAGCTTAGTTGTTTCCACCATAATGGTTTTCTACACATTTTGTCATAGTTTACAATATCTTTAAGATGTTTTATCTGTCAGCATTACATAATTCTCACAGGCAAGGAGTGAAAGGCAACCACTTAGTGCAGAATCCAAGATATTCTGCTTGGGTTTTTTTTACCCTAAGAAATTTATTCAGAAACTACCTGATGGCATATGTTAGTCAAACATTGCAGACAATCCATGGAATACAAAATACTGCTTTCCTGTGTAACAATATGACAGCAGTTCCAATTTCCTCTCTATGCAAAGCAAAGCTCAGTTTGGCCTTTCAGTGCACATACATCAGCCGTACTCAAAATGTGCAGAACAGGCAAGGCTGAGATGAAAGAAAAGCCCTCCAGTCTTAACAAGGAAAACGTAGCTTCAAGGGCAAATTAGCTATGAGCATCCTCAGAGGGATGGGTGGAAATGGAATGATAGAGGTCTAGAATTAATATATTCTGCATGTTTTAGTTAATCTCCAACTGTGCCAGTCCTGCGAGAGAACTCAAAGAGCTTAGACTAAAGTGACAATGCGAGAGTAATTGTTTTGGTGCCTAACAAGAAATTAGTTTGAATGTTTTTCATAAGCTAAAGGGACTCCAATTCAGCGCTAAATGACTCATTTGGACAGTTTTGCATGGCGTGAGCGATGGAGTTGGGAGAGCAGTTCTGTCAAATGTGAAGATGAAATGAAGTGTTGAGACAAAACACACTGCCCAGTTTGGTAATCATCCCTATCCACTCCACACAGACTTGATGAATGGTTCTAATCAAGTGACGTCCTCCACTGAAACAGTCCCGCACAGACTTCACCTAATGACAACAAACACATCCAAATGGAATATTTACACGCTTAATTTTACTCTTTGGTCTGTTGTTCGGTTGACAAGTAAGAAAGATACATAGAGATTGTATGCTACTTTCTGACATTTGTAATTATGAGGCCAAACATGTTCACATAAACAAATAAATAAATAAGACCAACTTGCAATGAATCCATTTATTGATTGCCATGGGATAGGGAATGGCAAGCAAACTAAATGGTTCCCAGACATCGATGCCATTCTGTGAGCATGTCACCAGTTTTACGGTAGGACTGCTGTTCACCTCCCACATGAGGAACAAGACAGGCCATCTGTCGCAAAACATCTGGAGCATCTGCAGAAGCTAGTTCACTGCTATTCCCTGACATGGCAGGGTCCTTGAAGGCAATACTAAGGTAAACAAACAACCAAACAAACTATTCAAAAAAAAAAAAAGTGCTCAGTAAAAATTCAGCAACTCTTTAGTTCAACCTATGCTGGAAGAATATTCTCCAAACACTGAAACACTTCCCTCCCCATTCGTGACATACACCCTGCCCGTTCCTCTCCACTAGCATCCACCATCTGGTAATGCATTTCCATCTGGACCGCTTGCCTACTTGGCAAAAGTTGTACTGTCCCCTAGTCTTCTGATGTGAAAACAGATCAGTTGGTGGGGTTTTATTCTAAGTTGTGAACATAACATTAAGAATGATGAGTGCCATCTGCTTTTAGTCACCCTACCCTTGGTGTTTCTTGGAAAATTAACTTTGAACGTCAGTATCTGGGAATTGCCTAACATGTCTGTACACTCAACATGCTTATTTTTTCCTGTGCAGCTGCTAGTGGATTTTCTCTGAAAGGCCCAAAGAAATAGCATTTCAGTCATTCTCCCACTGGTTGCCTCTATTCAACAGCAACATGAAAAAGAGCTGGACAGTGACAACACAATGGATGTTACCTTGACCTGCCACACATACAACATGACTAGAATTATCAAGGCATTCCTGCGACCGAGACACATCCAAAATATCCTAAAAAAGAGAAAATTGGTTTCTGTATTTCACACAAGAGTAGCCTGGTTCTAATCTGTTCTGCTGTGATGCCATTTCCACTGCATGGAGAAACTGCCTACCAGTTAGAGCTTTGTTGGTGGGTTTAATGAAGAAAAAGTCATCTTTCATCATAGGCCGCTGCATCCACAAAAAATGTATATTGCGTGGGTGGGATCAATGGATCAAATCAGAAATAACAACCTTAAAATCAGCATATTTCTTGTAATCGTGTAAAACTAACACTATCTGCATGGCTAGACACTATGCAGCAGTTTTTACATTAACATCATTACCCTCAAGTCTCAGAGCTGTTGTGACTCTGTTTTGTATCATTAAAGTGTCACATTGTGCCAATTAAGCAAAAATATGCTGTATGTCATTTCTGGCTAACATCTTTGTCTGGATTGGGAAACTCAGGAAATGGGTAAGAAATATTATTATGCAGCTGAGAAAATATTAATTTACCTGGAAGATAAGAAGACGCTTAGGACAGTGGTAAGTATCGGTAAGAGGTGGAAGATTTCAGATCCTTTATTTAAGTTAAAGTACTATTACCACAGCACAGAATTACTCCACTACTCGTAAAAGTACTACATTCAAAACTTACTTAAGTAAAAGTACAAAAGTACCAGCATCAAAATGTACTTAAAAGTATAAAAAGTAAAGGTACTCATGAAAAATGGCCTCACTCCGATTGCTTTATATATTCTAAACATATTATTAGATTATTATTATTGATGCATTTAAGCAGCATTTTAATTTTCTCAATGTATAGAGCCCATTTTAACTACTTAATATACTATTATGAGGCTTAATTTAAAAAAAAAAAGTGTAATTACTTATTATACAAATATAATAAGTAATTACAAATATATCATGTTTTTCATGTCATATGAAAATTAACTAGAGCTGTCAGCTAAATGTAGTGGAGTAGAAATAATAGTTATATTAAATGAAAATACTCAAGTAAAGTACGAGTACCCCCCATGTATGTGGTTACATTCCACCACTGGTTTTGTTGAACCACATGCTGTGTTTTTCAAAGACTGCTGAGTATGAATCTTTTGGTTAATCGGTTGCTAAGCTTTGTGACTTGCATGTATGGTGCCATGGCAGAAGCAGAGAAAATATACTTTCTGTGAGTTGAACGAGTTGAACCTTTGACATGGTCAGCTATATAATGTAGTCCATATCAGAGATGGTAGGAGGAGATTCCTCCAGTCTGATTTAAATCAGCATTATCAGTTTAGCTGAACTCTCCATGTTCTCCATGAAGTTCTCCATGCTGAAAGCTCCAGATACTCTTGTCAGTTTAGGAAATATCACCTTCGATAATTAACAATGCTCAGACTTTCCTTTCTAGTGCAACCAGTAGCCCATAATTCAAAGTTTAATTATTGTTATCTAACTCATTACAACTCCTTGCTGTTGTGGGATGATTAATGTTTATAATGCAGTATGGGAAGAAAGATATTGTTTACTTAGGTAGAGAGTAATTAGCTACAGACGATTAGTATCACCTGAAGGTCAGTTAAGCTTATTGAGAACACTAAAAGGGACATAATGAGAGCCGCATTTGTAAACACTGTGTCTTTTTGTTTTCTGTGTACCTGTGTTTTGTTCTCAATGATTAGAGTTATCTTTGACATCTCACAGATCAGCTTAATTATGCAAGTTTGTTTTGATAAGCCGCACTTGAATGCTTTGAGGACTGCAACATCCAGGACTTCAAAATGCAGTCGTATAAAAGAATGTATCGCTGTGACAGTAAATAGGATTTTTTTTTCTTTTGCTATGCAGGTAATTTTTGTTTTGTTCTGGCCATGCACAGATCCAGGGACGACCAACTGAGGTGCATGATAGTGCTCACCCAGCCATTGCAAAATATTGTGATTTTCCAGTTTCCTACCATGAGATCAGCCTACGTATTGGTTAAACTCATCAGATGTGGGCAGAGTGCAGGTCAGGTCTCAGCATGTGAGCTCAAACAACAGCTCTTTACAACTTCACCCCCTGGTGTGAAGAGCTACACAAGTTCTGTTTTCCTACGCACTACTGAAAATGATCTTCCTCAGAAATCCAGTTTGCAACAGCCTTTAATGAAACCCAATGTCACCTCTTTGAGCTGATGTAAAAGTACCTCATTAAAACAAGTTCTTAAGACCATTTTGTCACTTTTATTCCACAATGTTAAGATGATAATTGGCCATACAACCATAAAACAGCCTTCAATAGAAAACAAGCCTCATCTTCCTGTAGTCAAGATCGCAAAAGATTATGTGGAATGCTAAGTGTGTATCAGGATCTTACTGTCAATCAAAAATATAAAGCCAAGAAACGACATTTTACACTATTATAATGTTTTCTGTCTGCATGCATGAAAAATATTTGCTATTTAGGGAGACTGGCAATGAGCCGTGCCTAACATCAAGAACTGCACCCAAAAGCATGAAAAAAAATGCAGGTTGTTTTCTACTAGAGTAATGTGGCTGTAATTTAGTTCATGGTAATTCTGCCTTAGGTCTCAGTTGACACATTAAAAATGCACCCCACGTCAAAAGGCATTTGCACAGCCCAGCGGGTCCATAGGAATCAGCAGAGTAGCAATCAATCCCTGCCACAGGGTTCTGGTGTGGAGATGACAAAAAAAAGAGTTACCCTCTGATGTTTTGGACAAAGACAGTAAATGTGCTTTTAGACATACAGTTTTACTATTGGAGGATAGAAAATGGTGGATGAAAGACCTAAAAGCAGGAATTTCAAAACAATTATGAGTAAGGAGGAAGGTCAAGGGGGTTAATCCTTCCCATTCTGCACAGTTATTCAGAGTTTTTAAGACATTGAGCCAAAATATTGAAAAGAACCTGCAGTAATGATCTCAAAGGCTCCAATATTGATAGTGTAATAGAAGGGATTTAGTAATTATGTCATAACACATTTCCTAATGCACAGTCTTACTGCACTTGCTTTTGACATATGGTGTGATTAATGTGCAGACAGAAGTAGTCATTGAAAAATATATCTTTCCATTACCGGATTGGATCATTTCCTTTTATTGAAGACCAACGGTTGTACTCAAAGTCACATTGCAGCAGCAGCATCTAAGAAGAATAAAGTTGTCACACCTCTTAGCGAGTCCCCCGGGTATACTGAAAAGGAGTGCACTGGTGCCTCGCGGGTGTGGCTGCAGGCTAGCTGGGTCTCGGAGGCTGCTTTGGGCATAAATGTTTCATCCTGGCCTCCCTCTGTGCATCAGCACTAATCACCGCTCAGCACAGACACAAACAAGCACCCCACACTCACAGCTTCCTAATAATCTGATTTCACTTTGTCTCCAGAATTGCTACAGTGCTATCTTGATGTTTGCTGGATTAAGAATAACAGTCTTTTTGATCTGAGATAATAGCAGCAAAACATTTTTTGAGCTCAGCCACAGAAATCACCCACTAGTATCATCCTATAGCCTAGCTGAATACAAAAATATCAAGTATCTGATGTAGTCACCATTTCAGTGAAAACAGTGGAACTACTGATATCTAGGGCTGCAACTAACGATTATTTTAATAATCGATGAATCGAAAAAATCCAATAAAAAAAAATTTGACATTTGGACTGACAGAACAAATAAGTGCACAAAATCAGGTTCCTGCTTGAATGTTCTCTTACAATAATATTAAATAATAATAATAAAAAAACTAAATGTTTGTAAAATATCTTCACTAAAAAAATAAATGTACACAAAAATACAAATGTATTCTATACCCATGTTTCCCATTAACTGCCGTCTGTGGCGGACGGCTGTAGTCTCATATTCCGCACCAACGTTAAATTTTCATAAGTTACTGAAAGTTTTTTTAAACTATTCATAATTTAAAGTTATTTTGCATTGTGTTGCCGTTGCCTCAGCACCTGTCACCTGTCAGTCAGTAGAGGCCCCGCCCACGTCTCCTCCTCCGAGACATGCACGCGCATTAACACCGTTACACGCACCGAATTTACTGGGCTTTAAATTAGCAAGTCAGAGCTTTCAATTACCGCCAACCATTCACTCACGTGCCGCCAGCTGCTGTAGTAGGCTTTATTATTTCCTTTTCTAATAAAATAGTTTTGATCAACAAGTTGCAATATTTTTTTTTAAAGTCTATGGTTGCGATTCACTACGTACGGCATGTACATTTTACACCCTGCTTCTCCGCTACAAAACAATGCAAGCATGACAGAGAAGAGTGCCTATGTGTCTATATCAGTCCCGCCCCCACATGATCTCTACGTGCGCGTATCGATTTTTTCAATTCGTTGTTGCAGACAGAAAGAGATATGGAGGCAATATTGCCATTTGTAGGAGAGTGATGGACAAACACTATAAGCACTTGATGCTACAGTGGAGATACCAAGTAGACTCTTCAAGGGCCACTCACAGTAGGAAAGTGTTATATCTCCATATACTCAACAAAAGGGAATGGTATGATTGTATGAAGTACTGTTAACACACACATTTTTTTATCTCTCTGTTTTTCTCATGTGTTTATACATTCAGTCACACAAATGTGTGCTGTGGAAACTCTTCCAAGATCATCAGATGGCCTTCCCATCATGCATTGCTTCAAAAGAGAGAGGGGAACCTATGTCACTAGCAGGTGGGAAGGTAGCAACAGTTGCACCTTGGCACAACATCCTTCATCATGTACACCGTTTATGCAGCAGTTGGCAAGGTGGGCTGGCCATGTGTTGGCTTTTAAGAGACTCATTAGTACAGTGAGCATGAATAGAAATAAGGTTCAAAGCCATTACTTCAAAACATCATAGTGTCAAAACCTGTAAATCTCCAGGTGCAGTTAAATGACGGGAATGTCAGCTATAGTGTACTGTATGTAGAAATTACAACTTCGCTGTCAGGCCAAATTTCATCACAGTTTATAGTTTAATAAAGTAAATGCAGTCTTATAATCGCCTTTCCAAGGCATGCAAGTAAAAATCAAATGATTTACAAATGTTGGTTTAAAAAACAGAAAAAGATTATTTAAAATTCATTAAACTTCTGAGTGTTCAGATGCTGTGAAAGCCAAGGTAAAAAGACAAAAAGAAGACATTAACTTTACCCTTAGTATCTCACTCAGAAAATGCCATGAATTGTTTAGCTAAATTGTTATTTCTTTTGAATGAGGAAGTAAATCTTATGGAAAAAGCTGCTGCCACAAGTCCACCCATTGTTATGAAATTCAACTAAGGTTGTGTTTCAGCACCACGGATAGCTCTTTCATCAGCGCAACTAACAGCTGACAGAACTGAGCATTGTGCTGTCCTTATGCACTCAGACAGCACCTTGTTAAAAACAAACTATATTTAAATGAATCTTCAGCCTTTATGATAATATATGAATCAGAAAGGCTAGGACAGACATAAAACAAGTAGCCAAAAGAGATAAACTACAAAAAGTTTTTACTATCCATTTTAGACTTGACATTTATCTAAATGCACACAGATAATCCAGTCATAAGGTGATTAATGCAGTGATGTGAGGAAGATAAAGTCCATGAAAATACTGTGATTATGTTTATGTAATTATACTCCTAGCTGGATTAAGCTTCAAGATGTGTGTACTGCCATTATAGTTACATTACTGAAGGGCATTGTAACCATGTAAGTAATCAATCATGACTCTTTATTTAGTTTTATTGCATTTGGTGACACTACTGCTGTTATAAGGCACTTCACTGGTTATGTCATTTATGGACACTCAAACACACATGCTCTGAATTGAAACTACAGTTAAAATTATTCTCTTAAAGTATCAAAGTGCACAGAGTGTTGTTGCAATCATTGCATAATATACGAAAGGATGTACCAACATCAGATAGACAGAAGGACTGGGTTTGGAGTAAGCAGCTGCAGTGTAACAGATGTAATGTAATGCAGTGGAAAATAAAAAAGGTGTGTACTACATAAGCATTTTTTAGTTTTCTTGTAAAAGCACCTGGCCTTTCACAATTTTATAACATCAACAGCACAGTATAGTCTACGATGCTATGGATGCCTGAGGCTCTGCTAGTAGACATAGATGTTGCAACTTCTGTTTTTTAAATTTCTCAGTTTAAAATCAGACCATAGATTTCTCTCCGAAATGTGATATATGTGCTTCAGCTGGTACAGCTCGTTATTTTGCATCATTGCTCACATAGATTTCGTAATGTTTTAATATTGCTCATTTAAGAATATGTACCTATGAATTCACCCACATGATTGAGCGAAAGGCAGGTTGGGTTGTAAATTGATTATTTACAATGACAGCATTTGTCTTAGGTAAACATACAAATCTATGCGTGTGACTGAATGGTAATCATAGAGTGATTATGTCTACATTTCAGCCATCATTAACTCTTTATTCATGACTTCCTGTCGATAAGTCATGCCTTATCAGTTTCAATTAGGTTTTCTGCTCTATACTTCTATACTAGACACAAGCTAATTTCTTCAAGCCTTATCTAACGAAACCTCGTTTTTTTCTCACAATTCAATTAGCTCTAATTCTGTTTAACAGAAAGGTCTTAAAAGATGTGCGCCTAATTTCAGATACTGGCTCTTAATGCAGGTGTGACATTATGTAAACATCTTTTGATAAGGATAACAATACAGATATACTGAACATACATTTCCAGACTTCTGATGTCTCTTTCCTGTTGCCATGAATATGGATGCAAAACAGTCTGGTAATTGAAGTTGATATTAGGACTTGTTGTTATAGTTTATAATGGCCCATTTTCAGTGGTGGAATGGAACTAAGTACATTTACTCAAGTACTGTACTTAAGTATAATTTTGATCTTTGTATACTTTACTTGAGTATTTCCATTTAATGTAACTTTATACTTCTACTACTACATTTTGAGGCAAATATTGTACTTTTTACCCCACTACATTTAGCTGGTTGAGATTTAACATGAAAAACATGATCAATTTAAAATGATTACACTTTTCTTCAAATGAAACCTCATGACAATACATTAAATAGTTCAAATCAGCCCTGTATTTACAAAATTAAAACACTGCTCACATATACGCAACAGTGCAACTAATTTAATTACATATTAAATTAAATGTAATTTTGCAGTGTGGTATTAGTAATTGTACATGTTTCCACCACTGCCCATTTTAGTAATATATCTAATGTCAGTAATCACATCCACCAGCTCTTAAAGGGAGTTCACCGGGCACACTGTCACAGTAAAGGTATGCAACACTTGGTGTGAGAGGATTGGTTTTCTCAGCTGACAGCTAGGTTTTAGCCAATGGTTGTATATAATTAAAGCTGTTAGACAAACCGTTCGCACTTCAACAGTGCTAACATTCTTTGTAGAGCAAGTGAAATGCAAAATACCTAGTTGTCACCTAAATCCTAGTTGAGGGTATGCTCATAAAGTTGGATTAATGTTGTTTTCAGATACAATCCTCTGTTAACTGTGGTTTCATTGTGATATATTCGGAAGAGATTGATTAATACAGTTTTGAGACGATATATACTTTATCTATCAATAATAAATCACATTGTCACAATCATTTCATGAAAAGAGGTCAAAAATATTTTATTCCACCTTTATTGGTGACTGTGTACTTGAGACAATCCAGCTAGTTTAATCACATAGATCTAGTTATGCAAAAGTGCAGTTCCACCTTCAGCCTAAAAGGATCAGAGAGTGGTGCTTCAGAGATGCTCATTTGAGTGTCAATTTGCCACCTCCACATCTTCATGACGTGATAGATCCTTGTGTCTTTTTTCTGCCTACTTTTGAACTCTCAAATCAACACCCTCTTGCCAATAAGTCCTGCTGCAGCTCACTGTTTTGTGTGGCAATACAAAAGAACATTATGGTATCCGTGTCCCATTTCTTTGTCATTTTTAAAGGAAGTATTGAACATATTTCTTTCTTTTGGATATATAAATTACTTACATTTCAAAAGGTGCAGTAATACCAGCATTTAGTCAGAGGTAGCTTGGCCTTTCCCATTCAAGTATTTGTAGGATAACTAATTAAGGTCAAAAGCACGTCCTTTCTCTAACACCTTCATTGTAAGGAGGGCGACTATATTAAGACTATTTATACAGAAAGAGAATCAGAGCTGCATGACCATGTGGTAAATGTCCCGCTTATTGGCCTTAGGGTAAACTGGCTGCTATCAAGAGGCAGAAGGAGCGAGTGGGGGGTGAGGAAGAGATGTGGAGGGGAGAGCAGCACAGCAGGTAGCCAGCTCCCTACTGTTCAGCTATGTGACCTCTGGAAACACTCCAGCACTGCCTCTGCAGGACACAACATGACCTCACCTTTCACGTCACACGCTCTCAAAAGAAACCCACAACCACCATCCGCAAGCCAATTAAAAAGTTATGCATAATTTATCATGTCATTTGGCAGCACAATCAAGTTGAATATGATTTGCTGTTAATTCTTGGGAATTTTCATTCAAGCAAGCAAGGACAGGGGAGTAACCTGCAACCTGATTCTGTCAGTCAACCTAAATGTTATCATTTACTTAATTTACTTAAAAAAACTCACATATGGCTGGCCTCCACTTTTGCTGATATGAATGCAACCCCTGCAGAAGTGCAACGGTAATTATTAAATACAGGGCCGTTAATGACAAAGCTGAAAAATCGCACATCCCCATTGTGCAAGGCCAGCACAAAAGACGCATCATGCCTGCGAAATGAAAGTAACCTCAATGGGAGAGCCATCCCTGACTATTAAAATTGTGGCCTTGGGGTGAAATCATATTACAGAAGCAGCTCGAGATTCTTATTCTTTCCCACTGTATTCTTAGCAAGCTGAAGGCAGGTAAAACACATCTCCTTCATCCATGGTATAAAATGATTCCCCCGCTTCTCCAATTAAAAGATAGCAGTAAAATACAGCAGACACCGGGCTGCGATAGGGTAATTGCCCACTACAGTCGGCAGGGGTGCGAGCAACGCTTGTCCATTTAAGCCTAGAGGGGGCACAGCAGACAGAGACAGGAGTGACACGCACAGGGACATTAGTGGACATCTCTCATGATCCAAATCCTCCCTTTTGCTTAACAGCTACAGTTTAATTGTTACAGGCTCTGCCAATCATTCAGCCACATACTCCTCATTCCTTCTCGTCCTAGCTGACAAGACGAAAGACAGACATCTCAATGACTAATGCTCCTGTGGCTATATATT
>CAFUXE010000722.1:369228-404967 GCA_903364295.1 Serranus cabrilla
TTTTTTTTTTGCTGCACAGAAACACAAATAAATGTGGCATACCAGTGAACACACATGTAAAAAGTTTGAATATGTTTTTTGGATGCCAATTTTTTTTTCAAGTGTTTTTCCTGAGGAACCACACAGCAGAATGCATTAACTGAAAATAAAAGACAAGTCTGCGGATTCAGTAGATTGTGAAGGGCTAAGCAACACATCCGTCTTTTAATCTCTGAGAGGGCAGACAGCAAATCATATCAGCTCACACTGCAGCAGTTTCACTCAGTCAAAAGTTAATTTGAGCAAGTCCAGCTTGGTCAGGTAAAAGCAGTGGTTTGTAGGCTGTGAATCGAATTTGGAGCCACCCACTGCTTAATGATCAGCTAATCTCACAGGAAATCAGCTAGTGCTTGTTTGGCTCCTAAAACAACTCCACTGCTATATACTGTGGATGACCTGTTGTTGCAGTTGTGTGCTATTTAGCAAATATGTAGTTTGATAAGAACACTTCTGACAGAATCTTAGAAAGATCACTGCAACTTTAAATGTTGCAGCATGGTGGAAATCAATCTAACTTCTTTTTTTAATTACTCCAGTGTTCAGATCGCAACCAACGCCCTTTATGGATATGACTAGCTTGCTGTCCAGACTCCATCCCTCTGTAACCAGCATGTTGGCCATATCCCTTCATCCATTTAAAAAAAAGAGCACAAAAAAAGATCAAACTGCCTCTCTCTCTGTCTCATCAGTATGGTATTACCCCAAGCCAGCTACGCCGCATTTAAGGCAATTTTCTCTACTTTAGTGGAACACTGTTCTATTCTTTATGCCTTTGTAGGAATTCTCACTTGAGCAGTTATAAAAGTTTGCCCCCTAAAAAAGGACACACAATCATCGCTATATTCTCATTTTCAATTATAAACCTTAGATGGAAATTACAGCCAAAAAGAAAAGACATTTAAGTTCTAAATTCAATCTGGCACTTGTCCCATTGTCACACTGTATTATACTACATTCATGCTGTAATTGCTCAGTGAGTAGGAGTCATTTATTTTGATCACCCATAATGTACTTCCTCCATGAATGTGGCCCATCAAGATCAAGAGAGATTGGCAGCACTGCTTTATCTCATCACATGTCATCTTATCACACTGCTATCATGGGGGTGAAACAGTAATTGTGTTCCTGATGAATATAATTTATGCCTCTGAAATACATTTCTTTCTAACTGTTGGTTATTTTTCCTGCTGTGAACATTACTAAGAATTATTCAGTTTTAGTTATTCATCTTTGAAATTATGAGTACGGAATTGAAAAAAAGAATCTGGGGTAAAAATGCCACAGCTACAGCAGATACCAAAGACCAGAGCTCATGTATTTTTATCTTGCTGATTCTCCGATGTCAGTTAATGGGAGTTCAGTTTTGTGGGAAGCATAATGAGCCCCCACCCTTGGCCCTCACTGCTTCAGCATATTGAGAGGGACATCCAGCCAGACAGTAATTGAGCTGGCCAATTGACCAGCTGACAAACACACAAACACACACAACACTACCTCAAGCCAAAGAAAAAAAGAAAGGTACCATTAGCATATCCTGACTATTATTTGCCTTTAAGAAATGTTTTAAGTCATGGATGGATTACTGTGTGGGCCTGCTGGCCAAGGTGTCAGGGGAATCTGGCCTGCAAAAAGTTACTTGAAAGACACATACTGACCAGGAAGGGACACAAAGTGATGACAAAGAAACAGAAAATAAAGACACCAAACAAACAACAAATAGACTGCAAAGAAACACATAGAGACCACAATGACTAGGAAAAGAGGCAAAACAACCACAGAGACACAGAAATGGCAGTAACAAAACAATTACAAAAAGGGTATAACAACCACAGACAATGAGAAAAAGAACAAATCAACAAAAAGGAGAATTTACAAAATGACACTAAGACAACCACAAAGAGACAAAACCACAGAGAAATACTTAATGACACAGAGCGACATAAATAATCCAAACATTTCTAACAACTGTAGAGCATCCAAAAGTAGAAATAGATGTAATGATGATTTATGATATATGTGTTTATAATCGAATTCATAAAAATATAAATGAAAAACATGGATTTAGGGGAGCGGTGGAAATAATTTAAACAGATTTCATAAGTCTCTACATGACTGAACCATGTTTCAAGTACAGAAAGAGAATCAAAAGAAGGCACCTTAGTAATCAAGGCCTAAAGCTCAAAAGAGAGCACACCATTAACATTGAATGCCAAAAGCAAAGTTACAAGTTTCATTCCCTCTGGATCCATGTATTTAAAAAATGCTCAGGGTTTGCAAGGTGCTTTTGATAACATCCACCAGCTGGCATGTGGCATGTTGTGAAAGCCTTTCACCTACTCCCAAGAACAATAAAAATGTACCTCATGTCGCGAGACAAACAAAATAAGTGTCACACAAGACACAAACAATAGAAACTTCAGAATAAAGTTTGGTTTAAATTTTGGAACTCTGCAGCAGGAAAAATCTGAAAAGATAATCGTTGTTTTTTATGTCTTAAAACTCCCACATAACTGACAATGACAAAGAACAATTCCCCATTCACCCACATGTTCTCTGCTATATGAATGAATGTGTTGCTGCACCAATCCAATTCATATGCCATACACAAAGCATTCCAATTTGTCTTTGCAATCTACTTTGCAATGTCCCATGATGTAATTCTTCACACAAACAGTGTTCCCCGGTGTAAAGGTACAGTCAAAAGCAGTCCTGCTATTACGATTATGTTCTGTTTGTGCCAGATAAAATCCAGACAGAGCAGGTCTCCTCCCTCTGAAATACTACTGTACCACTGTGGTGCCCGAAAGCAAGACACTTATTGAATCTGTGACTGCTTCAGCGGAGCTGCTCGGTGGCCAGAAGTACGAGTGTGGTTTGTTGAACAGTGTGTGTGATGAAGAGAGCTAAATCATCATGGCATGTCTGTGGTTTTAATCCAATCCAAATCTGCCACAACACACAGGCATAACATGAGCACAATCTTTGAAATAGATCGTGTGTGGTGCATGACATGGGTGCAACCACAAAGACTCAGGCTTCAGTCACCCCACTGTGTATAGAGAGCTGTTGAAACCTGCCTCCAACTGGATACAAAAGTAATATGATGAGATTCACTATGCAGCATCATAAAAAGGTTTACCTGTTGTGAATTTTTTTTCCCTTCTGTGACACTAAAATAAATCAGTTCCACTGATTTCAGTTTCAGAGAAAGTATTAGAAGATGCTGTAACTCAGCATCAAACACTGGATGCTAAATTATAGCATCCAGTATCTGAGACACGGCGGGCTTTGTACTTCATTAACTAGTTCTTGCAGATTTCCATTAAACTTTTATCAAATTTGTAAATTTTTCATTGTGAAAAGAACTGCCTTATAAATGTAGCAGTAGAAAATAGACACTGTTGGTTGCAGTTTTGTGCAGCAGGCTCTGCTATTCATTCTAGATGGTCATAAAGAGCATTAGGTGTGTTAACATTTCACATTATTTATTATTAAGTACACGTATGATGTATTAGGCCAACAATATGAAAATGGACTGTTTAACAATGACTATATGCAATTCAGTCTTGTATGCAAATAAAACTGCAAGTATGAAATGTATTGTCCCGAATCACTGTAGCTATACATTAACAGCAACAACAGCAGAGGAGCATGCATTACACATGTATTTATCATGTAGTAGAAAAAACAATTGTAGTTTTACATGCCGCCTGGACATCTCTACAAAAAATACAGAACGCTCTCTAAGTTTGCAGATTTAATTGAAGAAATATTGGGTTGCTGGTAGCAACTTTCATTTCACAAGTAAAGCATTTGATTAACATGCAGTCACATTGTGAGTAACTGCTTTTTGAAAGTGTGCAGGAGATCACCAAGCACAAACACGGTTGATAAAAAAGGTACATCTCCAAAACACACTGCTCATCTGTTGATTGAAAAGAGCAAACTTGTTTGGTTCACAAGATGAACGTTCATTCAACATTCTTGTCTAATCTCTTGTTGACCAAAAAACAACAACGCCCGGGCCAGCTGTAGTCAAAGTCAGAATTTTGTATTGAGTATTCCAGCATGAATCATAAAATAGGAGACAAATTGGATACGACATTTCCACCTGCTGGTTACATGAAAATGCCAGGTTTCAGCAAGAAAAACAATTTATAAGGTTAAAAGAAGCTTTTGGTCATGCTGGAGGAAAAGACCTTTTGCTGGATATAAAACAAAAAAAACATAAGTGAACTGGCCTGGAAGTGAAACTAAGTTGTCTACATTGAAGGTAAATAGATGCAACCTCTACATCTTAATAATTCACCAATTCAGTTGAGTGTCCAAGTTTCTGACTTTTATTGTGTACTTGTGGAGATAACAGTTTAATGAAGATGCCTTTTCCCAAAGATAATCACAAAATGGCTATTTGCCTGGTTTCATAATAAAAAAGGATTGGCGGCTTGGCCATGGCGGCTGGAGGGTGTCAATTCAGGGCACTCTAACAGATCTCTCTGGAGAGAGCAGGAAGAGGAAAGGAGGCCTTATTCCTCTCTCCCTGGTATAAAGGTCTGGGGCTGACCCAAAGCTGCATCAGTATCAGTCACATGTGAAAATGCAAACAAACATAATTTGCAATAAACCAAATAACAATATTGGAAAACTGGAAATAATGGCATGAATATTATATTCATACTCATAAGTACAAAATATCTCAACAACAATAGTTGTAGTAGTGCTGGTTATGCCAGTAGAAGTTCTAATAGAGATCATAGTTAGCCACCTCCTTCTGTCTCTCCCTCCTCCCTACCTTTTATAGTTTGTAGTCCGACACGCATACATACATACATACACTGACATCAAATCAAAACATCACCAGACAACTTATATCCCTTTCTGACTAAACCTGTGTAACTGTCCTGTATTCATGGTTTTCTTTTCGTTGTGTCCTCTTAAAGTTCCGTCTTTTGTCTTGCAATGAAGGAAAAAGGATGAATGGGACATGCATCAAATAGCTGTGAGATATATTGGACGATTATGCTTAGAGGCTTATTTTGTGTTCAAAGACAAAACTGTTGGTCTAGTGCAGTGGCAAAAATTTTAAATGCCCAGTGTGTGTTTATTCAATGTGTTTATCTGCAGCATGAATTGGAAACAACCAGACAGATGGAAAGTTTGTAATGGGTTGTTAATGTCAGGCCTACCTGATTTTCTTTCCCACCAGAGCCTCAATCTATCAAACCACCAGCCTCGCTAATGATCGCTGACAGATTGACACGGCTTCTCTTCTGACAATTCTCATAAAAACAGGCACGTGTATTGATCAGCGGGTCTCCAAATAGCATCTAGCTGATGCATATTTTATTAGTTTGCACAAAACAGAACAGACGTAGAACAATCTCATTTCCGAGTGCTTACACACACTGAAATTGAAATGTCTCTGAGCCGAGATCGCAGAAGGCTTGGACAAAGAATGCAAAGGAAGCATGAAAAAGCCTTCCAAGTGGAAGAGGTTGTTTCCCTTTTGGGATTTACTTTAAAAAGGGACACTGCTTGCTGTTGGACATGAAACTGCCCTTCACTTTGGGCAGCTGTGGCTCAGATCGGTGCAATGGATCAGAAGATTAATAGTTCGATCCCTGGCCATGGCAGGCTACATGTCAAAGTATCCTTGGGCAATATACTGAACCCAAATTGCTCCATGTGGCTGTCCCATCGGTGTGTGATTCTTTACTGATCACTGTGTACCCTAGGTTCACCCACCGGTGCAACGTGTGTGAATGCTGACCTATAGTGCTTTAAGTGATCGCTACGACTAGAGAAGCACTATATATATGCAGTTATTTACTTCTTTATAAAGGAGCTTAAATCTGAGGTCAGACACAAAACAACAACGATCACAATCAGATTTTCACACAGTAATGGGGCGATCCTACCAACATTAGCAAATTTGCAGGATTTCCCTTTGCACTGAGTGCCTCAATACCTAAGCAAAGTCACTTCAAGGTGATACCTGGAAGAAAAGGATCCTGAGACCTATTGACTTTGTTCATTATTAATTCAGTTTCAAGCTTACAGCCGCGGCAGCATCATTTCAGAAGCCGAGATGAGAAATTGGAACAGCTGGAGGTGTAATACTGTGGTTTTTCTCTCCAGCCCACCTGTCAATACACACGCCAAAAAAGATGGAGGCTGCAGCCCACATGTTGGGTCAAGACATAGTGTCACTGGAATCCAAATTTAATCTACGGCCACGAAAAGCACAAAAGTAGTTTTTGAAAGTTGTCACTCAAGTAAAGAGTGCTCCGGAGGCGATCCAACTATGCTTCCCCTTTCTGTACAACATCTTATTATTCACCAGTTCTCACACACAAGAAAAGAACTGTGGAAAGCAAACACTGCAATATGGCTGAAAAAGTTGATGACAAAAAAATACGTTATCATCGTGCAATTAGATATTTTCTCTTTTGGGGAGGAGGGATTTTTGTCTATCGCCAGAATGTTTGGTGCCAAATCATTATTAAAGACTGTAGCAACAGCTGCCACCACAAAAATAAATGTTCCATGAAAAGCCGTAGCTTTGATGTTTGGAATTGAAGTCTTCCACTGGCAGCATTGATTTCACACTTTATCAGGGAAAACATATCACACGGAATTGCAAGACACTGGCTAACTGCAACCTGTGGCAATAATGCCCAGTGAACACAAAGCAAACATTAATGCAATTTCAGACGGCTGTGATAAGAGAGGAGCAGTGTGTAATGACTGCCTCGGACAGTCCGTCAACAGATCTATAAAATGTTATTACTGCTCAAGATAAAGCAGTGTCGATGGAAGGGGACAGATGTGCTGTAAGTAAGTGTCAGCTTTGTTCCACACTCCTGTTTGTCTGACAGGCCTAACCTTTCACTGTAACACACCTGACAGCCTATATCTGCCTACTGTTCCTGGTTATCCTCATGTTGCTTTACTCCTGCGAGTAACTCACGAACAAGCTAACCATTTAGGTAACACTTTACTGTCAGTCCCCCTATTTGGCATGTATGAGCAGGACATGCATATTAAATAAATTATTTATGAGCCACATAATTGAGTTGTTCTGTGAGAACAAAGATGAGGCTGGTGAACATGTTAATAATGAATGCCAATATTGTTTAAACATCTGTAATCATATATAGATTCTAAATGATGACACTCAAATAAATTCCCCCGATTTTTGCTCAGTGTAATGTGTCTTTATTAAATACTTCTATATTGCTTACAAATGCTAAAAAACAAATTAAAAAAAAGGGGGATTCAAGTTAAGGGAAGTGAAGCGTAAAATGTTCCCATAAATGTAAGTAGCATATGAGCTTTAAGTTTGTAAAACAACTATAGTGTGGTCAGTAGCGAAGAAAAAAGTTGTCAGGATAATTTTCCAAGTCTCTGCTAAGATGTTCTGCTGCAGAAGCATTCACAAGTCATCAGTGATGTGAAGATTACAGTCCTTGTATGAAGATGACACTTTTGACAACTCTGAAGTGAAGCTTTTGTCAAAACACATCTCAAATATTCACTAAATAGCTAATCTCTTTTGAAAACTATTCAGCTACAAGGTCCAAAGTTCAACAAAGAAGAGTTTTATGCAAATTTTTAATAACAAATAAATATTAAAGAAACAAGATGGTGTTAAAAGAGATATGATCATGTTTTTGATAATAGATTTTTCCTGATATGACCCGCTTTTAAAAAACAAATATCGAAACGATGCATCATACCATCGGCAAAGATGGTATGTAAGAGGAGTGTTTTTTACAATAGCTGTATCCTATTAGGGCCATTGTAAATGAGAAAAACTTCCAAGCTTAAAGTTGTAAATTCATGAGAACTGAGATTAACATTTGCAGGAACAAAAACCTCAGAAATTCTCCTATGAGAAAAAAGTCACCATTTTACAAGAAAATGTATAATTGTAAAATTGTAATTGTAGTTGACACTGTCACTTGAAATAGGCTTGCAGTGGACAGCTAAAATATACTCTGCAATCATTTTAGCGATAAGGCAATACTTATTATATACGGGGATTCAGGTGTAAAATCATAAGCATCTCTTGTGATTGTGAAATGTGAGTGACACCAAATCAAAATGAAGTGCCAACATCATTAACCACCATTCAGTTAATCCTGTTAATATCATGACAAATGTCAGTAACATAGCAGCAACCTCCTATTGCAGCTGATTGAATCAAAGCTAAATTTCATCCTAACATCAGCACCACAGGCTTGTACGACCTCTGTGCCATCTAGAAAATGGTGGGACATGAGCACAATGTAACCCCAGAGAGGTACTCCATCACAATACGTCTGCAGATTAATGGCTGAAAATGTCACAGGGAATAAGGTCACGCACCAAGAGACCTGGCTATGAAGAGACATCTGAGCACTTCCAAGTCTGAGTTGCAGTTCCATGGTCCACTGAGAAGCCAAATGTGCTGCTGTCAAGCCCTGCCTTGCAAACACACATACACACACACACACACACACACACTTAACACCAGCATAGTGTGGCCTCTGTGATGAGGGAGGACAGAGACAGGGTAGACTCTTACATGGAACATTAGACATGATTAGAAACCATTCACTGAAATGCCTCTGTCACTTCGATGGCACAGCATTACAGCCAAGGCACCCGAGAGTGCATTCTTCAGTGCAACACGTGACAAAACACAATCTAAAAACTTTGCTGATGACATCGTGAGCCAATGTCAAACTCAGAAATCAAGCTGATTTTCACACAACACTGAGCCTTACCACGTCCAGAAAAAGTACACTGCAGCCTGGGTGTATACTTAGAAGCTGCACAAGGCAAATTGCAGTATTCCATGTATGGTTTTTATAGCAATGTATCAAACTTTTTTGTCACTCAGCACCTGAGCATGAGTAGGTGATCGTAATCAGTCTTCCAGTCTATTCAACAATTTGGTCCAAACTAAAGGGAGTAATATTTCCCATTGACCTGGGAACAGAAGCTCACTATCCTGGAAAAGGATTTATTGAATTCCAGCCTCAACAACCTGCAACAAATCAACATCTGCAGACACCCACTAAGTACACCATGATCATGTTGCAACACAAATGTGCTTATTTAAAAGGTACATAAAGCTTCAGCTACGGTTAAAACGCATGGTCACATTTCAAATAAAAAAATAGACAGGAGAAATACACAAACAAATGATGACTACTTTAATGTATTATTTGATTATTTGCTAGTATTAATAATTATTACGGCAAAAGTATGCCATATTAGTCACCATTAGAACGAACATAAACTTGAACTCAGTTAGGGTCATGAGGAACATGAAATGCAAAGTTCTTTGCCTGTCTCCTGAGAACTGCCACCAGGAAGTGAAATTCATTCAAGTAATTTGGAGTTTTCAAAGTCATTGTATTGAGCTGAGAAAGATTCCTTATTCTGTTAACGTTCAGAGGCTGTTAATGCATGTCGACCTGGATTCCACCAAGCACAGCATGCGCTGCATTTCAGCTGCAATGTGGTCACCAGAGCTGATCGCGGCCACTATGAAGGAGTTTCTAGTAAATGCCATATTATTGTTAAATATGAACAAATTTAGTATCAATGATTAAATACTTGCATTTAAAGACAAATGATCTTATCTCCTTCTAACACATGTGCAGACAGTGTTAACATTTTCATCTTCTACATCGAACAAATTAATTATTATTATTTCTGCCACGTATTAAATGTCCAACATTTAATTCAAATACGACATAAAAACAGTTCTAAAGGTTCTCTGTAACGTCTCGCTTTTGATAGTCTCCAAGCTTTATTGTTGCTAAAGAAGCAGACTGATCAAATGCTGAGCAGAATGTCCTTGCTCTTGTCTGATATAATAGAAATGTGGGTTTTTATACAATACAACAACAGCATTCTTAATAGTACATATTGTGGCTTTAAAGCTAGGAGAATCTAAGCCTCCAACCATCCTCCGCTTGAATAAGAGCATAGCCTTCTGTGTGTAACAGTGCATCTGTGAGGCTTGTAGCAAAAGCAAAGCAATACAAACTGCCAAGCTAATAAGAAAGTGTGTTCGCAGTGGAGCGAGAGCAGCAATATTCTGTGTTTTATTTGGCATGAACCAGGGGCCAAGATATCAAAGCGAGGCTTGGAAAAGAGGAGAACAATTTCTGTCTCGTGTAAAAGTGTGAAAGTCAGTCTGAACTCACTGATTAATATGCACTTTTCCCTAAGTCAGTGTTAAGGACTCCTCACCACCTGCTTCTAGCCTTATGGCATGCCACCTGGGACATTCTACAGCAGGCTACAATGTCAGCTGCTTCTGGTTTCCTTCAGAAAAACAAGAGCACTAGAATGATGGACATGAGACAAGGATTATTTGGAGCTGGGGAATTTATCAGTCAATATCAGCGGTTTTCGAATTCTTCACCACCAGAACAAGGACTTTCCCAGTCTCATAGTCCTTCTCCCTACTCTTTTCTTTTATTTTGGAATCAATTTCATTTACCCATATTTCAAAACAAATATTACTCATATTGATGCATTTCATTAATGAAATTACACAATTTAGCCCAGTGCTTGTAATATATCAGGTAATAACATAAAGCAGTCAGAGTGGAAGGGAAAACATTCTCTTCCAAAAAACAAAGTTATTTGATTTCTACTAATAATGCTTAATGTGTATTTGTTGAAACAATTTGTTGAATCACATTTGAAGATCAATTTTCTCAGAGCCAGAGAAATAGCGTTATCAATAGTTCCTCTTTGATTGAATTCCAGCCTCAACAACCTGCAACAAATCAGCATTTGCAGACACCCACTAAGCAACACCATAATCATGTTTGGACTGAGAAAATCAAATTCTCAGTCAATTATCTTGGTCTCAATGGAACTGATAATGGTTGCTCTTAAGCAGCAAATTGGCACCGTTTAAATGTAAACACAATGTTTCACACTGAATGTGTTGGCTCAGTGTATCAGGTTTCCATTTTCTGGTCCAGGGCCACGTTCTCACTGGTGGGCACCGGTGGGGGTGGGAGACGGGCCGCTGGTGTACAGAGGGGTTCTTGGACTACATTAACATTATCAGTAAATCCCATCATAGGCACAGAGCAGTAAGCCGGATGCTGTGGCAAGGCCCCAGCTAGGCTCTCGGCTGGCATATTCGGGAGCCAAAAATGATGTGATGAAATCACAAAGGCTCTGTCACAGCACAACTGAAGACGATATGTTGTCTTCCAGTCAGTCAGGATGACAATGGTATATAGTGTGACACCTACACAGTCTTAAAATACAGAGCCTCGCTGTCAAGCGTAGCAACAGAAATCATTCCATGTCAGGGTTTTCTGAATGTGAAAAATTTGGTGGCATTGCTGCACATGAGGTAAATGCTAACTTCCTGACTGGTAACTTATTCACAGTGGCAGAACAGTTGAATTTGAAAGCTGAGGCTCTGCTTTTCCAATATTGTTCCTGTATTTCTTCAATGCTATTCCTTCACACACAACATAAGGCTAAAGTGTTTGTATTTTGGCATAATTTTATCTGAGAGACACAAAATAAGTGACAGTAAAGGGTACAATGAGACAATTAGTAGAAATTACTTTCATACCCGTATGTTTACTATATAATTTAAGGCTCATGCAATATATCATAGTGAGGGTTATAACTTTGCTATTTAATAATACAGTTTTCAAAGATACTATAGTTAGATTAATTTGATTTCTATTTTTTTCAAACAGCATTGTGAAAAAGAAATACAAATGGGTTTTATTTGAATAAAAGCTCCACCATAACATTTATGCATACAGGTTTAATTTATAAGCCACGTTACTATAAAATAATATAATAAAAATTGCATCACACATCAAACAAATTAAAATAAATAATATCAGCATAATATTACATTATACTGATTTCTAAAAGTGAAGGATTATACACTAAATAAGCAATAGCTATGGCAAAACTTCTCATATCTTTCTCTTTGACCTTTTGATTTAAGCCATGCTCCTGTTGCTGTATTCTGTAGAACTTTGAAACACTGTTCTGATTTTACTTTCCTGAAGCAGCAATTGCCCAAAGCTACAAACCACCATCTTTTTTGCTGTCAGTTTTCACTAGAAATAATGAGGCTTATATCAGCCAGGAAGATGTCCGTTTGACTCATCTGTCAATAGTACAGCCTGAGGATCATTCAGATGCTTTATTTTCTTGCTGTGTTACTCTGTATACCAGCCCATTGTTTCTTTCAAATGACCCCATCTTCAATAAATGACCTGACCAACTTCAGTGTAGAAATGCCCTCTACATCAAAGCAATGAAGTAGCCAACAATGCACACGTACAAAAGAATTGTTTGGTATAACAGTGACTGGGTTCTTCATCCTCTCCTCGGCCTGGGTTAGTGTTTTGTGCTTTTCACAGAAATGTAGATAAGTATTGCTCATGTTGAAAGCACAAAACACTATCTTTATTCAAAGAAATGTGAAAAGTTCAGACAGCAGCAGGGTTTTTGCATGATGTTGCTTGTTGTTATCACTGCTGCACATATTGCACAGATCTATGACCATGTTGAATGTGGAAGTTGCAGTCTCCTGCTGCTCTGGGCTGATTGAAATGGTTCGCAATGTTTCAGTGCTCTCTCTTCGGAGAGATTTTTCACCCTTTAGTTTCCCATTTTACAGCTTGATTCCAGCTGTTCTAATGCCTCTCGCCTACTCCTCAGAGTCACTTGGGGAGATTAACAGTTGACTGCACATGCTATGGAAATTATGCAACCATATGTGGAGGAGAGGACTCTCCTGAGCTTATACAATGCACTGATTTCACAATCCACTTAAACCAAGTGTGTGTGCAAACATGCAGCAACCACACAAATGGACAAATGGAATAACAGCTTTTAAAAGTTCAAATTTCAGTTAAACCACCGTTACTGCTAAAACATCCCTCTCAGTTGTGTGCTCATCACTGAGTCCATCATGTGAAAGCTCCTACCCTTTCAGTAAATAAAGGCCAGATAGACCACAAGCATAACACCAGATCATGCTGTGTAACAGACATTGTGACAGACGAAGTAAAAATTCAATTTCCTCCTCAAATGACTGCTGTCTGTGATCAGTAACAGTGAGAGGTGCCAGGTGAAGGTCCTTTGCGAAATACAACCCTCTATTAAAATGAAATATGAAATGGTGTAGCTCCCCACGGGGCAAGGTGCCTTATACAGTCTCTGACGTTCGCCTTTAATTAAAAATGCAGCGGGACCGAGACTGCAGCCCTGTTTCCTTTCTCCAGGTAAGACCTAGACAAATCATATTTTCATGAACGCTAGCAGTGAGATATAGCGTTCCCAGGGCTGCCCTCGGCCCAAACAGTCACTTTAAGTAGAGTTTGAATTGAACTCCAACATACATACCAGTAAGCCCATATGGACTGGGCGCCATGTGGTGTGTTACACTTCAATAAATTAAAATAAAATGCTGGTTATATTTCCTAACTGCTATCTGGACATTGAGCAACAGCTAACATTGACAGCACAAACTGCAGGTAGAGGGGTAGAAAGCGCAAACAATTTACGTTGCAAAGTGAAGCAGTTATTTAGCGAGTCCAGGGAAATAAAACTAAAATAACAAGAAGCTGGTCTCATCGGCGAGCAGCAGACCACTGTTTTTCCGCACCGACACACTGAACGCCAACGTCATCTTACCGGCACTAAGTTGTTTACAAAGTTAACAATTCCAACGGCTAATTTTAGACCTATTATCTCAGGAGACCAAACCAAACCTAAACAACAAGTGAATATTGGACTTACATTAGTCTGCTGGTCAGAAACATGCCTCCAAGAGTCAGCTGATGTTGATCCATGTCTGCTGGACCTATACGTTAGCAACTGCAGGCAGCTAACACGTGACGTTAGCCATAGCAAATGTATAGTGTTAAAGCCATACTCACACGTGTTTTCAGTTGGCTGATTAGACCTCTGATTGACATCAAGGTTGAAGAAGTCATCAACTTATATGAACCAATAAGAATAACAAAGGGATATGTTGTCCCACCCTGACATTAAAACAGCCTGTACACACACACACACACACACACAAACAGGCCTAATCAGTGAAATTCTCACTTATTATCACTTCACAAGTATTATTGGTAGCAGTATTAACAGGTATTTACAAAACACCACCAGTTGTTTGACTCAAGCAAAAGCAACAGCACAAACACATCCAGCTAATATTTTTATGATCTTTCCATGTACTGGTACTCACGGGTACAGAAAAGGGTAGGATGTCATTTTCCAGACTGTAAAACACGTCAAGTATGCTGCAGATATAAAATACTAGCTGACATTAAATATTGAAACTGAAAGCTTTAATATTGCTTTTTACACTCTTGATTTCATAAAAAGTCAGTGTAATGTACCCATAACAAAACATTCTACCAGTGTAACATATGAACTTGCGGCCTGTAATATTATTTGGGGAATTAGGAGTCCTGTTTTCTTCAACCACCAATGTACTGCCAGTATAAAGCAAGCACAAACATTAGCTATCTAAAAACACTCATAAGATCATAAGTTACTTCTGTATTATTCATGAATAACCGTCCAATACAGCCACAATCCACTACCTTTAAGCAGGACATGACCCTCTATGCTACACTATGTGTATGAGTGTTTCTTTAGTGTTTAATTTGTGTTAGTGTTGTGTTACTGTCAGACTGTGTGTGATTGGTAATATCATGAAATGTAATGTGCCAATATTAGGGGGATATCAATAGAAAAAGTAATGAAATAAAATTGGCAATGTAACAGGGCATAACATTCACATGTTTACTGCCTCATATGGTATCACAGGGTTTAGTGCTAAGTTTCAGTGCTTCATAAATAAAATTGTACTTAATAACTGAATGTCTAATTTGAACATAGTGAACAAGCTTTGGAGGGCCTCCGAGCAGTGTTTTTCCTCTCAGCAATAACATTTCACAAGTCACATTTGGACATCAGGCTTTTTAAGAGTCGTAGTTTTTTTTACCAATTCCTATAAAATCAGTACAAATCTAGTTTTTAGATGCTACTACTTGCATGTTGTATGTCTGGTGTGAGGAAGGCAAAATAGTAATCATTTTAAATCACAGTCATTACTTACTCTGCAATTAGACTTTTCATTAAATAAAATATTGCAAATGAACATTAAATAGTGGCCAACTCATTTGTGTGCAGCTTCATTCCTCTGTTGACCATCTGTAATTGTTAGCGTGCGTACCTTATGATGTAAATTAGTGCAGAATTACAAATTAAATGTATTGCAGACATGGCCCATTACACAGTGAGAGTCATTAGGAGAAAACATTACATACATTGCTTCAGGGATTGATTATTGGGGGATACATGCATCCAGATGAGCGAAAATTAACTGGCTTTATTGTCCAAAGCAACTGAACTGGTCTTGGTGCTCTAAATTGCAGCTAATTAATGACATACTAATGAATGACACAGATACATTTAAAAGAAATGTAATAATGAATAATTTACATACTGCTGGTTGGCAGAGACCGCAAATAAAAGATAAAGATGTCAAATAACTTATATAGCCTTATTTCCCTTAGTAAAGGGAAATGTTCAAAGAAATGAGAATGGTGGTTTCTTGGGAAATGTTTTTGTGTTTTTTCTTTACCCTAAGTAAGTATTGTGTTGAATACATCCACAAGAATAAGGTAGATGTCCTTAAAACACCTTCATAACAAAAACAATATTCAATGGGTAACCTCGAGTGAGCTTCCACTTAAAATAAGATTTCCCTTCTCCAATTAAATGAGGTGACAGGATGTTAACAAAGACACTTTGGTCTAAAATAGACGTTTCTTCTTTAATGTTAATTGTGCAATCACTGAAAAGACATTCAGTCTTTCCTTTGTCTTTCCTTTCGTTCTCTACTGTGAGAATACACATCAATATTTAATGCCACAGAAGGGTAATCGCATTTTCTCATCCTACCATTTGGTATAAAAACAAGGATGCTATGTCTTGGCTGCCGTTCCAGAAGAAGACAGAGAAAGAGCAAAACAGGAATGAGCTTTAAACTGTGGCTCCGCTCTCCAGAAAGTCATTAGGTCAGAGAAGTGTGGAGGATGGTCGGCGAGGGGCCTTTAATAATGAAGAGCATGTGTTCCACAGGGAAACACCGCCTGAAGCAGACATTCTCACTGAGGCGGCTATGGAAATGAAAGATTTCGAGGTGCCGAAAGGTCCCGCCACGCCTGTGATGGAAACTGGCGAGATAACACTCCTTAAAGTGATAGTTGTTTGATTTGGTTGACAGCATTTTAATATCCGACAGAATCACACCCTGAATTCTCATTACTCACTGTCTGAAAAAAGTCCGGACAATTCATGCAGCTTTAATTTCCATGTTTACAGAGCTGTGGAACTTATCAATAAACCCACTAATTAGTGGAAAAATAAGCAGTCTAGGCACCAAAATAAGCCACATAGCAGAAGTTCAACATGCAGTGGAAGAGACTTCCTGCATTGGCAGAAAATACAAGAGTAAGGAACTGGGCACACCAGAGTACTGGGCAGATGCAAATCCCCTCCCCAGACTCCCTGGCTTTGACTGAACATCCAAATTTGGGCCCTGGTAGCAATTTAAATGAGAAAACTAGCAGCTCCACTGGCTGCTACACACGTGGCACATTGTGTATTCTCCGAACAGATCTACAGCAGGACTAAATTCATGTCACAGTGTGAGCGACAGGGCTTGACTATCAGATGACACGTTCATAAACTCCTATCATACTCCGGCTGACCTGTGCAATATGCTTCTTTTTAGCAATAAGAAAGCAGCATCATTCTTCTTCCTTTCAGTCTCATATCTTTAACAATAAAACCAGCGACTTATCAAAGCATTCAGACCCACGAAGGGTGCTGTTTTATTCATATTCCAGTCACCAGGGATGCTCAAATCCCACTTTTTTTCTCACAATACTCTCAGGTTATTGCATACACTGAGCACTGACCCGAGACCTTTTGCTTTTAAATCCATATACCTCACTGTGTGGAACTGATTGGGATTGTAACGCACTCCTGAACATTTGTACACCAATATGAAAATGAAAAAACAGCATTTAAAGGTCTAACACTGTAAAAAAGTGACATTTATGTGTCCTTTTTTTTATTAGAATTCAAGTCCAGGTGCTATATAAAAACTATGAAAGTAGACAATACAGAAACTGCATTTAAACCACAGATTGTATAAAGAAAACGTTTCCCACTGTTTATCATTAAGAAACAAAAAACGAATTAAAAACAAACCTATCATAAAAACAAACATCAGTTTGACAAAGAAGAACCTATTTGAGAAAAATGTATTATGACCTAAAACAAGCAGTCAGGACTTCTTTAAGGTTGGGATTTCACAGCTAAACTTCATTTAGGTAGAAAATGCTACTTCAGTTTAAAGAGACAGAAACGAAAAATGAGAGGTTCAGACAGAGGGTGAATACAGGTATATTCACTCAGAAAGCATGTAAACATGTTCTAGTGGGAACCCGAAATACAAGTACGAAACTAAAAATGAGCATTATATTCCCCTCGGAAAGTACATTTCCTGAGAGTTAGCTGCAAGTCTGTCTTTTAAATATGAAGCTACAACCAAATGATGTGAACTTTGGGTAGCATTGCACTTTGGATTGGCAGTGTGTGTAAGTTGTAAATATTTAAAAAAGTATTAAAAAAAAAGCAAACTTGCTGTTTCACAGGGAGCTATGTGCAAGACTATTTCTTGGTCGGGTGCAATAACTTCCCGGAGTGATGTTAAAACTCCACAAGGTGTTGCTTTGTTTTCATTTCATTTTTTGTATTTCGAACCCAGCCAAGCAAACTGTTTATCCCTGCTTTCATTCTTTGTGCTAAGCAAAGCTAACCATCTCATAGCTTCATATTTACCAGACAGATATGAGAGCGGTATTGATCCTCTCATCTAACTCTTGGCAGGAAGGTGAATAAGCATATTTCCCAAAATGATAAACCTTTCCTTTTAATGTGGATCCTTCACATCTGATTGCGGCCTGATCCATTTAATAAGGTTAGTATCGCTGCCAATATTCATTCATTACAATGCATTTTTTTGTCATTACAATTAACAATTTCAGATCTATTTATGTCAAATTCAATTTTTGGCAAAGACATCCCCCTGAGACTTCCTTGGGGATGCTGTAACCACAGAGATAAATGACATGTCCTGTGTGAGGAGTGTCTCGAGCAGACAGATGCTGGAGCCTGACCTCTGATAACTGTGTCAGGGAGCTTGGCGCAATGGCAGAGAAATCGAAAGAAAAAAAAAAAACTGGTGCACTCTGAAAGCACAGGCTGCCTCGATGTATCTCCAGACATTTCTGGATTGCAGCTACTACACCAAAGACTTCAGGGAGCTGATGTGCCTTGTCTTGACCAGCTGTTATGAATGATGAATCAGAGCACTGAGGTAAATTTGAGTCAGACATGAAAATGTTGGTTAGCTGAACAAGGCTTAGGTCAAGAAGAGAGTATCTAAAAATGAGAACTGTCATGTCAGGCTTGCCACAACTGATGATGACAGCCCTTGAAGGCACTCTTTTTGCAAGTCTGTTTATTTTTAGACTTGATTTTTTTTTTTATGTGCTGTAGTCACTTTTAAGGAGCTTCAGAGAAAAGACACTCCTGACAAGAAGACGTACTTGTCAACACAGTTAATAGGCTGCTTTGGTGAGCTGCATCTCCGGAGAGGTCGCTCAGTTATAGAAGCCACTTGTCAGGTAATTTCTACCTCTGCATAAGAGATTAGGGGAAGAGTCACGCAGCCAATTACTGTCATTACAATGTCTCACGACATTAATGCGCAGACGACAGATCCATCTTGATTGTTGTACGATCTCAGAGGTTAATAGCAGGGGGCAAAATGTAATTGCTGTACATTTGATTGAACTCATGAGCAACGAGATGAGGCACTTTAAGAACAATCAAGCCTAAATCAACACACTGTCAAATTAGTCAACTTCATCACTAGGCGAGGTTTTCAGATTTATTGCTCGAAATAAAAGTCAAAATATAAATGTGGAATAGATGGTTTATTGATGTTTAGAGTGTTTGTGCACCTGAGATATTGATTCAAAGGATACGTCTGCTTTTATACTCTGTTTGCCCTATTCATTCAAATGAATTGTTAAAAAAGTGTCAGCATGAAACTCGAGCTGAAACAGTTGGCTACGTGTTCAATTAGTTGATCGCCAGGAATCTTTGATTCATGATTAATCATTTAAGTCACACATTGAAGGAGAAATGCCAAACATTTCTTAGTTCCAGCATCCCAGTGAAGAGGATTTTCTGTTTTTCTTTGTCTGGTGGTGTGATCAGAAATTCAATAATTGGATCTTGGATTGTTGGTGGGACAGATTCAGCTCTTTGTTAAAAATGCCTTGGGAAATAAAAAGTTAGTTTCATTCCTCTAGTTTGACATTTTATAGACCAAACCATTTATCCATTAGGTTCCTGGAGCAAACATTCATTAGAATAATCATCATATCAAAAATAATACATATAAAAATGTATGTATAAATGTATAAAAATACATATAATTCCCTTCTATGTTATATTTCAGTCTTGATTGTTTTGGCTTGAGTTGTTGGAGAGTGTTGGGGATATCAGCCGCAGAAATATCTCTCAAATATTATGAAACTATATGCAACTCTACTTGTGGTGCAAAAAAATATCCATTTGAAAAACTCAACAGCAATATCTCTTTCCCGGCGACTCTAGATAATCCTCAGACCTTGTTGTGAAAAATTGCAGGAACTACTTTCTTTCCTGTGTAGTTCCCATTTTCTTTCCCATCATTTCTGCTGCATATACCTCCAACAATTGGAAACCCAAACCAAAACAATCTAGATTGAAAAATAGGTAAGTACTTCCGATTTGAAGGCGAACTGACTCTTTAATAAATAATGTACGGTAAATACCTCACGCTAAATATTTGAAAACATGGTCGTTGAACTGCGGAATGATTCTGTGGCAATGTGGTTGGCATAATTCTGTAGGCACGCATGATGCTTGCTGTTCTGTTTTAGTTGTGCATAATGCATGTGGTGGAGGCTGCTTGGGGCATGAACGATGAGTGTTTGCAAACTCAGCTGTAGCCTACATGTTATTTATCTTGTTCATTAATCTTGTGTTTTAATGATTTATTAATTCATACGTAGTGCTTCAAACCAGATGTAAAAGAAAAAAAGTGGCCTTCAACGTGAACTAGCTCTGTGTTGTACTGTGTGCTTCATGAGCATGCATGTCAGTTTTCAAGGTTCACAGCAAGTTTGCACAAGGCGTCTCACACACCCTGCCAGAGCTCTACAGACATTACAGATGTTAGTTTACTGTGGCTCTGCTTCCAATGCGGCTATTCTGAATCAATATTTCTCCAGTTTTTTTCCACAGGGACACACAGTGGTTAGCAGTCTTGCCTCACAGCAAGAGGGTTGACGGTTTGATCCCGACCTGCGGCCCTTCTGTGTGGAGTTTGCATGTTCTCCCCATGTCGCCGTGGTTTCTCTCCGGGAACTCCGGCTTCCTCCCACAGCTCAAAAACATGCAGCTGAGGTTGACTTGGTGACTCTAGCCCCCCGCGACCCGGTTTCGGATAATCGGTTATAGAAAATGAATGAATGTTAATTTCTGCATTCTCAGGACCAATGGTGTGTTCACATCAGATGTAAGTGGGATGAAGAGAAACACGTCATGTGGGTGACGCTGCATCACAAAGGCCCGTTAGCATTAAGATTCTAATCCAAACTCCCTTCAGAAACAAACATTTTAAAATTTGTTTTGCTTGTCATCTTGGACACACACCTGAAAAAAACAGAAATTCAGACTTTTTACACAGCTGTATCATTATGTAGTTATTTCTGCATACTTTTGATCCATTTATTTCAATTAAATCACAGCAAAAGTGCTTATTTTGGGTTCCTACAGCTATCGCAGTGGTAGTCATCCAGATGTGGTGCACTTCTAGATAAGGTTATATAGAGCCTGAAACAACTGTGTTTGGTTTTCTGACTCATCTAGGTCTTTCACAACAAGTACAAAGCAGCCTCAGTGGTTATTTTGGTCATGGTTGATGACAGAAAGATATGGCGGCATTGTTTTACACTGTTGTGAGCAACGTACATTACTTGTAAAACTTGATCCAGTGTTCAAAGTCATGTAAGTAATGTAATGTGAATTCATTGTGATGCATTGTGTGTAAACAGCATAGAATAACCTTAGCTTAAACACCTGAACTTGGTTATATATGTCATGCTATGGCACTGAGGTCTAGGATTGATTTTTGATACGTTTTTTCTCCTCACTTTTGTCAGTTTCTGCCTCTGAAATACTAAATACTAAAATACAAACCAGCCCCCAAGTGTCTAATTGTGATGCTTTCCTTTGGAATCAAGTACTCCCCATTTCTTCTATTGGCATTTATTGGTTAATAAGTATAAGCAAGTGATTCTCTAACTTATTATACATAATTCATAACATTTATTCAATAGTATTCTATTAATTTTCTATTCTGTAGTTGCTTTTTGCAGCTAGGCACAAAAAAATTTCACTACAAGTGCTACTGTGTATGACTGTGTGTGTGACAAATAAACCTGATTGGATTTGATTTGATTTAATGATCAGAACAGATGCGACGGCTCTGCTGGGACGTATACAACAGAGACTTTGGCATCAGGGGCTTGAACAATCAGAACTGACAACGATTCATCAAACATCAAACTTTTTTCAAACTGAAAAAAACTGCACAGTAACTGCTGTTTGTACATCAATGTGAGCCATCTCGAACTGCTACTTCAAAAGCAAGCAAACAAACATGGAACACCACCCACTGTAACACCTATGTCACAAAACAACCCTCGTGCAATCTGTTGCTTCGAACAAGTGTGCATTCATAATGAACATTAACATAAATGTCACTGCAGAACGGAGAGATGCATTATGAGGGTTTCCGTCATTTGACAGTGATTAAACATTTCAGAGCACTTTTCATTGCTTTTTTCTATGACCCCAAATGGCTTTGCTAGTGCCTTCAGTGCTGCCTTCTGTTCAGCTGGCCCCAACAAACTGTGCAAAATGTGCTTCTCCAGAATTATGCCTCTGATTTTTATCCACTGAAGGCTATTAATTCCTTGAACAGGGGAAAAAAATATGAGCAAAACATGAGAGAGAGAAAAAGGACAGGCAGATGGAAAGAGATGGCATATTGAAATAAATAAAAAACCTACACAGTGTTAGAGCAATGAGACAATAATCAGTCAAATGACTAAACACCAAACCTGTCTGCACTTACTGGATTCTATAACATGAGTCAGAGTTTAAATTATGTTCGGACTCTCTGTGCACAACTGTTATCTTTCTAAAAATGCTTGAAAAGAGGAAGACACAGCGAATGTATTGCTGTTGTACAGAGATTTAGTTTATCAGATAAGACTAACCAAGAGGAATTTCCTGCATTCTTTCAAATGGCCAGCAGGGAGAGAATGTATGAAAGTCTATGAGAAAAATACCCTACTTCTTGCCTAATTTATTACCTCAGTAAACATATTTCAAATATGTTTATGATCTCAATCGCTAGTTTTAAGCATCTTTAAGCAACTTCCATTTGGAGTAAAATGGACGATAAAACAGGGTATGCTTTAGGACATGGCTACATTTGATTGACGGGTTGTTTCCACTGTGTGTTCTCAGTTCGTACAAGTTAATTATAAAATTGTGGTTGCCTAAAAATGTTCAGTATGGATGCACTCTGCTTACCATACTAGCATGCTAACCAATTAGCTGATAACTTAGCTTCCTCTTCTCCAAATAAGGCCATCTAAAAAAAAAAAAGAAAAAAAAACTAACAAACAAGATTGCAAAGGGCAAAATGTCAACTCAAAGCTTCAAAACAGTATTCCACTGTCTATGACAGTGATACTCAATTAATGGCCCCTGGGCCAAATCTGGCTCGCAATAAGGGGATGATAACCCGGACCTCTATCAATCATTCATTCTGCCTGATAAATATTATTAATATTTGTTCATTAACTTACTCCTGCCTTCTGTCATTTGGGGCAAAAAAAGCCCCTGGACAAAGCAAATTGAGTACCCCTGGTCTATGACATTGTGAATGGATAGTTAATTGCCAGAATAATATCTGCAACTTGAAAAGGCTGGAGAAAGTAATATTGTCTGGCACAGTGTGTTCCATATTTTTTTTTTTCCATAATTGTATTTTTAAAGCTTAACTGTGACTAACAAAACAGAAGTCACATGTCTGTTTATTAAATCTGGTCATGACCTCAGGTATTCACTCCAAATGTCTGTGACTGTGAGCGAATGTAAACACTGTCCTGGTTTGACCTTTTCTTGATCATTTCCTATCATTGATTTGCCACCTCCTACTGCATTAGGTTCAATTTAAACCCAATTACTGCTGCACACCTTACCTAAAACACATTAACAGACTGTCAAAGACATTTCAGCACACTCGTGCACGCCTGCATTACACACACACACAAACACACAGAGATGTTTGCAGACATTTCCACACAGCAACATTTATTTTGCATTCCTGGGATTTAGTTTTTCTCATTTGAATTCAACTTAAGGTCGATGCTCTCAAAATATTTCACACAGATCTTTAAATGTGCACCTGGCTCTGCGTCTGAATGGCTGACACTGTCATCTTGCAGAGAAAAAAGGTTCAAGTCTTTTTGTGAAGTATGAATGCTTTTCATATTTTTTTTAAGTGGTTCAGGTTTCCAATTCTAAATATATGCAAGTCTGGTGAAGTGGAGAACCTAAATTGCCCCTAGGTGTGAATGAGAGTGTGAATGAGACTGCGTGTTAGCCTGGGACGGACCGTGAACACCTCCATATGTTTCCCTGCCGTTTGCTTTGTGCATACTGGTACTGTACAGGCTGCTATACTGAGAGAACACATCAATTGTCACATTGTGAGATAACAGTTTGATTTACATATTAATATAAAATATGGGGAACAAATCAGCAAATTATTGACACAATTCTAATTCAAAGCAGTAATGCAAAAAACATTAATGAATATTCCATTACCTGTTATTACAGCCCTGATTCCCAAAAGTAAACAGAATGAATTAATTACTAATGCTTTGCAGCCTCCACTTCAATATAGTACAAAGACAAAATATCCATCTGTCAAACTAAAATTGATGCATTCGGTTTTTATTTTACACAGCATCACAACGTTTGTGGAATCAGGGTTGTATCACATTAATGTTAGATGTTGCCAAAGTTCAATATGCAAGTCTAATCAGAAAGCAATGGAGGTAGTTATGATGTCATTATGTAGTTATAAAATTAGTTCTCATGGCAGAGAGCATGACTCCAAGTTTGTAATGAACAACACATTGACAACAATTTGAGTGACAACAAAAAAACAAAGAAAACAAATCAGGTGAGCCAAAAAATATAAACATTTTTCCCCAACTATTCCAACAGCACATGCATGCAGCACAAATACACTATGTGGTGGCGAGTTTCACTTTATTTGAATGCTGTTTTATGAGCGTGCTGTTTTTTCCGTATTTAAACCTCTAAATTCTGTTCAACTTTTAATTGCTAAAAATACAAAAATTGCCGCCAAACTTTATCTGTGTTGTGCTGCATCTTGTTGGCAGCAAATGGGGATTTCAGGAAAAATTTAATTTGGTTTTAAATTTAGAATAATAACATGATTCCAGCTCTCATTTGGCAATCAATTCAAAACCTATTGTTGTCTTCAGATTCTTTATGCTAATTTTTTATGCCTGAATTAAAAGTTTCATGGAATTAATTAGGAATGAATGAGGTATGGCATGATGTATTAAAGTCTGAGTAATCATGATGTATGCATGAACAAGTTGGCAGAATCTACACACATAGAAAGTATTTAATGGAAAAAATATTACAAAATGAACAAGAAAATCCATTAATTCTCCAAAACAAACAAAATGAAAAAACATGTGGCCACTAATCTTCAATTGCTGACTTGTCCAAGGACACAAAAGCAATCATAAGTATGTACTTTCTAAGAGAAACATTCAATCTCAGTAAGTCCTCAGAGGGGTTTTTTTTTATTTCTCTGGGGTTTTCTTCTTGGGAAGGGCTGTTTCAGGAACAAGTGGCCCTTATCAGGCACCGAGCAGCGAGAGATACCTGTGACAGCCGACATGTTTGAGGCCCAAGTGCTTAATCTCTGGTCTCTGCTTCGGAGCAGCAAAGCACATCACTAAAAGCAGGAGGGGAGCGACTGCACGCATTTCAAATCAGCAGACACGAGAAATGGAACGAAAGGAAAAACCACGTAGCGTGAGCGCGGGAGCACTGCTCTAATCGTATCAAAGACTTCTACAAACAAACATGGGTGAACTGTGATTGATGGGAACGCTGCTAATAGGACTCCCAATCCAACACTGTGTGAGGAGGGAGGGTGGCGGGGAGCAGAGATCAATAGCAGCTCGGAAGCATGTTAGGGAATCATACTGAATCAGATTGATGACAGCTGGTGGTGATGTATTTGGCAATCTAATTTTAACACAAAGTAACTCGGTGATAGTGCTGCTGCCACAAGACTGAACTCAATCCTCGTGGGCCAACAGTATCACAGCTGCTGAGAGTGAATAGTGTGCCTGCTGCAGGTGTAAGTAGGGGCAGCAGTGCGGTTTTATCTTTGATATTCAATTCATGCACTATGCCATGAAAGTGCATTAAATTATTCATCTTTAGTGGCAATCTCACAAATATTTCAGGCCCAAAAAACCTCTTTTAGTGCAGTGTCAGGCTCGGACATGGACTTCGGGTGCTCCTCCAAATTGATATTGAAAGAATCAGACTGGTAGATATTCTTAGTGCAGCCCAGAGCAGCGGACAATAAACCGGCTGCACATTTGATGTAGCCACTCGTTGCTTTGCACACAGGCGTGAAAATGATGCCAGTAATTTCCCCCTTTTCTTTCCTCCATCTAACTGGACTGAACTACGGCGAGCTCTGCCAGGGAAGCCAGCCACGAAACAGACAGGGCACGCACACACTCATTTGCAGAAAAACCTCAGCCTGTGTATGTGTTTTTCCTGTTTGTTCACACATATTTGTGCTTGCTGTACGATATATACCGTATGTGCGAATTTGCCTTTGGCAAGCTTGGTAACCGTGACATTCCTGATGCTGTGTGCTTTATGTAAACACTGTCCATACACTGCCCTGCATCTTTACTAAAGATCATTCCACCCTGTGTATTCATCTTCTGGTTAATGGCTGAAATATACTGCAGCTCTTTAAAAGCCAATGGATTGTGAGGATGACTGAAAAACAAATCAAGCAAAAGAGAAAATATCTTCCGTTCTGTGGTTAGCAGTTACTGCATAAGCATTTTATGTTTAAATCCATAAAGGAAAATTATGGATTATTACAGGAGGTGTACATTAAAATGAAACACCTCGACGGCTCAATATTTCTTAATTGCTCAGTGCGCCAATTTTTCTTTTAAGAAGGACACAGCGTAGCATCACCAACTGGCCTTAGGTTTGTCTGCTGAATGAAGCTTGTTGGGGGATGGATGAATCCCTCCCCTGTTCTGGTTTTCTGGGCCAAGTCTGCATGATGGAGCCCTGAGCCCTCGGTCGGTGCCAGGTGGCAGCTGGGAGAGAGAGTCCCCAGCCAGGCTTCGGCAGCCCTCACTCTGGTCCTCTGGCCACCACCGTTGCCACTCGGGGCTCGACACCAGCACTTCTGACCTGCAGATTGGTCATGGTCCGCCTGCAGTAGCCAGTTTGTCTGAGCATCTGCCTTTTTTGTACGATTTGGTCAGCCAATAATTTCAGGTGGGTCACATAATTTGCCATTGTAACTATGCTTGACATTTTTTTCCCCTGCAAAAATTCCCTGGGCAGATCACTTTAAATCACAAAGTGGAACTGCAACACAGCACAGCATCCATCTCCAGTCGATTCTCCTAAATTAAATTCTGCTGTGTCTGGTGTGGACACGAGCAAGAAATGTTATCTGCCCACACAAAGTTATGAATCAAATCTTAAAGTATTAATCAGCGAGATGCTTGTTGTTGGGGCTGGGCCATAGGCTCAGTGCATACAAGCTCCGACATTAACCAAGGGATCTCCATATTGCCAGTTTAATATTTGGATGTGAGTGGGCCAAGAATTATAAAAGCTTCTTCAAACAACAATGGGCAAACTCTCCATGCAGGGTGAATTGCTCCCTCCAGAGATGGCTACATCTCCACCACCTCACACATGGAAAACGAAAGCCTCTTAAGTCTTTTTAAATTAAAAGTATGCTTCATTACGTTCACTTTGACAGCTCATAACACTAATATAACATGTTCTGTGTCATTTTGTCTGTCTGGAGACCAAAATGAAGTGCAAAATAATAGAAAAACAGCTCTATAAAAATGACTTAGGTCAGCCAACCAGTCTGCTATGTATTCAAAGAAGCTCTGTCCTTTTCCAGACGACAGACATCAGTAAGACTAGCTGGTTAAAGGGGCAGATTGCCCCAAAATATATATTTTTTTCTCTTCATATGGCTAGATTGTTTTGATATGAGTGGCCCGGTTTAATAGATATCTGTCTTTTCTAAAACATAATGGTATATACGAGTATATGGCCCTCTGCTTGCAGTGCTCATCGTGCTGAAAAAACATATTCAAAAAAACTTGGCAGCAATGTCTCCAGAAATCATGACCCAGTCACTCAAAAATAATCCAAAGAACTAGTTGTGAGTACTTCTTGTGTAAGAAATAAAATACTGAACAGCACTAAAACACAAAGGCCAAGATGCCAAAACACATATCAACCAGGAAAAGCCTTAAAATGACCACAAAGAAATGTCAAATAACTACAAAAAGACGACAAAGAGAGCAAAGAACTATAAAGTAATGCAAAAAGAACAAAAAGGCACACAACATATTCGATAAGAGGCAAAACAAGCTACTCAAAATGACTACAGAGAGACACAAAGCAAGCACTAAAAGAGGCAGAACAACCACCAACAAAAAACAACTACAAAGAAACATAGACTGACCACATGGAGACATTCGTAGCAGTTCCAAAGGAACACAGAACAACAAAAAGAGGCCAAACACTTACAACGTCTCTGTGTTTTGTGCCTATGTAGGAGAGGTGGCGGGGCCTTTTGCTAGTCTGAGCCCAGGGACCCATCTTCTCATCATCCGCCCATGCCGGTTAAGGGTGTGTTGAACTATAAAATAGTGAGGTTAATGCTCCCGCTTCCTCTCCATATATATTTGAACAGTACTCCATACCATCTATTCCCATGGCAACACAACCTCTGCAGGAAAGGTCGTTGCTACTTGGGTGTTTAGGTAGCAGTGCATACGTTAGCCAGCGGGTCAAAAGCTATATTAACAAAGTCAAGGCTGCAGTTGCAGATCCTCAATGCCTGTCTAGACAGAATGCAACAGCTGGATGGGAGCACAGTCTACGAGGATCCGCTGCTGCCGCACTGAACATCAGCACATGCTGAGCACACAACGCTATGCAGGGGGCATCTCCTCGGGGTGCTGCCTCCTTCCTGTGAGCGGTTCACCCTTTCAAACTGACAGAAAGACTTTTAGCCTGAGATGGAGACACGGGCCTCCCTTCTCACAGCCAGTTGCATACTAACTTTAACCTTACTGTCCAGGCAGTCCAAGGTGAGGCTCACATCTCCTCCGTTCCCATAGAAGATAAATAGCACAAGACTGTTTCATTGTTTGAATTTGTGTCTCAGCAGATGGTGCGTAGGTCCCCCCCATTCACGAGGCACATTACATCACCCTAACATTTCATTTTATGATGCATTCTATCTTATCCATCACCCACTAATGACCTCATACTCAACTCGACTTCGCGAAAGGAGTGGTTTATCCCACCACTGCCCTCATGAGCTCAATTTTCATTAGCATATTTGGCAATAAAACAGTTATGCTTTGCTCCATTAATAATTTATCCACACTTTTTTTTTTTTTAAATCAAGCAGCCATTTCAGCATACAGCTGAGTCTAGCTCTTGGATTCCTGCAAGATGGGGCTTCTCTTGAGAAAGACTTATTGATTCATTATTCACATTTTAAATTATGTAACATTTTTGGAAAAATCTAATATGAAACCCCATGCCACCCACATAATTAAGTCTGCCCAGAACATCCAAACACATCGATCTTGTGGGTCAAAAATGTAGCTCCTCCTGCTATTGGTAATCAATGCTACAAGTCAATTTACAGCCAATGGCTTTCACAATCTGAGCAAATCCATTACTGATTCAATTGTAGCCCATTAGGACTGGGAGAGGTGATATTAAAAAGGTGACACTATCAAAATCCGATGGCTTCATTCAATAACTTTGTTCTCCAGGAGTGAGCCTGGCTCCATCATTACACTGCGTGCCATAATGATACGTGTGGGGGCTGGTTGCCTCCTGTAGCTCGAGGCCATACTTCACCTCTGCCCTGGGATAGATGTAAGAGCTCAGTGACAGCCACACTTAGCTGACATCACTGCATAGATGTGTCAGCTGTTCTAATGTCTTCTCACAGCTTGTAAGAGACAGAATGCAATCTTGCAAAAATGCTGTCTAAGCACGGCTCACACAAACCTCAGACAACCAGTCATGACTAGTATGATGTTTGAAGTACTTCTTGGGGAAAAACTAAATAGTGCTTAATCTGCTCATGTACAAACTGAAGCTGACCTTTTCGGTGTGTTAAAAGCTGAGAGGCTGCTCTGACGACGCGTCTGGTTTTTGATTCAAGATAAATTTGTGAAGCAATAAAAACCACCTTAAGTACAGAAGACGCGACGAGAAAGCCAGTAACAACACCAGCCAGTGCCCACTCCACAAGTTTTCCCTTTCCTGTGCTGACATGTGCAACACCTCCTACTCAGACCACCTTCTCCTTCATCCTCAGCTTTCACTTTATTTACTTTCCAAACCAGCTCAGCTGCACTCTACCTGTGGTTTCCCCCAATCACTGGGTGAAGACAGCATAGCCGGGGTGAGTGCGAGCCACCTTCCGCCCCGAGGATCACCTATTGCTGAGGTGGACACTTTCCGCCACCGTGTCAGAACAGGATGCGGACAGAAAATCGAGCTACAAAGGAGGCCTCGCAGCTGGCGAGCTCATTTTGTGTTAATGCTTTCCAGAAAAAGACGTGAAACAGCTATGAAAACAGAATTCAGTCCAACCTTTGAAGGTCAACCGTTAGTCACTGCCCAGCCGTTCTCTTATAAAAAAGCCATACTGGTCTTCATATAACACCCACTCAGTGTAGGCAGAGTGTCATAAAAAGGCCTCAGGACCGTCTAGAAACAGTATGCATTTTTGGTTTAGTGTTGCCAAAGGCAAGTGATTTACATAATCCCCATTTGGTTGCAATCTATCATGTCCAACTGCAATTTAGTGACCAATTTCCTGCTTCCAAGCTATCTATTAAATGAGTAAAGATACAATAGTGACATTAAGTAGAGTGAACATTTATTTAACTCAGCAGCACTAAGGAAGCAGAGTTATAGATAGTCATTGTGCAGATGTCAGAGAGTATTAATGCCCAAATCCCTGAATGGTGGCATGCTGCCCCTCGCTGTAACACCAACACTCCAGCTTGATTACATAGTGAGTCAATGGTTTTCAGTTTTTAATTCTGCAAGGTAAGAGCCGAATATGTGACACTATCATGAGTCATAAAGAGGGCATTTGTAAAAATCCCTTCCACTTCATATTTATTAATACTATTGCAAAACTCAGAATATCATGCCTATCACTAGAATAAGTAGTATTTGTAGTTCTAGTGGAAGTTAGTTATTTCCATGTTGTGCCAACATTTAGCTTTCCCACATGGGATTGGAAGACACCCATTAAAAAAAAATACAATATTAAACATTTATGGCAAGGATTCAATCTTTTCAGGAAAGGACAAGACAGAGAATATATTATGTACATCCCTTAGAATAGTTTGAAGTTGAATTTTTCACTCCTAATGTCTTAAATTTGTGGGGAAAAAACATCACAGGAGTTTGTATTAGAAAGAAATTAAACAAATAAATAGACATATTTGGAGATTCTAAGAATTAAAAAATGGATTAGCACATAATATGTAAACTATCGATTCTCAAAGTGAGAGCCAGTGATTTATATGATCTAGTAACAAGAAAAGCAACCGTTATAAAATGTGTACTTCTATACATCCAAATAACATTTGGAACATTATACACTACATGGCAGAAGAACGAAAATAAAAGCCACAGCCTAAAGTTTATCCGGAGGCTTTTTTCCTCCTCTCTCAGGGTTTTCTCTCTTCTTTTTTTTTTTGTTCAAGTAACTGGCTGACTTTAAGCCGCGGTACTCCAGTGATGCACTTCCATAAAGTTAGAGGACTCACAAGAGACAGATTTAAAAAAGAATGGTCAAAACCGAAGCAACACAGACTGAAATATCCTGGCTTCTACTCCCTGTTACGGGTCAAGTTCCAAAAGTACCGAATCCTACAATTTCCATAAAGCAACCTGAGGCAATCTGTTCAAAAGTTTAAGGCTCAAGCCGGAGCAGAAATAACCCTGATGACATCATCGAAGTCAGCTCTTCCACACCCACTGAGGACATTATACAAGTGTTATAGGTTGAGTTGTACTCATGACCAGTAAACTGAGATTTAGAATGTAAAATATTTTGTATGTGAATGGCAAACTCAGTCATTGTGCCTCCATGTTTTAAAAACCAAAAAATCAATTAAAGTTTCTTTTTAATCTCACCACACAATGTCCCGTGTGGTTCCCAGTAAAAAACAACAATAACAGGACAATTGAACACAAAATGAAACTCATTTCCATGATCATCAAATCAGTGTTTCTTCTTCCATTCCACTGAGTGGTAAAATACCACGTCTCAGCAGAGCACATAAAGATCTGTGCCTCCTGAATCATTTATACACTCACCGGATACTTTATGAGCTCGCAAGGTGTACCTAATAAAGTGGCGGTGTGGTTTTCTGCAGACCTGGGCTGTAACGAGTGGTGATTTGACTCACTGTCGCATTTCTATCATCTCAACCAGTCTAGCGATTCTCCTCTGACCTCTGGCATCAACAAGGCATTTTGGCTGACTGTATATATTTTCTTTTTCAGACCAAAATCAACCATGCCACGCTCAAAGTCACTTAAATCACCTTTCTTCTCCATTCTGATGCTTGATTCGACCTTCAGCAGATCATCTTCACCATGTCTACATGACTACATGCATTGAGTTGCTGCCATGTGACTGGCTGATTAGATATTTGCGCTAATGAGCAGTTGAACAGGTGTAGACAATAAAGTGGCTGGTGAGTGTTTAACATTAGTCTCTGTACTATATGCATTTCCTGTGATTGTTAACATATGCCGTTTTGTTCAGTCCATATGTTGTATGTTGCCAATGTACCATACTTCTTTTTTTTTTTACATAATTCGATTAATTTTGAAACCCTATCTTGAACAGGTGGTGACTAATTTTACCTCTGCCAAGGAGGTCATGTTTGTCAGCAGGATTATGGAAAAACTAGGAAGGAACAAGGAACAATCCAGTGGGCATACACAAAAAATATTTTCCTATCTTTTCTTTATCTCGACATATAACGAGACAGAGAATGGCCTTGTTGAGGGTCTGTGCTTTTCACTTGACCCTCTAGTTGTATATGTGAAAAAAAGCTTAATTTAAGGGGTTTCGAGGGAATCTTCCTTTTAATCTCTTCTGGTCAACATGCTGTACATAGACACCTCTACATCATCTAGATTTTGAGCTGGCCCTTGCACACACACACACAAAGGTACACACATGCAGTGATACTATCTCACTTAATTAGCTCCTAAAGGCCGTCTTCCCTGCATTAGTGCATAAATCTATCTGTGCCTTCTCCTATACTATCATCTTTTAAATGGGCTATACATTTCAGACAACCTTGAGCTGTTTGTGCTAAGTGATGCTTATCTGGCATCGAGGTCACTGACTCAGACCAAGGGTATTTAGATTTTTTCTTTTTTTTTGAAGCGCAATAAGCAGGCAGCATTATGTTGTGTGTAAACATCTCGAGCCTGTCTTTGTGTCAGATTGGTTGCGTGCCGCCACGCCGGCCCCCGGCCGGGTCAGTCTGCTCAATGTTAGATGGACAAAAGTGATAAGGAGTGGGACACAGTGGAGGCATTACGACGAGACAAAGCCATTCATGAATGAGCTGGAAATGCTTCAGATTCACACAGGGAAAATCACTACTTGGCATTCAACGTAACAACGCTGCTACCACAAAGCAAATTAATTTTGGACTAATTAGGCTAACAACCAGCTTTGGTGTTGGAAGGAATAAGAAATGCTATTATCATTAGTGTCCATTTAGACACAGCTAAGAGAGCTTTCATTTATTTCTCAGTGCAAATGCACAGGAGCAGGACGACATCGGCTAAAGACAAAGAGGCAGGTCCCAGCTACTTCCAGATCTCTGTGTGTGTCTGGATATATCTCATCTTAAATATCCGAGTACCAGCCCACAAGAGACTCTCCAATGGCATGTAATTCTTCACTTTGATTCAAGCTACACTAATAAAGCTCACTGCTGCAATGCTGACAAACACAAACTCCACTCTTTAAAAATTTCAGGTGGGTCCCCACCCCCCAATCTCAGAGCAGGGGCACCCACAGGGACTTCCAGAGACAAATTCATCTTTTCATTTCATGCACAGAGAGAGGTAAACAGGGTTGTTCTTGCCAAGTGTGATTGCCAGGCAAAACCTAAGTCCCTGGTTTACACGCTGTGTTGGGGGGGCATTTGGTGACATTTGGGACGGTCTCACAAACAGGCAAGCAGGAGTTGACACTCATTGCTGAGAATGATGAAGTGAGGGAGCTAATAGATACTATGCTATACAACAACATTTATTCATGATTTCTTTAGTTTAAAAAAAAAATGCTTCAATTTACTGCAATTATTCTGACAATTGACAGTATGTACAGTATGCCCAGTGCCCATAATTCAGCATGCCTTTACTCAAATGACAGCCCTTAAACAAATGGGCAAAGAAAAAGTCTAAGTATAAGGATGAGCACATATCAAAAATCCACGTCCATAATAATTAGCTGACTGCTTTTCCCTCCTTTGAGGATCCACATGGTTATAAAACTTTAATGGCTGTGGGAGATTTACAGTAGGCAGCATAAGCCAACAACATGCTTCAACTCTATTCTCTATTCTAACTGTTCTGCAAATAAAACAGCCCATTATGTAGAGCGAGTTGATCCCTGCATCCCATATGACACCAGATGGAAGAGTACTGAATGTGAGAACCCTGTGAGACAGGCAGCACTCAGCAGGGATACGGATCTGCTGTAATTTCGTGACAGAATTCAAATTCAGGGGTGCAACAGTCAATATGCTGCTCCAAAAAAAAACGAGTTCCACGACATCACGAGGCAATCAGGCTGCACACCGCACCGTGGATCTAGAGTTGACTGTGCAGAACTAGTCCTATCACCTGCGTCTCCAACCGATGTTGTGATGATCCCACGGCAGAATTACAAGCTACAGCTCGGGGGAGAGACAAAACACACTTTGGCACAGGGAGATTTTCACCTGCTGCACCGTAGGATAGCTGCTATACGCGCCTGCAGCCAGACCCTCTCAATCTATTCGGCCACAAGAATGTTCCTGAAAATGCAAAATAAATGCCAAAGCAGGGCTTAAACGCACAGGGCAAGTTCAATGCATTATAATAAAGGTGTCGTTATTTGTGATCTATCAGCTGACATGCATTACAATGCCACATTTAACATCCAGCAGAAAAGATGCAGACTTCTAGGGGATCATCCCTGACTGGACAAAAAGAGAGAATGACGAGCAATTTTTACATGATCAACTCTTTATCATTCATGAATAATGTCTTTTAAAAGAAGATAAAGGGGTATATCCAGCAGCTGCACAACATTCAGACTGCACTAAGACGGCCCGTGGTGCCAAGTTTCACCGGACTGCGCATCCCCGTCGGCCCGGTTCTTTCTTACCTCTCTCCTCGCCCGGCACTGCCGAGGGCTCGGCGCACGGAAATAATCCCGAGAACAGGGCTAGAAAGGCGAGTAGAAAAAACTCGGACATGTTTTCGGAGAGCGGGCTATAAAGAGCCGCGGTGCTTCTCCCGGTCCTGCTCCTGCTCCCGGTCCGGGTCCAGTCTCCCCCTCCACCACCACCACTACCCGGTTGTCGAGCGCCGTTATTCGGTGATGTCCGAGAGGAACCAGTGCGCAGAGCAGTGCAGCGCTTCCCCCCGCTCCGCGACACATGCACACCGCCGCTCTCTGCAGCGAACAGACGCACCGGAGACGGCAGGAGAGATGAGAGTCAGAGGCACGGGGACAGAGGGAAGGCGGGGTGGCAGTGTAGGAGGATAAAGAATGAGTACGTTTCCTGTCTTTTCTCAATGATTAAATGCCGTCAAGGTGGCGCAGCTCGCCTGAAATTCATCATATCGGTTAGCTGTGCAGGCAGTGCAGTGGGTGTCAGCCTCAGGTCCGGGGGTGGTTCAGAGGGGGGGTCCTCCAAAAAGAAGAAAAAGTCAGAGAAGGTAGGATGAGGCATGAGTAATCTCTGCTCTCACCATTGTCTC